>JACVVK020000048.1:647500-767500 GCA_018292915.2 Batillaria attramentaria | reverse complement strand
ACGAAAAAGAAAAATTCTTCGCCCCGAGTGGGACTCGAACCTGACCTCGCGCGTTGGTCACAAAGTCTTAACCACTAGACCACCACCGCCCCATGAATATTTCCGAAGCGGACGGGGAGTACCCGGGGACAAACCCCGATGATCGGCCCGAATGAACGGTGCCACATACGAGTGAGAAAAATTCTTCGCCCCGAGTGGGATTCGAACCTGACCTCGCGCATTGGTCACAAAGTCTTAACCACTAGACCACCACCGCCCCATCTTTATCGATGGATGATGTTATTATACTTGATGGTGTACCGTGCATGTTGTATGTGGTGGAAAAGGACGTTACACCCCCAAACACCCACCCACCCACCAACCCACCCACCGTGCATGTTGGACCCATAATTGCTTGTCGTGTCCAGGGATATCCACACAGCTTGGGGTCTTCATGGTGATGGGAGCTGACCTGGGTTCGTCGTGGCTAGCGACATGGGTTGCTTATACGTTGTCCTGTCGTCGGGATGTCGTCAGACGCGCCATAGCCGGCAGCACCGTCACTGACATGTTCAACTGGCTGAAGGTATAATTATAGTTTACAGTATCACCCAAGATCTTTGGTATCACCGTCAGTGACATGTTCAACTGGCTGAAGGTATAATTATAGTTTACCATGTCACCGTCACTGACATGTTCAACTGGCTGAAGGTATGAGTATAGTTTACAGTCACACCGTCACTGACATGTTCAACTGGCTGGAGGTATAATTATAGTTTACAGTCACACCGTCACTGACATGTTCAACTGGCTGAAGGCATAAGTATAGTTTACCATGTCACCGTCACTGACATGTTCAACTGGCTGAAGGTATGAGTATAGTTTACAGTCACACCGTCACTGACATGTTCAACTGGCTGGAGGTATAATTATAGTTTACAGTATCACCGTCACTGACATGTTCAACTGGCTGAAGGCATAAGTATAGTTTACCATGTCACCGTCACTGACATGTTCAACTGGCTGAAGGCATAAGTATAGTCAGCTACCCGTGCTTCTTCTTCACCAGATTATAATGTTTTTCCCTCTGGAGGCGCTGACTGGAATGCTCAACAAAATGTCCTATATGCTCGTGTCGGGAATGTCCAACGGTTCCAACTTAACCTATCCCCGGTCGCCTTTGGTTCAGTTCGGACTCTCCCGGCAACAGATCCCCTGTGAGAGACTCTCCGACCTGTTGGCTGATTTCTACACGCCGAAGCCCGTCACAGGCAAGATCGTGGAACCCCTGACTGACTTGCTGGTTCAGGTCAGTTATAAACAAGAGTTCAGAACAGCGCTGCGCGCTTAGTGTTGGGCAAACGGAAGCGAGAACATGCATGCTACAGGACACGTATAGCTTCCGCGGCACGTACTACTGCGCTAAATATAGTACACAATTTTTGCCCCTTTTTAAGTTAGTTCTTTCTCTATAGAGAAACAACTTTATAGGATGGGGCAGATTTCGCTGCGCACAGCAGCAAGTTTCAGTGATAAAAAACAAGGAGGAATGGCCCCATCCCATAAAGTTGTTTCTCCAAATTTCAGTTGTTTTGTCTGTTTATTGTTGCCGGTGGGTCTCCCACCCCCCTTCAAGTCCGTAAGACCTACCAAACACACTAGATCTGCTCTGCTATAGCGGATCTAGAATCATAGGAGAGAGAGAGAGAGAGAGAGAGAGAGAGAGAGAGAGAGAGATGACGTCAATGCCGTGCACTAAACATTTGACGTCAGCTTTACGTACGTCATCTGAAACAGCATGCTTGTTCATGTCTTGTGATATATCCCTGTTGGTGTTGTGCCTTCCCTGACTGAATCCATTTTTCCATAAAATCTGGAAGATCTAGAGGACTGGTGAAAAACGGACTTGAATACCTTGGATTGTTCCGCACAGTTGGAACTCTTTGGGTCGGTGCTTCTCGCAGGCACTTGGAAAAATGTTTTTGGCTAAAATCTCTGTTATTCTTAATATTCAAGATATCACAGTGCAATAGTTCCTGTCATATGTGCAGTTGTTACACGTGACAAAAATGCCGGGATGGTGAGTAATTTGAAGGAGTCGTTTTCATAGATAGTTGCCCGTATACGCAAACGACCCCTACCTCAGAATTTTTTTTAACACAAAGTCTGTCAGAGCTACAGAGCTGTGCTTCGAAGCTATTAAGTATCACTGGATGAACTTCCAAAGTCTAGAAAATGAAGGCATTTGAACAATTTTTTTCGTGAAAGTACGTTACATGACCGATTTCTTTAAATGAGCGATAACTCTTCTAAAAATGCGGCAAGAGAAAAATCGTGAAAAGTCGGCCTGGAGAATGTGACTTCCAATATTATCTCACAGTAGCAAGCCCTTCAACGGGGTGGTTAAGGATCAGTAATTATTTCTAGAGATAACTACAAAGATCAATGATAATTGTAATTATCTCTAGAGATAATTACAATTATCTTGTGTTCGCATTTGAGCTGTATGGGGACTACAGCCTGAATGGGAATGCTTCAACCAATCAGAATGCTTTGACCTCATTCACAAAAGAGATAATTGCAATTATCACTTTTTGCTCTCTTAGAGCAGCAGCATGGCGGGAATAAGGGATAATTACAATTATCACTAGAGAGAATTACAATGATCCCGAGATCATGGTAATTATGAGAGATAATTACCATTATCTTGTGATAATTATAATTATCACCTTTCTGCGCCATTAACTCGTCATACTTAATGTAGCTTACGAACATGCCAAAAAACCGAAAATAATATAATACAACAACGCCATATTGACATGATTCCCACGTCACACAACACCAGCCCTTTAAATAATAATAATAATTTATTGCCATGTGTTTCACTGGGTAAAACAATAAAACATAGGGATGTTGTGTGGTGTCGGGTCAACCATCACAGTCACTCACACAACATAAAAAGCAGAAGAATCTGCAGAGGACTAAACATACCTACACAATTAAACATTACTAAACATACCTCCTAGAAAACACACACACACACACACACACACACACACACACACACACACACACACACACACACACACACACACACACATCTCACTTCCACCCACCCTCCCACCCACACCTACACACACATACACTCACACGCAGCACAAACACACTACATACATACCTTAGTTTTCCACAAAATCATCAACACCAGCACAATCATAACTAGCAAGATAAGAAGTACTCAACATTAAAATTAATACAAAAGCTGAACATGACCGCTTTTCAAGAGCAAGTTTTCAACAAACACATCTCAGGCCTGCACTATTCTACACAAATAATCTTTATTGCCCCCCCCCCCCCCCCCAAAAAAAAAAAAATCATTTTCTGCACTTTTCAGTGACACCAAAAACTTTATATGCCCCAAATCACCTTTTGTCTTCCTGTTTGGGGAAGCCCATGGCATAATTATGTAAATATAATTATGTCTTTCCGTTAACACCATGTTGCAGCTCCGGCCTTTACCAATAGACGCCCACAACATGACCATGTATGACAACGGGAAGACACTTCTCAAGAAGAGTAAGTGAAACACAAACAGACGTCTACTACTACTAATAGCAACGATAATGTGTCTCCCGCGGAGTAATTAAACTCAATGCAAAAAAAAAAAAGAACAATCGCTCGCGCGCGCGCACGCACACACACACACACACACACACACACACACACACACACACACACACACACACACACACACACACACACACACACACACGCATGCACGCACGCACGCACACACACACACACACACACACCGCAACAGATATGGATTGTTTTAACGAAAATGGCTATAGCAGTTCTTGACTTCGTACATCATTCTCGACATGCGTTGTTTGTTTGTTTTTTTGTTTTTTCCACAGGTAATGATTATTCCTTTTCGGGCTGGAGTTTCTCGGACGAGGTGGCGGGCTGTGTCCTGCTCGGCCTGGCCTTTCTGTTTCTGCTCGTGTGCACCACCATGCTGAGCAAGGTTCTCGACGACCTCATGACCGATCCCTTCATCCTACGCGCCCGACGTCCCTTCAATTTAGACATTCCTTTCAGAGGGAAAGGTCCGGCTGGGAAAGTGCTAAGACGCCAGGTAACAGGTGCGTTCACGCTGGTGGTTGTTTGTTTGCATGGTTCGCTGGAGGTGTATCGTCCTTTTCCGCCGCATAAGGGTGATATCAAAGACAGGGCAACACATTAGCATAGGGGATATCAAAGACAGGGCAACACATAAGGGTGATATCAAAGACAGGGCAACACATTAGCATAGGGGATATCAAAGACAGGGCAGCACATAAGGGTGATATCAAAGACAGGGCAACACATAAGGGTGATATCAAAGACAGGGCAACACATAAGGGTGATATCAAAGACAGGGCAACACATAAGGGTGATATCAAAGACAGGGCAACACATTCGGATGATATCAAAGACAGGGAAACACATAAGGGTGATATCAAAGACAGGGAAACACATTCGGATGATATCAAAGACAGGGAAACACATTCGGATGATATCAAAGACAGGGAAACACATATGTGGTATCAAAGATGGGGCAACACATAATGATGATATATCAAAAATAAGGCACCACATCGTGATGATATGAAAGACAGGACAACACATAAGGGTGATATGAAAGACGGGGCAACACATAAGGGTGATATCAGAGACGGAGCAACACATAAGGGTGATATCAAAGACAGGGCAACAATGAAAACGTCAACACAATTGTCTGGCTCCAAAACTGAAGGGGGATCCGGGACAGCCGAGTGGTAGAGCGTCGGACTTTCAGTGCTCGCGTCGTGAGTTCGAATCCCGACTGGGACCGAATACTGTGCTGGCCTTTTTCTCGTTACCCCGTCTTTGATATCACCCATACGTGGTGGAAAAGGACGTTAAACTCCCAAACACCCACCACCATCCACCAAGACTGAAGTCCCACAAAGGCCAGGTCCTTGTCGCACGTTGCTTATCTGTGGTGTATGTTTGTGGCAGGGTGGCTTGTCATTATATGGGGCTGCGTCATGACGTTCGTGGCCGAGAAAGGCGTGGTGGCCAACATACTGTTTATTCCTTACCTGGGGGCTGGCATGGTCACCTTGTACCGCGTGTACGAAATTGCTCTGGGCGCTCAAGTCGGCAACAGTCTGTTGACCCTGTACATCGTGTATTCCTCTGTTTTGGGCTATGACTGTCAAAGGTACACACACACACACACACACACACACACACACACACACACACACACACACACACACACACACACACACATATCATCATCATCATCGTCGTCATCATCAACATCATTACCAGCATCGTCCCTCTTCGACCTGTCTCTCGTCGTCGTTATCGTCAGTGTCATGGTTTCCTTTTTTCCCCATGAACAGATCGATGCAAATCGCAGTGTTCCACATGCTCTACGCCTTCCTCTCTGTCTTCATCTGGTACGCGTCCCCAGTGTTACGTAAAATCCCTGTACAAGGCGCTAAGGACTTCGGGCTGGCCTCGGAGTCTCATCGCTTCCTGCCAATCACGTATATGCTGGGCAAGTTCGTATTGCTGCCCCTGGCGTTAGTCGGATTGGCCACTTTTGTCTTTGAAGTTGAGGTGGCCCTGTTCGTGCTTATTTACCTTCTGGCGCTGTTCATCATCATCATGAATGTGTTACAGGTGAGGTGGAGGAAAAGACAGAAGAAGGAGGAAGATAGACGAGGGATGGTTTTGGGTGGCAAGACTGTAAACTGATAGGGAATGTAGAGTCGTGGTGTTTTGTGTTGTTGATGTTGCTGATGTTGTTGCTGCTGATTTTTGTTGCTGTTTGTTTGTACGTTTGTTTGTTTCGGTTTTGTTGTTGTTGTTGTTGCTAATTATTGTGTTCGTTCGTTCGCTTGTTTCGGTCTTGTTGTTGTTTTTGTTGTTGTTGTTGTTGTTGCTGTTGCTGATTTTGATGTTGTTTGTTTGTTCGTTCGTTTCGATTTTGTTGTTTGTTGTTGTTGTTGATGATTTTTGTTGTTGTTTGTTTGCTCGTTTCTTTCGATTTTGTTGTTGGTGGTGGTGTCGTTGTTGTTGTTGTTGCTGATTTTTCTTGTTGTTTGTTTGTTCGTTCGTTTGTTTCGGTTTTGTTGTTGTTGTTGTTGTAAATTGTTGCTGTTGTGGTCGCTGTTGTTGTTTCCGAGAGTGGGTGAAGAACGCTGAGCCGCCATTTATTGGGTGCGAAGGAGGTGTGTTTGTTGGGAAGGACGGATGCTTTGGCTCGGCTCTAGGCGCTGGTAGGGTTGTGGCTAAGCGCCTACACACTCCTACCTATACACAGACACCTTCACAATTCCACAGCAAAGGATTCCTGGTCGCTTACCGTGGCGCCTACGGTCGTGGAAGAACATGGGAGTTCCAGCCCCACTACGCTCACTGGAACCCTACGACAAAGCCCTGAAGAAAGTCAGCAGCAATATCACTCAAGTTGTGTCCAGTCAGAACTTTTACATACGTGGGATGCGCCCACTCGGCACCGGCGTGCAAGGTGCTGTCGGCAACGTGATGACGAGGATGCGTCTGCTGGGTCTTTTGGGTGCCAAGGGCAACACTGTCCAGCCTGAGGACGAGGAAGGAGCGACACGCGCGTAAAGGATGGAGATACCAAGACAGCGGGTTGAATGTAATATTTATATTTATAAACCGCTTTGTTGGTTTATTAATTTGTGTATACATTTTTTTTTATTGATTTATTGGAAGGGGGCACGAAGCACAAACAGAGGGATTTTATTCAGTAGTGGGAACCCACAGAAGCAACCGATACAAGAGTTTTTGGAAGTGTGAACAGCACTGTTACCTCAATAGCCAATGGGGGCAGTTCTTTACAATATACACTGTCGACCTTTATGACTCAGCAACGCTGTAGCTTGCAGTGCTCCATACAACCATAGTTGTAACAAGTACATGTACTATGGCTCCAACTGGCCTGGCCATTTTGCTAATGGGTGCTGGTTGCTTGCTTGCTGGCTTGTTTGAATTGTATCTCTTTGAAGACACACTCTCGTTTTTCAGCATTTACGAAAACTTAAATCCAGAAAATGCAAACATATCATGCATCCTACTTCCAAATCAATGACGTGTTGTCACTGGGACAAAAGTGGAGTCTGTTCATCATCAGATGACGTGTCAACAACGAGTGAAAACCCCCGCCGCATTCAGGACATAACTAAATAACAGATGTGTTTATATCATTTGAAAGTTGGAGTCTTTTTTCTGTTGATATAACTTTGATATGCAAACAAATCGTGCATCCTACTTCCAAATCAATGACGTGTCGTCACGGGACAAAGTGGTGTCTGTTGATCATCGGATGACCTGTCAACAAAGAGTTAACACCCCCGCTGCATTCAGGACATGATTAAATAACACTGGAAAGGGAAAGAGGAAGGGTGGTCGGGGAGAGTGGGCAAATGGAATTTCTACACTGGTGCTGAGGCCGTGAGAACTCTGAAAGCCACTGACTAAATAACACACACAAACAGACACACCCACATCCGTCAAGTCCAAAGCACTCACGCTCTTCAAATATAAAACCACTCACCAACACTCGCTCACTCATAAATAAAACTTATTCTCACAAATGGTGTTTTTTGCAGACTGGCAAAGTCCTGCAAATTAGTGACTTTGCTTTCATACAGGTGACCGGTTTCAAATAGGTTCGTCTGTATTTATTAAGACGAAGAAATACTTTTCTTGTCTTTCTCGTTAATGGTACATAACATTTGAATTGTTACTTGACAACATTGCTCTCATAACCTTTCACGCCAGGTGGACGAAAACCGTCTGTGTTCAGCAATTTTTTGTTCATCAATCACGTCAGAATAAAAAGAAATGAAAAAAAAAAAAGCAACGGTGTCAGTATTCATTGCCAGCCTTCACGCATTAAGCGTCGTAATCGCCTCCACTATGTTTTACAATTATGATAACGTCAGTGCTTATATGTCTCCTTCAAACATACAGAGAGAGAGAGAGAGGGGGGGGGGGGTCTAACTCAATCGTGCATTAACATTACTGAAAACACGCACGCAAACGTTACTGTTACAAGAACGGAACCGACATGCACATGTGTCACTAAGCCCACTTACCTCATCCTGATTCAGCTGCTCTCTCTCTCTCTCTCTCTCTCTCTCTCTCTCTCTCTCTCTCTCTCTCTCTCTCTCTGCCTCAATGCTCTATCCTGAATTAAAAAAAACGTTTCATCATCATCATCATCATCATCATCTCTCTCTCTCTCTCTCTCTCTCTCTCTCTCTCTCTCTCTCTCTCTCTGTGTGTGTGTGTGTGTGTGTGTGTGTGTGTGTGTGTGTGTGTGTGTGTGTGTGTGTGTGTGTGTGTGTGTGTGTGTGTGTGTGTGTGTGCATATTTGTTGGTATGAGTGCGGGAGTACGCGCATTGAGTCACTCTGTGAGAATTTTGCGCTATATAAGTACAATTTATTGTTAGTAGTATTAGTATTAGTGTTATGCAGTCAGTAAATGTGTATACGATGGAGTTTTATCCTTTTTTTTTAGGTTCAGCGGAGTCAGCACGGCACATAAACTAAGTACTGTAGTCCAAAGCCGTAGACTAAACCAGCGAAGAGTGGGTGGGTGGTGGGTGTTTGTCTTCCACCGCGTATGGGTGATATCAAAGACGGGGCAACAACGAGAAAAAGGCCAGCACAAACATGTGGCCCCAGCCGAGATTCGAACTCACGACCAGAGCAGAGAGTCCAACGCTCTACAATTCGGCTATCCCCCCCCCCCCCCCCCCCCCCCCCAAGCATAGAGAAACGGCGCTGTGATGTGACCACAATAAGATATTGAACGGACGCAAATTGTGGTCTTGTAGGCCTGTTGTTTTGGCAGAAACCTACTGACGATACACACTAATATCCGGTACAAGAAGAAGACGCGCGTTGACCTTCACGTGGAGTGTGTTGGTCAGAGTGAAAACACGCTCATTCCCGACTAGTATTACATACAGTCCTGTCCTCTAGCCCCCCCAAACTCCACTCATCCAGACAATTTCGGCGAGTGAGTGACCTCCCTAATTTGCCACGTGACCTAGATGTCCTTTGACCTGGTTAACATCGTCACCCGATCTGTGCTGGTCCTGACAATGAACCAGTCGCCTGTATGGTCACTGCTGGGGCGGTTTCGAGGTTTTGGCCCACCTTTTACACACACACACACACACACACACACACACACACACACACACACACACACACACTCACACACACACACACACGCACACACACACACACACACACACACACACACACACACACACACACACACACACACACACACACACACTGGTCTCACATGGTGAGTATGTTTGCAGTGAACTGCTGTTGTGAGCGAATTATAAGCGTCTCGGCAGTTTTGCCCTTATTACAAATTCACTAAAATCAGCCAGTCAGCGTAAAAACCATGACAAAAATGTGCGGATTCCCCGAAATCCCTGGGAACTTTAGGGATTTTGGAAATCCCCTTTTGAAACAGTGATTACATGAACTAACTGAAAGTTTCAGGGATTTCAGGAAATCACTAATTACACAAATTCACCGTAAAATATTAATAATTTCATTCCAAATCGAGTCAGATCATGTGCAGACTCGTCTACGGGGCCTGCCACAGATTTATAGATATTTTCATCTAAGTTCTACTTTTTTTCAAAAACTGCAAAATTTCCGAGTTCGATTTTTGCAAATTTGCTTGATAAACTTCATTTTCGCTCGAGCCATTTCTGCCTCCAACTTACTTATTACTGTTTTCCATGTTTTTGTGTAATGCAGCTTCCAGACTAAAAGTTGGTTTGTCAAAGGTTTTATTCTGATATTGGTCACTGTGCCCGCGCTGATGATTCCAACAGGGATAATACAGGCGGTTTTCAGTCTCTCCCTATCCACTGTCTCAGTTGCAACTCACCACCAACGGAATGAAGTCGACACGTCATTCTCCAACAAGTCAGCCAGCACCAGGCGTCGACTGACTCCCATTTAAACAAACAAAAACAATACTACAACGTAAGAATGATGTAAAATTGACGACAGAAGGTGACAAACGCGGCGCCCCTAGTCTGAATGCGTTTGAGAAACAGTTCACTAAAAGGGGAGAAAGGTCAAAGGATGTGGACTGCATGTGCACTGTACTTACGGAGCGGGCGACGGGCTGGTGCTGACGACAAAAAAGTACCAGTGATAAATGACGATACTGTCTACGTCATCAGTGCACTCACTACCCAAAGCGTACAGGGCAATTTCAAAACATTCGTTCGAAAATGGACGATCAGTTGCGCAATTTCTGCTTCTACAGGCGAAACACTATGCGAAATCCTTCGTAAAATATGTATAGAAAAGGGCACACATTGTTTGCTTATAAATATCGGTAAAAGCGAATCTGAAGACTGAGAAGCATGGCTGCGCAACTGACCGTCCATTTTCGAGCAATTATTGTTGGAATTTTCCTACAAACTAAGTCAAGTATAGCCAAGTCAAGTCAAAGTCAAAGTCAAAGTCAAAAGTATTTGTTCCTGTTGCCGCACTATTACGTGGGTGTGGGTGTTGGGGGGGGGGTGTTGGGGTTGGGTGTTTGGGAGTTTAACGTCCTTTTCCAGCAAGGGTGATACCAAAGACGGGGCAACGAGAAAAAGGCCAGCACAAATACTTGGCCCCAGCCAGGATTCGAACTCACGACCCGAGCATTGAGAGTCCAGCGCTCTACCATTCGGGTGTTAGGGAGTTTTACGTCCTTTTCCAACACGCACGCACCTCATCTTTGTATTCATTGTTCCACGTAAACATGTCTAATTTCCATCAGGCAATCAAGCTGAATGAAACTGATTTGACTTTTCTGATCCAGTCTGTTTGATTGTCACGTAATTGCAATGATTGTTCGTACAACAAATAGTCATCTCTCACTGCGACGTGCAGTCGTGGTGAACAAGCCTCTGCAGACACACAGACTGGGAGACAGCAAACAGATTTGTTTACTCAACCTCTCCCAGTGCACTTAGGACGATATCCCATGATTTGTTGACACAACTTTTGAACTGGCACTAACTGTTTCACCCTGCCCTCATAAATGGCAACGTCCGAGGTGCGAAGACAGGAAAGGTGAAGGTGGGGGAAGGTATTTGGGGCTGATGGCGGGTGGAGGGGGCGGGGCGGTCTGAATGAGGGAGGGTAGCTCGAAAGTTGAATATCCAAGTCCCCCCCCCCTACCCCCAACCTTCACTGTGTATAAGCAGGGGAGCCGAATGGAAGAGTGTTAGATTTTCAGTGCTCGGGTCCGTCGGGAGTTCGAATCCCGGCTGGGGAGAGATATTTGTGCTGGCCTTTTTGTCATGTCCCGTATTTGATATCACCCATACATGGTGGAAGAGGACGTTAAACTCCCAAACACACACACACACACACACACACACACACACACACACACACACACACACACACACACACACACACACATCCTGTATCAGTATCAGTAGAATTTAAAAAAGTACATCTGCTCTTTTATCACGTTTCATTTTCATTGTTTAAAGTAGGGTGCATCAGTTACCACCTACGTTCAGCTGAAGAGCCAGTCACAGTGAAGCTGTCAGCACGTGATCCGGCCAAGAGTAGCCTACTGACGTGCAAACTGAAGCAATGACTGTTTCCAACAAAGTTGTCAGAGTAGTATCAAGGTTATCAAGTTGGTCAGTTGTGATATCAGATGTTGGTGTGTGTTTTGGTAGGGTAATTTATAAGGTATTCTCACCATAATCTGCGAATGTATAACCTTACTTCGATTTCTCGTGAGAGAAGTCGGTTGAATCCACAGACGTAAAGAGGTTGAATCCAGCTAACCAGCCGGTGTCCCGTGTGGCTTCACGTGACCGCCATCTCTAGGCTGCGGTAACAATCACGGTCTCCCTTGCAGGGCCTCAATTCATCATCCAGCTCCCCCTCCTCCCTTCAGCCCACATGCCCACTCTTTTTGTTCTCCTTCCGCGCGTCCAATGGAAACTTCAAGGCAGGTTTTACTGTGCTGCTAGACAGCTGGAGCAGCCACAGTATAAATCCTGCTGGGGACAACAACACGCAGACGACAATACTTCAGACAGGTGCGCGTTTGAGTCAGTTTACGAGTGTGCACTACCGCGTGAATCTCAGCTGAGCTTTGGCCCTGTAGGTAAGCATATGCAGGCTATGTACGTGTTGTCCTATGTGTGCAAGATTTTATCATTATGTTTAGCTCATGCATGCTGTACCACGGTCCAGTCATTTGGAACAGCCTGCCTGCCCATGTTCGCCATGCAGAGTCAACGGACTCTTTTAAAGTCGCTTGAAAGTCTCATTCCTTCCGGCAGTATTACACAGACTAACTTCTCAATCATCACTGTTACCATCATTGTCATTTTAGGATGTCGTGTTAGGATGTATCGTAGCTGTGTGTATGTAACGTGTATGTGACGTGTATTTCATGTGTATGTAATGTGACGTATTTAATGTGTATGTATTGCCACCCTACTATTGTGATAATGAGGATTTGTCTGGCGCCCAACCTCCTGCTGGCTGGGCGCCAGACAATTCCTCATTATTATTATTATTATTATACACATCTGTAAAGTCTTTGCGAAAAGAGACTTTGGAAGTATGGCATATGAAATGCACGCCGGCATTCAGCATGCGAATTGAAGCAGGTTGTTGTGGTCATGAGACAAGTAACTGTAAAGTGATAACTGATTGTGTATTACGTATTGTACAACAACGCCGTGGAAAACGTGACGTTTCACCTAATGAGCTTAATACGTGCATTAAAATCAGTCACTTGGGACTGTGACAATATTATATAGCATCTGAAACCATTGTGGTGATTCTGGTTTGGCGTAGATGTGTGTGTGTGTGTGTGTGTGTGTGTGTGTGTGTGTGTGTGTGTGTGTGTGTGTGGATGCTCAGTCTACGTATGTAGAAGCGTACCGCGTACTGAGCAGATGACGTCAAGTTATTTGGTTGCGGGTGGGTGGGTGGGGGTTTGGGGGTTTAACGTCCTTTTTCCGCCACATACGGGTGATATCAACGACGGGGCAACGATGAAAAAACCAGCACAAATATTTGGCCCCAGCCGGGATACGAACTCACGACCCGAGCATTACAAGTCCAACGCTTTACCATTCGGCCACCCCGGCTCCCCTATTTGGTTGCGGACTGAAGACCAACTAGAGAGTGCTGATGGGTGGTTGTCCTTAGCGGCTAATTGGTCGTATCGATGTGAAGTACGGGTATGAGAGCGTCAGGCCAAAGAAAGTCATACTTCTCTCTCTACTGTTAGAATCCGCAAAGTTATGAAAATGGTGGCAGTGGCCAAAAGGAACGTCTATTCATTTGGCAAACAGCCTGAGAGTTTTGTAAGCGGCAGTGTTTCCCCCGCTCAGAACTCATTACAAACCTAGAGACTTTAAGGCCGCAAAGTGTTGGAAACCGGCAGCTGCAGTGACCTAACTAACAGACGGAGCATAATTTCAATCGCAAAGAAAGTAGGAGTTTCGTAAGTTGCATTCTTTTCCCCGTACTTTCAGAAAAAAAAAAAAAAACGTGGTAAGTGTTTCCTAAGGCATACGTAACGACATATAAAGACTGAAAGCGAAATGTTGACAATATGGACAATTAATTTAGCAAAGAGGCCACCGGCCAAACGAGAATATTGAAACTGTGAACGAACAAAGCTCGTGGTCCATGCCCCCCCCCCCCCCCCCCAGCAGGGCACTGTTCACAACGCGTGTCTGGTGTCACTGTCGGGTGACTGGGTCAGACTCGTGGTCAGCGGAAGACAAAATTATGTGTCTCGGCAGAAAATAGCGCTGGTGTGGGTGGGACCGGCGTTCTGCGCTGCACACTCGGTTACTACTCTCCTGCTTCACAAACTGGCTCTGCGGACAATCCGGCGCAGGACTGATCCCCCACCCAGTGAACTACGGCCGCTAAACCAGCCAGAGGCATTTAGTTGATATAACGGCGAACAAATTGCATTATTGCTCACTGAGGCTCTCCACTTAAACGGACTAACTCCAATTTTGTTAAGGTAACTTATATTTTTGAACTGTTCCGCTCGTGAGTGCGCCTGAAATACGCCTGATTAGTACAATGCTGCTTACACTGACTTTGCGCGAGTGGTCGAACAGTCAAATTCCACGATTGTTGTTACACTACTGAAACGCTTAGAGTGGTCGTCGCGTCATCTAGTACGCTTCTGTCGGCTCAGTGCCAGCATTCTGTCACTGTCAAAGCCGCAGCGCAGGTGTTCAGTTTGGTGGTTTGATGATAGATACCACACGGAAACAGTGCAGAACGATTAGTGAGCATAAAAACGATAGCAATTGCAGAACAATTAATCAGTCAATCAGTTTATTATCCAAAAGTTGGGAAAATTCAAGTGAAGTGTCAAAACACACACACACACACACACACACACACACACACACACACACACACACACACACACACACACACACACACACACACACACGGACGAGCGGATGCACAACGCACAAAATAGAGAGAGAGAGAGAGGTACACCAGCATCTAATGGGGTAGTTCACAAAGGAGTGATCTGATTCCTGCTGGTGTCAGCTTAGGAGTTAGAGGTCGTCAAGCATGCGTGCGTATAGGGTCTAATGTCCGCAGAGTCAGCCGCTGGGGGACAAAGTAGTAAGCGGTAAGCGGTGCTGCAGGGTAGCATGGGTATAGCGAGGGAGAGGAGGTGGTCATTATACGGCTGAGAGAGTTCACTCTGTCCATTCAATGTGACCACAATGTGGTGCAGGACGGGGGCCAGTATACACGACACGTGAGAAGGGAAAAGGGGGAAGCTGTATCACTGACGGACACGAGAGAAGGAATTCCAAAGTCCGAACTGAGACTGATGCTACTCAAACGATGTAAACGTTCAACACATCTTTATGCAGATGCCTGTATTCATGCCTCAGGACACACTTCCCGTGTAGATTTATTTGACTGATTGTATGGTTGATGAGATGTCCTTTCACTTCTTTTGTTTGATTTTTTCCAAATCCATATTCACTGAGGTGGCCGATCACGTAATTTTCCGTCTGAATATAAGAAACGCTTGGATACGTAAAAAAGCCCGAGTGCCCGAGTTAGAATAGCAAGAATTTTTTCTACCTACATTGTTGTGTCTTTTTGAGTATTTTGGGTTTTTAATAGTCACTGAAAACTTTGGGGATTTTTTGTTTTGTTTTGTTTTGTTTTGTTTTTTGCTGCCCCAACTCTTTGCCAGCTCCAGTGGTGTTCCTCCCAGGTCATGGGTGGAATCCACGGAGGGCTAGAAAGCTGGGGCAATTTTTATTATGCATGAGTATGGAGATGATGATGATGGTAAGATGATGCCATGGAGGTCCATGTGGTTTGGGACTGCGGGACAGGGCCGCATTCCACGCTTTCTGTGATAAAAAATATCCCGGCGTTCACCGAGCCCGGGAACTACGGCACCTGCGGAGCCAGCCGTGTAATCATCCACATCATAAGACGTGTCATACCAAGGGAAGCACCCCCGAAGTCGCACTCGTGAAGTGGGAGAATCACGGCTGTGTGGCAACAGCCTCCCCATTGGGCCCATAGCACACCCGCTTTGGGTAGGAGCCGACATAGGTAGGAAAAATCCCGCTTGCCTCGGCTGGGACTTGAACCCGGGTCTCCCGGTCCATTGTCCGAAGTGCTAGCCACTACACTACGGGGGCCGGTGTTTTGTTTTGTTTTGTTTTGTTTTGTTCAATATTATTAAAATGGTTTTGATGTAAGTGAATGAGAAGACCGACACACGTGTTGTTAATTATTGTATAATCAAATGGTAATAACGGCGTATGTATGACGTCTGCTTCTGCAGCAACCAATCATGTCAAGTGCGCTAGTGTGGCTGTCCCTCCCCGCCGCGTCCTCCTTGTCCTACCTGCTCGTCTTTTTCCTCGGATGTCTTCTGACCCTCTTCAAGCTCCGGCAGTCTAAGGCCCACAATCAGACCGACCCTCCAACCCCCGGCCCCTGGGGCGTCCCGTTGCTTGGCAACCTGTTGCAGCTTGGCCGCAAGCCTCACGTGAAGTTGACGGAGTACCGGAAGCGCTACGGTGACGTGTACAGCATCGTCATGGGCTCCAGACCAACAGGTGAGTCAGTGAGTCAGTGAGTGATTCTTCTTCTTCTTTTTCCTCCTCTTCTTCTTCTGTGTTGTCCGTACTGGACTCTGCCTAAGATGATTAGGTTGGTGGTTTGGGTGAATGTCGTGGTCTGTAGGAGTTCCCTTTTGGTGGCCCAAAGTTTCTCTGTTAGCGTTGCTCCATTCGGCCAAAGCTCTGTCCTTGCTTCTTGGGAAAGGGCCCGGGGCAGGACTGCAGAATGTGCTCTGGGGTCTGAGGGGGCTGTTTTGCATGGACAGTCTGGTGGATGTGTCAGCCCAAAGCGGCTCAGGTGGGTGCGCAGTCTTTAGTGTCCAGTGCGTGATTAAAATGCAGGAAATCCTGACAGGAAAGTTCACGAGTGTTCGATCTTCGAAGGCAGGATTCTTTTATTCATTGATAGATTCATTCATTTGTTCATTTAGTCATTTCTTTAATACTGTTGTTGTTGTTGTTGTTGTTGTTGTTGTCTACTGACAATTACGTATACTTACCATATTCCTTCTAGCGCCGCGCTGAAATGGCCACGGTTATTAGTATTTTGGGGACAATGCAGGCCTATCGGAGATACCTTAAAGGTCCCTGATCCATATATCTGCTGTTCTGAAATCAAACCCTGTGGACGCTGCCTCTTCATCTCATTCAGTCTAGACTGAAACGTACATAGTAAACGCCATTCAAATGTCTGTGGCAAAATTGCGTAGGACACATTGTGGCCGGTTGAGAGACAGTCTAACCGAGGTACACTGTCCACCAGTAATGAGGGGAGCCGGGGTGGTCGAATGGTAGAGCGTTGGACTCTCAATGCTCGGGTCATGAGTTCGTACCCCGGCTGGGGCCAAATATTTGTGCTGGCTTTTTCATCGTTGTCCCGTCCTTGATATCACCCGTATGTCGTGGAAAAGGACGTTAAACCCCCAAACACCCACCCCACCCCCCAGTTCAGAGTTTGGGTTCGGCGCCACGCACCTCACAACATACTAAATCTCAATGGATGGCACACAGCCACAGTGCCGGAGAAGCCAAGATTTAGTTTAGTTCTGCTTATTGTTTGCGTAATTTAGTGATGCTAATAACTCCATATGCCCCAAATCAACTGTTCATAATCAGCATGCTGCATGTCTACAGTGGTTCTGAACGGGTTCGACACGGTGTGGAAGGCGTGCGTGAAGCAGGCTGAAGACTTTGCCGGGCGGCCAGACTTCTACACGTTCAAGTTTATCGCCAACGGAGACAGTATGGGGTTTGGCGACTACGGCAAGCGGTGGAAGATGCACCGCAAGATCGCCCAAAACGCGCTCTCTACGTTCGCCAACAAACGCAACAACCCCATCGAGGACACGATCTCGGCTGAAGCTGATATTCTGGTAGGGCAGAGGTTGATGATTGAATAGTCAGAGTAAGGGCACCAGAAAGAAGCAAAACTGTTGCAGTGGTTGTGTATATTGGTAGGGTGGTTGCAGTTGGCAGTGGTTGGGTATTTTGGTTGGGTGGTCGCAATTGGTAGTGGTTGTGTATATTGGTAGGGTGGTTTCAGTTGGCATTGGTTGGGTATTTTGGTTGGGTGGTCGCAATTGGCAGTGGTTGGGTATTTTGGTTGGGTGGTCGCAATTGGCATTGGTTGGGTATTTTGGTTGGGTGGTCGCAACTGGCAGTGGTTGGGTATTTTGGTTGGGTGGTCGCAATTGGCAGTGGTTGGGTATTTTGGTTGGATGGTTGCAGTTGGCAGTGGTTGGGTATTTTGGGTGGGTGGGTGCAGTAGGTAGTGGTTGGGTATTTTGGTTGGATGGTTGCAGTTGGCAGTAGTTGGGTATTTTCGTCAGCAGAACGAGTTTAACGATTTGGAAGTAGACTCGTTTGCGACGGCTGGCAGTTTTTCGTTAAAACGCGCAAGGATAATTTATAATCAAGTGTACACGTTGAAGGGGGAAAACGGGTAACAGCACAACAATGGCGACAGCCAGTATTCCTACCGCTGAAGAGCTGTTAGTCAAACCAGCAGAAATGATACAGATACAGAGTTCAAAAGGTGATTCGCCGTCCTAGGGCATGAATTATTTCAGGTGCGTGAGACTAACTACCCCCCCCCCTCCACTCCCCTCTCCTCCCTCCCCCGCCAAAACCCCGTACGATACCCTAGTGCTAGTACAAATTATACCCAACACGCTTATGTTAACTGACATTTCACCGAATCTCTGTAGCTACATTTATCACTTTGAGCTCAGTTCCAGTACAGAGTAGGGAATGGTAGAGCGTTTTGACTTCTAATGCTCGGGTCGTGAGTTCGTATCCCGGCTGGGGCCAAATATTAATTTTGTGCTGGCTTTTTCATCGTTGCCCCGTCTTTGATATCACCCGTATGTGGTGGAAAAGGACGTTAAACCCACAAACACCCACCCCACCCTTCCAGTTCAGAGTTTGGGTTTGGCGCCACGCACCTCACAACATACTAAATCTCAATGGATGGCACACAGCCACAGTGCCGGAGAAGCCAAGATTTAGTTTAGTTCTGCTTATTGTCTGCGTAATTTGGTGATGCTAATAACTCCATATGCCCCAAATCAACTGCTGTCCTCCTACTGTATGAGCTCATCACATATTGTGCATGCTGTTTTCCTGACATAGTTACAATAATACAATAAAATGAACGAGGCAGATGTGAAACAGCAAATTACCACAATTACGTACAGCGAATATGCAGGGAATGGTTTTTGTGTTTGCCCTAACAGTTTTAATATACACGATGAAAAGAATACTGCACCCTTTGATGTCAACGAGAGTATACATAAAAAAGAAACAATTTAGTTGTCAGGGTTTCACGAACAACGAAGTGCAGTCTTTCATGAATGGTTTCATGTGTTGACATGAGACAGCTTGGATAACACGATGAAAGGAATACTGAACCATAAGTTGACAATGAGATCTGCGGTGGGCTTGTTATTTGTGTTTGATTTTGTTTTTTGTTTTTTTTCTTTGGGCGTAGGGTTGGGTGTTCCAAAAGCGCTTAGAGCATGTAATCTTATATGAATATGCGCTTTATAAATAAAATTATTATTATAAAAGGGGAAGGGGCGTAACAAAATAAAAGAATTTTGACCCCATCCCCCCCCCCCGTCCCTCCCTCCATAGCCTGGCTGGCGCCGATAACAACCCGAGTTCAGCCGGCCATCCCATGCCATCCCAGCATGCCAAGCGATACACGTGGGGCCAAACCTGGCGTAACGTTTCACACCCTAGCCACCAGTCGGAGGGGGGGGGGATCTCGCATATCTCGTATAACCTGTCTCCGCTACCAGTGCACCACACACACACGCGCGCGCACACACACACACACACACACACACACACACACACACACACACACACACACACACACACACACACACATGATAGTAATAATAACAATAATTAATGAAAATGTGTATTGCGAAGGTGTTTTACTCAATTTCTTGAACTGGCTCAAAGCGCGGCGAAGTAAACACAACACGCACGCTTACGTGAATCACATGCATTCTCTCACACACTGGACACGTGGTGAACACATAACAATCACGTGGTGCGAAGAGTCAGCTCAGTAAGTTAAGTTTCGGAATTTTAGAATTGCATTTATTTTCAGATTTTGTGGGATGAATGTTTCCGTAGCAGAGGGGGAGTACCCGGGGACAAACCCCGACGATATGCCCGAATGAACGGTGCCACATTCGAAAGAGAAAATTCTTTGCCCCAAGTGGGACTCGAACCTGACCCCTCACACTGGTGACAAAGTTTTATCCACTAAACCACCGACCACCCCGAAACAAAATTAACGAAATAGCTACAGAGATTCAGTGACATGTCCGTTTACACGAGCATGTTGAGTGTAATTAATTTTAGCAGTAAGCTCGTGCTGGCCAGGGGAAATAAATTGTCAGTTTCTAAATCGAATATGAGGATGAAAGGGTGCAATGGCCTTGTTGCCGATTCTCGTTATAGCGCGTGAACATGCGTGAACGTGCGCGATTTTGGACCGAGACAAGGCTTGATAGACTCGGCATGTGGGCTACTCGAGTCACACACGATGCCGCACTACCACTGCGTTGCGATCGGCTGCCAAAATGGCTCGAGCAAATCAGATAAGCAGGAGAAATTCCCAGAGACGGTCTTACCTAATGGTGAGATCGTTCAGTTTGAGCCCTTTTCTTCAAAAGTTTCAAGAAATTTGTGGATAAAAGCGATTCGAAGGCAGAACGCCGACTCGTCTCGGTGGCCTAGCGTGTGCAGCCGCCATTTCGTCGGGAACAAGCGGACAAATTCTGTCCCGGTACCTACATTGTTTGAACACAATCGTTATGGAACCAAAAATCAAGAAAGAAAGACTTTCATTTCCAAGCAAAAGTTCAGTTCGCACTGATAAACAGCCAAAGTGCTTGAATAAAAATTAGTGGCAAGCCACAAGTCACAGGTCGACTTGACCTTTACACCGCCTACCTCTCGGTTGAAGCGACTGCCGATCTGCTTCAAGGGCTAGAGTGATAAGCTGCGCTTTTGTGTAGCCACTTAAACGCACGCCCCTGTCTTTCAGATATTTTTTCAGTTCAGGAACTTTCATTGATTTAATTTTATCACGAACATCTTCGCCGTTCGAAACGCTCACGTTGCTCGCCATCGCATGCGTAGCCCACCTCAGGTGGACCGTTCGCGTCTCCGGCGCTGGAGAGCACCCGACTCTTCGTAACCGGCAACAGCGGTATTCGCTTAACTCGAACTTACTTAGGCCCCTGGCTCCAAGTGGAGCATAGGCCATCGACAACCCTTCGCCATCGCACTCTGTTCTGGGCTATTCTTGCCACTCCAGTCCGCTTCTTATATAGCTCTGCCTCAGTGTCCCGCCTCCAGCTGTTGCGAGGCCGGCCTCTCTTGCTTAACTCGAATCCCTCTTCGAAATTCGACCTTATCCGTCGTCACGGATAAGTCAAACTTTGGATAAGTCGAACACAAATCCATTTCCTTTGAAAAATCGACTTAAGATTGTGTTCGATTGTGACGTAGATGACTCCATCGGCTGCCTCGTCCGATTGCACCACAGTACAGCCGGGAAAGCTTATACGGGTTAGGTACACATAATAATAAATTTAGTTTACAAAATGGATTTCAGGTGGAGCACCTTCTGGCAACTGACGGAAAACCGTTCAACCCTCACAACGAAATCTACTTGTCAGTAGGAAACATCATCTGTGCCATTTGCTTCGGAAAACGGTATGTATAGTGCGTTCACTAGTGACGGTCAAAATCGCTTTGACCCCCCCCCCCCCCCAAAAAAAAAAAAAAAAAAATTACACACAAAAACAAACAAAACAACAAAACACACACACACACACACACACACACACACACACACACACACACACACACACACACACACACATAACAACAACAACAACAACAAACAACATAGCAACAACAACTGTCTACTTCTGCTTTCCCAGCAGGGCATGATAATCGCGCCAAAACCGCCAAGTCGTGGGTACCCTTGCCGCTAGTTTTTTTGTGTCACTGTCAGCGTGACATCCAAAATGTATGTTCGGGCCAGTGTCACGACAACTAGGCGACATGTTCTTCACAATCAATTGTTAACTCTATTCCTACCAAGTAAGTTTGGGGTTGGGCACCATTGGCCTCAGTAACAACAACAAAAATCATGATTAAGTTACGTCTGCATGGATTTAAATTTGGCTTAGTGGGAGTGTTGCACTTTGATTATACTCGTGTTTGCTGCAGTAAGTAAGTAAGAGCCGTCAAGGAACCGTTAATCTTACCCGATTTTCGCATACAGGGCCAAGAGCGAAAAAAAAATCAACAAGAGGGTGGGTGGGTGGTTGTTTAGGGGTTTAACGTCCTTTTCCACCGCATAGGGTGATATCAAAGACGGGGCAACAATGAAAAAGCCAGCACAAATATTTGGCCCCAGCCGGGATCGAACTCACGACCGGCCGAGCATTAGAAGTCCAACGCTCTACATTCGACCACCCCGGCTCCCAAATCAACAAGAACGTGGGATGCTCATGCGCTTTACGAAATGAGTGTTTCCCAAACGTGTCTGTCTTCGTAAACGTATGTAACTTTATGGTCGCGATGACCTTGGCCATGTTGGCAGGTACAAGCGTGACGACCCGGATTTCCTGAGACTGGTGACGCTCAATGACAAGTTCATGGCCGAGGCAGCGGCGGGTAACCCTGTTGACATCATGCCCTGGACACGTCACCTCCCGCCTGTTCAAAGGTTGGTGACTGTGGCAACGCGGACGCACGCACGCACGCACACACACACACACACACACACACACACACACACACACACACACACACACACACACACACACACACACACACACACACACACACACATGCCGTCTCTGCAAAATGTTCATCGAAGGTACTCCTCAGGTCAAAGCGCACTCTGTTCAGATGAAGCAGTCAGGGGAAAAGGCGACAGTCAGGGGAAACGGCGACAGCTTCCTAGTTCTCTGGCATAAATTTATGCAGCACACATTCTCCTAACCGTTCTAGGGCAACCGTTTTCGTAGATGCCGGTCTCCTAGGCACTTTCTGGCAGCGGTGTGATTTTTTTTCCTGTGATTCTTTCCACGACTTCACTCGATATTTGTGCGTGATTGTGCTGGGCATATGCAGGAAGTTCCAGCAGTTCCTGGACATTCTGCACCTGATGAACAAGTTCTGCGGGGAGAAGCAGCAGGAGCACTTCGACACTTACGATCCTAACAACATGCGTGATGTCACCGACATCCTCATCCGCACCGTCCAGGTTCTCTCTCTCTCTCTCTCTCTCTCTCTCTCTCTCTCTCTCTCTCTCTCTCTCTCTCTCTCTCTCACACACACACACACACACACACACACACACACACACACACACAGTAAATTACTGATCATGTACCCTGCAACTATCTCTACCTAAGACGACAGCTCCGTGTACAAATGTAAGGCAGATCACTATTCTACTTGTCTGCAGTTTTGTTGTCGTTGTTTGTTGTTGTTGTTTTGGGGTTATTTGTTTTGTTTTTGTTTTTTAGGGGGAGGGGTTTGGTTGTTGTTTGTGTGTTTTGCAGTTGTTATTGTTGTTGTTGTTGTTTTTTTTTTGTTTTTTTTTGGTTTTGTTTTGTTGTTGTTTTTTTTGTTTTGTTTTGTTTTTTTCGCGGGGGTAGGAGGGTGTCCCCGTAGTCCTGTTGAAGTTCTGGGAAGAGGAAGTTGTACCTCAAAGACAGAGTTTTCGGAATGGATATTCACAGTGTCAGAACTCAAACCGTTGCAATTTAAACCCAGCTCAGGCGTTAAATAACACGTTTCGCTGTATTTCATGGGCGGACTCCTCAGTCATCAGAACAAGGTGTAAAAATAATTTTCACAATGTGATGCATCCGATTACCTGTAATACACGGCACTTTGAAACCTCACGCTTGCAGCTGATAAAGTACGTGTACGATGCTTGCTGCTGTGTCAGGAAACTCCGCAGGAAGAGAAGGACGCGGTGGGACTGACGGACCAGCACATCTTGACCACGGTACAGGAACTGATCGGGGCCGGCTTCGACACCATCTCCTCCACGCTCCAGTGGTCCGTGCTCTACCTCATGACGCACATGCACGTGCAGGACGCCGTGCACGAGGAGATACGGCGCGTGGTGGGGCTGACACGTGCAACGAAGCTGGACGACATGGCCAACCTGCCTTATACTGAGGCCGTGCTGCTGGAGATCATGCGACACTCGTGCATCTTCCCCTTCGCTCTGCCTCACAGCACAACAAGGTAGCGATTTCTTTTGCTGGTGGTTTGGTGGATGTTGTGATTACACTGCCAAACGGCGAAGAGAATGCGTGCTTTGAAAGTTCCCGTGTACACCACTTTCCCCGATCATTTTATGTGACCTCCTGAGTTGTAACTATCAACAGCTCGATCGTTCGGCATGTGGAATGACAGCTTCAAATCAAATACTTTATTGTTCCATAGAATGGAAATTATTTGCAGCGATTTAAGACAAACAGACATCATAGCTTGTTCCTCAACGTACATTTTACGTCTTCTGTTCTTTCTCGAGTCGTTCTCGACATCAGAAAGTCGGAGGTTTGAATCCTGGCAGACCAAACGTTTGTGACGCCGTCACGCCTGTGGACAGAATCATTTGACTGATTCAGGCAAAACTGGCAAAGCCCCATTTCCCCCGAGTTTTACTCTGTTCTCTGTTTCTTTCCAGGGATACAGTCATCAACGGCTACCCCGTTCCGGCCAAGACTCTGGTGTTCGTCAACCTATGGTCCGTCTCTCATGACCCGGACGTCTTCCCGGATCCGGAGCGCTTCTTCCCGGACAGATTCCTGGACGCCGTGGGAAAGGTTGACCGGCAGAAGGCCGACCACTTCCTGCCGTATGGGGCCGGCAGACGGCGCTGTCCCGGAGAGCAGCTAGCCCGGATGGAGCTGTTCCTGTTCTTCTCCACCGTCATGCAGCGTTGTCGCTTCACCGTGCCGCCGGGACAGACACCGGTCATCGACAGCAAGTACGGCCTCACACTAAAGCCGCTGGATTTCCAGGTCTGCGTTTCTGCCCGGGTGTAAGGCTTCTCAGCCAGATGATCAACAAACAGTCGCAGTAATTACCGTCTCGACCTTTAGACGCTGGGCTCAATTTTTCTGTGTTCGCGTCTGCCCAGGCAGAGGCTTCTGCGCCCTGGACATTGTTGATGCACGATGATGCCAGGTCGTGATATCTAGTGGTCATCAGCTCCCAGCATAATTTCCCTCCTTGGGGCTTTCGGTCTGCTGCAAAGCATCGATATCATCCAGTACATCCTTCAGCGTCCGTCGCTAGGCTGGCGGGACTTTTATTTGCATATTGCTTGGATGACAGGGATTTTATAATTATTTACTCCAGTCTAGTTTTTGACTCCAGCCAGGGTCAGTAGGGGAAAGTAGAGCTCTTTTACTATCTTTACCAGCTCAAATTTCAGGCCGATGTAACCTGCGAGACGTACTCCCCAGCTGGAAGTTCCCGGGGTCTAAGCAGCTCGAGGCAGGAAGTGTTTCGGGTCAGTGCAGCTTGAGGCTGTAAATGCCCCGGGTCTAAGCAACTTGAAGCTGGAAGTGCCCCGACTCAATACAGCTTGATGCTAGAAGTGGCCCGCAGTCAAACGAGCCGGGAAGTTCCTCTGGCTTATTACACTCGTCTTGGTCTGGGTGTTGGTTTGAGGCCTATGCTTTAATGCCGAGTTGGACGCACGCTTTCCACAGTGTTCTCTGTTCTTATGTGCATAATACGCTTCTGGCTGACCGTTTTGACTAATTCTGTGTCTGTCGTTTGGAGTGGGTTTTTAATTTGTGTGTGTGTGTGTGTGTGTGTGTGTGTGTGTGTGTGTGTGTGTGTGTGTGTGTGTGTGTGTGTTGTCGCCGCTCGTTTTCTTTTACATTGTGCTCGACAATCTGAAGTGATCTTCACGTTTCCGCTTAAACTTGCAGTCGTGTTTAGTAGGACGTGGCCCGCAAGGAGGACTGAGTAGCGTAACACATTTCCATGTAAATGAGACACGTTAGGGGTATCATTAGCTAATCGCAGCGCGTTAGCCTCTCGGAGCCCCTGCCGTGTGAGCCTAATTAAATTGACATGTAAATGGGTTACGTTGCTCAGCGAAGCCGGTCCTCTTCACGAAGTCGTACTGAATATGCCTAATCTGCAATGTGTAATGTGCGAAAAACTGACATGTGGTGCTTTGTCTGAGTGTTCGGTCTCACTTTCTTTTGATTAATGCAAAATTGTAATAATAATAAATAATAATAATGAGGATTTGTCTGGCGCTCAACCTCCTGCTGGAGCTCTGGGCGCCTCACAATAGTAGCAAAGGCCCTAAAGGGTCTTTGATAGTAGAGTGGCAATACATACACATGAGATACGCATGAAATACATGTCACATTACATACACATGAAATACACGTCACATACACGTTACATATACACAGCTATGATACATCCTAACACGACATCGTAAAACGACAATGATGTAGACAGTGATGGTAGAGAATTTAGTCTGTATAATTAAAAACCGCAGGCGTATTTTAGCTTACATATGCACACGTACTCGCATGTCATATTTTATGCTACTTCTCTTTGCTCTCTTTGTCACATGAATTCTTCTTATGATATGCACACTAATACATTTTTTAAAAGTGACATCTCTTTGTGTGTGTGTGTGTGTGTGTGTGCGTGCGTGCGTGCGTGTGTGTGGTGCGTGCGTGCGTGCGTGCGTGTGCGTGTGTGTGTGTGTGTGTGTGACAGTTCACCGTGAGGTCAACAGACACGATGACACTGATGTGCAGAATTTTGTCATTCCCGACCAGTGATGGATTTACTTCTCACGCCTAGCACTGAAGTGACAGTTGATACAAAGACCGACTTTTTGTGATGATGAAAATTCGCTTCACCTGGAAACATACACGTAGCTCTAGCTCTCTCTCTCTCTCTGTCACACACACACACACACACACAGAGTGAAAGTTTCCAGCCACTGGTCAATAACAAAATTTCAGTTTCTCTGTCTGTCTGTCTGTCTGTCACACACACACACACACACGCGCGCACGCACGCACGCACGCACACTGCACACACACACACACACACACACTACAACAGCGTCTTTTTGCGGAAACTTGCTTTATTCGCCAAGAAATTTTCTTCTTCCAACAACACTTGACGTATTGTACATAACAAGTTGTATCAAACACCCACCGTTTTAGAATTTGTTTGAATTTTGATACCCAACACTGATTAAAACAAAAAATTAAAACAAACCAAAAAAACAAACAACCAAAAAACGAAATGAACGACGTAACATCAATGTGAAGCTGCTAGCTAGCTCATCAGAAGTACTACAGGCCATAGAACAAGCAACAACATCTACTTTCCGTTGTGTTTTCCGTCATAAGTACGACCACTTGTGTCAAGGTAAAGAATGCTCACCAGTTCAAAAGTATCATATAAAATACATGCAACAATACAATCAAAACCGTGAACGTGAAAGCGCTCTTCAATTTTTATGCTAACTCCATCCCTGTACCCGGGGCCCACGCTACTCTAGGGTTGCGTCGGCCCCGGGTACAGGGATGTGCTAACTCTGGTGACTCAAAGTACGGAGAAGGTGGAAGGAGGGGAAACCACTCTCCCGCCCCCCCCCCCCCCCACCCCACCACCACCACCACCACCAGCCCCCTTTCCGCCCTTCTCTGTCCCTGTCCGTTCAACGCAAGGAGGGTGGGTGGGTGTTTGGGATCTTAACGTCCTTTTCCACCACATACCGGTGATATCAAAGACGGGGCAACGATGAAAAAGCCAGCACAAATATTTGGCCCCAGCCGGGATACGAACTCACGACCCGAAGATTAGAAGTCCAACGCTCTACCATTCGGCCACCCCGGCTCCCCTCAACGCAAGGAGAATGACGGGTGGTCATGAATAAATAATGGATCACTTTCCTGCTAAAGCGAAACTACGATGTCAAAGAAAACACACATACTACACTTAAATAACATAATCTAAAACGAGTCGTCTGCGGCTCTCGATTTCAGTACTCCAGCAGGAACCGGAAACACGGCAGAAAATTGTATTCTCTGAGATGAAGTAAACGTGTATCATGCCGAAAGTGACAACTCCCAAAGGATGACTCACAAAGGAACACTGACACTAGCACGCGTAGCAAGGGTTTTAAACTACAGAGTTCAGGGGTTTTAAACTACAGAGTTCAGGGGTTTGAAACTACAGAGTTCAGGGGTTTGAAACTACAGAGTTCAGGGGTTTAAACTACAGAGTTCAGGGGTTTGAAACTACAGAGTTCAGGGGTTTGAAACTACACAGTTCAGGGGTTTGAAACTACAGAGTTCAGGGGTTTGAAACTACAGAGTTCAGGGGTTTTAAACTACAGAGTTCAGGGGTTTTAAACTACAGAGTTCAGGGGTTTGAAACTACAGAGTTCAGGGGTTTGAAACTACACAGTTCAGGGGTTTGAAACTACAGAGTTCAGGGGTTTGAAACTACACAGTTCAGGGGTTTGAAATTACAGAGTTCAGGGGTTTGAAACTACAGAGTTCAGGGGTTTTAAACTACAGAGTTCAGGGGTTTGAAACTACAGAGTTCAGGGGTTTGAAACTACACAGTTCAGGGGTTTGAAACTACAGAGTTCAGGGGTTTGAAACTACACAGTTCAGGGGTTTGAAACTACAGAGTTCAGGGGTTTAAACTACAGAATTCAGGGGTTTGAAACTACAGAGTTCAGGGGTTTTAAACTAGAGAGTTCAGGGGTTTTAAACTAGAGAGTTCAGGGGTTTGAAACTACAGAGTTCAGGGGTTTGAAACTACAGAGTTCAGGGGTTTGAAATTACAGAGTTCAGGAGTTAGAAACTACAGAGTTCAGGGGTTTGAAACTACAGAGTTCAGGGGTTTAAACTACAGAGTTCAGGGGTTTGAAACTACACAGTTCAGGGGTTTTAAACTACAGAGTTCAGGGGTTTAAACTACACAGTTCAGGGGTTTTAAACTACACAGTTCAGGGGTTTTAAACTAGAGAGTTCAGGGGTTTTAAACTAGAGAGTTCAGGGGTTTGAAACTACAGAGTTCAGGGGTTTGAAACTACAGAGTTCAGGGGTTTTAAACTAGAGAGTTCAGGGGTTTTAAACTAGAGAGTTCAGGGGTTTCAAACTACAGAGTTCCCTTTCAGAGTTCATGTTCCGTCTGAAACACAACACCTGCCTGGACTACAAAAGCGTGTCTAAAATGACCCGCAAGTGGGAGCTCTACCATCGTCTGGAAAAAAAAAACAAAAGCCTAAGCTCTTATCCAACCCATAGCACTTAGGCCTTCCCCCCCCCCCCCCCCCCCAGACGACGGTACAGCTAGGGTAGTTTGACGCCAGGGCAACAGATATTATCCTGACCCATGGAACATCACACTGATGTTAATGGCTATCACCGTTTGTCACATATACACTTGTGAAAAGTGGTGTCTACGCCACAAAAGAAAAGAATAATCCAGCTCAGTGTAGAACACTTCAGCAAAAAAAATATTGATCCACAACCACAATATCCATTAGGATGGGACGACAACATTTGTATAATAATTATTTAGACACAGATTTAGAAAATTGCACATATCCCACACTGGCACATCAAAGGCTTGTGGATTAACCTGCAATGTGACTAGTTCAAGCACAAGAACGAGATTTTCAGGACCATAATTATGAACATGCCAACAACCATGGAACAGGGAAATTATTATCCCTTGACAAAATGATGATGGACAGACTGGAAACTGGGTTTGGAAGTATAACGTATTCACGTGAACAAAGTAGTGTACAGATTCAGCTAAATACAGTTTATTTACAGACTGAAGTACTCAACTCGTTCCACAAATAAAACTATTTAAGCATGTAAGCAAATATGTCTATGTCTATATGTCTGACGTACATGTATGTATGTGTATGTATGTAAAATAATCTGTAATTAAAAAAAAAAAATGAAATAAACTGAAATAGATACAAAAAATAAATAAATAAATAAATAAATAAAACTATTTTAGCCAACCTCCCCCCCCCTCCCCCCCCCCCCCCCCCCCCCCCCCCCCCCCAGAACAAAATCACCAAGCAAACTGGCTGAAAAATCACAGAAAATTGACCAAAGCTTACTCATCTTTGCCACAACAGCCAATGTTCAACAGTCACAATTCCGGGTACACTGTATTATTCATATAAGCAGGGATGGATTTACTCAAACATGCCAATGAGACATTGTCTCCTTGACCAGTCATTTTTATGAGACATTTTCATTTTCTATGAGACAATCAAGTTCACCCGCATCACTCTGTCACATGTCTGTGCCGAGAGCCTGTTCCTAAGTGCAGTGACGTTCAGGTTCTGAACGGAAAAGGACCTCTCGATCGCAGAACTGAGAAAACTGATAACGCGCCAATATTTTTTTGCAACTCTTTCGAGCGAGAGTTCCTGGCAGCGCGCGCGGCGAGCGGGATACTGGAAGTAAGCCTCATCACTAAAATTAGATTAGTGTAACAGACTCTGTGACTGACACAGACAGCGCATCTCTTAGTCGACTATCTGCTTCGCGTTGTCAAGTGCGCTTGTGATGTCATGTTCGTGCGACATATGACGCATTTTGCGAAATTTCTATGCAACATTTTATCAAAATATGAGACATAGTCGCACGGCGCGCGAGAAAATCGATCCCTGTATAAGAATTATGAGAAGCATTGTGACGAGCCTACGTTAAATCTATAACAGTAAGAACTTGCAGTGAGAATTTTTTTAAAGATATTGAAATATCATGTCTCAAAGAACCACCACATTTGTGTTCATGACAGCAGTAAAAAGAACAATACATTGTGAATTCTAACAAAATACATTCACCATGATTTTTTTTTTTTAAATAAAGAAGATGACTTCTCTTACGGAGAGAAAACCACCTACATGTGTATGAAATGAATATGGAAGTTGCTAAAACTGATAGTGAAAGACAGTCCAAAGTATGCTACATGTAATACAAAAGCAAATCACACATGGGGATGATTAAGAAGAACAAGTTAATGTACCATTATACAGAAACAGCGCCTGACCAAAAACAACTGAGGCCTGATGATTTCAATCTTTCATTGATATGAAGACCAGACGCAAACAATGGGGAATCCAAACACCATTTGACAACACGTCTGTAATTAATTCTATCCTCCACCAATTACCCATACTCATGAAAATCATGTGCTGGTGCACTCCTCCATTCTACCAATACATACACCTGAACACACACACACACACACACACACACACACACACACACACACACACACACATACACACACACACACACACACACACGCCAAAATGTGGTGCATCCAGGGATTCTGAGACGGACACAACAAAAGCAGATCTATGCCAAGACTGCAAATGCTGAACCAAACAGCGACAGCAATTGTGATGTCACCTGCTTAACTCTTGATCATTCACATTTGCCATAACCACAACTCGGAACATCCAATCAATGAATCACACTGTAACCTGTAAGTAGCTCCAGCAGCTGTCGGAACAACAAACACAGGAACAACACATACAGATGGACATGTCTCTACAGGTCTGGAATGTTCAAATAAACTTGCTTTTAATACAATAAATGAATAATGAACACAAAATATCTTGTTACACAAGATATGACTGTGTTTACAGTAATACACGCGTAAACAACCATTCAAATTCAACATACAACCTTGCTACAGGCAGAGATTTTGTAACATTGTGGTAAGTGTATTGTGCCTACGGCATGTAACATTGTGTACATGTGTACCAAAATCAATCAGAGCCTTTGTTGTATAACCCAGGGCCAACAATGTTTGTCAAAAATGCTGAGTATTACTGATGGGAAAAAAAGGAAACTGGAATACAAATGACAGCATACCAAAAGAAAAGAAAAGAAAGTGGGTACGGGTTATGTACATTCATATTCATCAGCAGGTATAATTATTTGCAACATGGATGAACTCTATTTCTGTGTACTAACGTGCTGACACTCTTGCAGGAATTCTCACTGAACAATTTAAAGTCTGATTTCTAAGCATCTTTGTGCAGTATCATAAGGTAACAGTCAAAGATACAATTTTACCTTTAATATCTGATTTGTTTCTATCACAGTCTTCTTCGTCTTCTTAGTCCTGACAGCTAAATACCTGACAATGATGTAAGTACGATTTCCTGTGCGCCCAATCAAACCAACAGTAAGTAATTTTATACGTTGTCACCTTCTCTACTACACAGTCTCTAGGTCTGCAAAATGGGACGTTCTGCACAATATGCATGTGCATTAGACTGATTTTCACTCAATAGAAGTTATGAAAGAAAGCTTCCTCACAAATCTGAGTTATATTATAAGCGACTGTGCAATGCATGTACATCCTGAAGTTAAACTGGACTGAGTCGAGGTGTGACATGCATAGTTCCTTAAGTACGCTGACCCGAGGGTTACCTGTTTCATTATGTTGCAGACAATCTGGAACTTAAGTATTCTGCAGGTAAAAAGCTAACAATCTGGCAGGGGAGAAATGAGCAACGTGAAAAAAACGGCACATCACATTTTAATGGATCAGCTACACAGTCATGCTGGTTGATAGACACTGTCAGTTTAACACGTACATGTGCGCACTGAACCAGAGGAAGTGAGCCTAACTTGCTTCCCTCTTCTACATGTACTACATTTACCATTCTACCTAGTTCCTTCCCCTCCCTCCACCCTTTTGCTCTCAAGATTGTTTCTCTCTCTCTCTCTCTCTCTCTCTCTCACACACACACACACACACACACACACACACACACACACACACACACACACGCACACACACACACACTTCGACGTCGTAAGAAACTTAGTGAGACATATGTATAGAGCAGTCATACAAAGGGACGTTACGGTCAGTTACAGCTACACTCAATAATGATGCCTGCGTTTGCTTATCCTATAATGTAGTAAAGTTGTATTACTGTACGTGCTCTAACCATCTAAATGACACAGCATACCGGTACTTAGTATGTTCATGTTTAAAAAAATCTTGTTCACTCAGTTTGAAAGGGCCTATGGCCTACCAAATAAAATTTTGTACAGTATTTGTATTTGTACACACACACACACACACACACGCAATAAGGTCATGTATACAGAAATGACCAAATATAATAAGGTTGATAAATAAATGGTTATAAATAAACACTTGTACAAAATAAAAAATGATTTAAACTACATTCCTAATTAATGCAGCTTTTGGCCCGGCCCTCTCTTTGTGGAGTACCAAATTTATGTATCTCATGTTACGATAACTATCCAATTAATTTTTAAAAAAAGAAGTAATGTTTCAAAAAGCACAAAAGCTTTTCAGGACAAGGTTTTCTTACAGCAGAAGCCAGTGAGGTTCTATGCGCTGCTTGCTATGAGTCTGCCCAAACTGACGAATGTCCATGTGGCACCGGACCCCCCACCCCAGAGCACATCCTTCAATACTGTCCTGCCCATGTTGCTCTGTGACGTCAAAACCTGACCAGAGAGTACAGAGCTACAGGTGCAGTTTTAGGGCAGCCATCGAGAGCTGGCAAAGAGCGTGGGATTCATCATGGCAACCGGGCTGCAGATCTGACGCAACCAGTCAAATCGACAGCAGAAGAAGAAGAAGGAGAAGAAGCTTCCTATGTAATCCCTTGTGCAAGACGTATCACCAACTTGAACTGCGGCTAAATCAAAGTGTGCCAATTTGCATGCCTGACAAGAAGTCAGATATACACTAGCGTTAGTGATAGTCACTTAGCACATTGTACTGAATTCGTGCAAAAGAAGAAAAATGAGCGCCATCTTGCACTTAGTCGAGTAGCAACATACTCAGCTATTTTATGCAACGAGAGTGTTTTTTCTGGTTTTTTTTTTGGTTTTTTTTTGTAACCATTTGTATCAGTATTATCTCATTAGGGGTTTCTCACTAATGAATGTTGCTCTCCTTCAAAGGAAACTCCACAGGTATAAACAAAATGTAATGCAGAAAAAGTTTACCAAGTAAAGCGACAAACCTGCACTTGGTAGTGCTGACCTGATGAACAAACACTAAAAATGCTGTGTCGAGCATGTGCTAAGGAATATTTAGCGGGGATAGAGAGAAAAAACAATTTGAGTGATGCTAGAATATTTAGCGCATGGATAGAGGAAAAAAAAAGAGTGACGCTCTAAAGTCCTGGTTCCCTTCGACCAGAAAATTAAATAACATTGGGGTAACATTTGCGCCCCCCCTCCCCCCCCCCCCCCAAAAAAAAAAAAAGTTTGCCAGTTTTCCTTGTTGTTCACAGTCAAAACTTGACAGGACATGTGGATTCCTTTGATTTTTTGGGTATCTGTGTTGTAAAGACACCCTACCACTAGACAACAACTCAGTCAGACATGATCATCATGTGCTGTTTTCAAATGGTGAAAATAATGCATTCAAATCTGACAACTTGATCTACATCAAAAGCATCTATGCTGAGGTACGTCTAACCAATGCTTTTGTTCTTTAGCTCAAAAATCAATTTACGACTGCACTTTCCCTCAGCTGGTCCTACTGCGCAGCCAACCGCAGGTCACCTAGTTTATTCTTTTTAGCATTGCACAGTTCATTTTGGGCAGCACGGATTGTCCACCATAAGCACCACGTCAATCCCATAATACTCCACCAAGTCCATGAGGAATGTGCGGTCCCCAACGGGGTCAAGGCCAATGGCCTTCATGTGGTCGGAGGTCAGCTGCTTGTCCTGTGACATGGAGATGTCCAGCAGCGTGTGGAACAGTCTGTCGTTCAGGTCCATAAAAAACCTGTACACAAACACACAGTGGCAAGGGGCTAGCAAGTGATGAGCACAAATCAGGCAAGCAGTAGATGGCTTTGGAAATGTTCAGCCCACCAAATTTGAAAAATAAATGCAATTCTAAATTCCGAAATTTAAATAGCTGAGCTGACCCTTTGCACCACGTGATTGTAATGTGTCCAGTGTGTGAGAGAATACGTTTGATTCACGTGAGCGTGCGTGTTGGGTTCAGTTCGCGGCGCTTTGAGCTGATTCACGAAATAATTGGGTAAAGCGCCTACACAATACTCATTATTATTATTATTAGATGCAGACAAGAGATGCCAGCAACATAACCACAAAGAATTATTTACTTGTCTAAATTTACAGCATCAGGTGGGGGGGGGGGGTTAAACCAGGGCAATATTTAACAAAAATATGTTGAAAACGAAATAAAGCTTTATTTGCATTATTTGCAAATATTGCATTGTACAGCCTAAAGGACAATGCTCTACACTTACTTACACTTTCAGGGATTAAAATGGTGCTTGATTGAAAAGGAAGAAAAGAGTGTAGCATTTAGCGACAACACTGCAAAGCCACGAGCACACATCTGCCAAAAAAACCTGCAGTATGCTAGGCGTGTCCAGGGGCTTGCTCCCTCCAGAATTTGTTTTTTTAAATTAGGAAAGGAAACGGTAATGACTGCGAAGTGGTTACAAGTTAAGCAAATAAAATCGACATAAAAGGGGCAGAAACCACTTAACTTTCACAAAGAAAAATTTTGTTTTAAATTAGACTAAAATCTATGCAATCTGGCGCATTTTGGCTTAATTTTAGGTGCTTCTGAGGAGGAAACATTTCTTTTGGAGGAAAAAATTCAGAATTAGACTGAATCTGTGCACTTTGGTGCGTTTTAACATGATTTTAAGTGCTTCAGTGAAGGAAACAAGTTTCTGGGGGGAGGAATACTTGTAGCCAAAGGTAGAAATCCAACAAAAAGGTGAAAGATTTTAACTTTAAGCCCTGCACTTTACACAATCCAAGATGGCAGCCCCAAAGACGAACTCTTGATACATTGATTACAATTATATGTGGCACCCATACTTTTGCTAAGATTCCAAAAAAAAAAAAAAAAAATCCATTTGCTGGTTCATTCTGCAGTTGCTGGCTACAGAAATAGCAAACTCCTATCCACGAAACGAAAACAGGGACACATGACTGAAAACAAACTTACGACAGGATTATCTCCTCTTCATCAATTGTTTCCTCACTGGCGTCTTCAGTTGGAAATGAGTGCTGAGCCCTGCAAGCAAAGTACGGCCAGTGCTCAGCACAGAGCTCAACAAAAAATTGTTTTAAGTTTTCTGCACAACCTATAGAAAACATGACACACAAGGGAGTTAGTGGAAAAAGAACACTGAGCCAAGTGTGCCACAGAGGCGAATCGTGAGTTAACTAGAGAGGCAGAAGCCTCCATGGCTCCCTTGTGACACAGGTCAAGGTCATTCACAAAAGTATGTTTGTAGAGCTCTTATCACTATCCAGTATCATGCTAAGTGATGTGTCTGGCGCTCCGAGTTCCTGGCAATATTACAATTTTCCCCAAAACAGTTTGTACAGCCTTGACCTTTGGTCAAAGTCATTCAAAAGAGATCTCATCAATGTCTATCATCATGCCAAGCTTGATGCCTCTAGCATTTGTAGTTCCTCCGAAAACAGTAATGTTAAAATTCACAACAGACAGCTTTAATGACCTTGACCTTCAGTCAAGGTCATTCAGAAAGGTAGGTCTCATTGCTGTCTATCATCACGCCTCATTTGGTGCCTCTACTGTTTGTTGTTTTGAAGAAAATGCCAAGGTTAAAGTTTCCCAAAAAAAAAAAAAAAAAACACTTGCATGACCTTGACCTTGACTAAAAGTCACTGAACACAGGTATGTCTGTAAAGGTGCTGCCAATGTCAATCATCGCACATAGTTTGATGCTTCTGATTCTTCTAGATACTGATAAAATGCAAATGTAAAATTTCCGAACACTGTTTCAATGACCTTGACCTTCAGTCAAGGTCATTTAAGATGGTATGTGTGCATAGGTCTTATCACTGTCTATCAGCATGCCAGGTTTGGCACCTCTGCTGTTCATTGTTTCTGAGAAAATGCCAATGTTAAGGTTTCACAAAACTATCTTGTACGGCCTTGACCTTGACAGAAGGTCACTGACTACATGTATATCTGTAAAGTTCTTATCAATGTCTATCATCATGCAAAGTTTAAAACCTCTGGCATTTGTAGATTACGAGAAAATGCCAATGTAAAATTTTCAAACAGAGAGCTTTAGTGACCTTGACCTTGGGTCAAGGTCATTCAAAATGATATGTTTTGAAAGGTCTTGTGCTAGTCTATCAGCATGCCAAGTTTGGTGCCTCTACTGTTTGTAGATTCTGAGAAAATGACAACGTTAAAGTTTTCTGCACACACACACACACACACACACACACACACACACACACACACACACACACACACAGACAGACAGACAGACGACGGAGGGTTAATACATAGACTCCCATTGTTACACAAGGGAGCCAAAAATCACTTCTTACTGACCCTTGCATTACTGGGGTGGAAAATGTCAAACGATTTCACACAGAGAGCAGCCTACCTCTGGGTGTTGAGTTTGGCTAGTTTCTCCCTGTCTGCGTCATTGTTCTTCAGCAGGTCCTTCATGGCTGGGGAAGACGTGCGAACGTTCTGGTTGTCCACATAGATGTCATACAGATGGGACTTGGACTCAAATATCTTCTCTGTTGTGCCTGAAATGAAATGAACACATAACAAAATAAAGAAACAAATAAAATGACAAATAATCACATGCTGACTCTTTATTAGACAGTCATTTACTAACCAGTACAGTGAACTCATAGGTAGCACTGCAGAACATACCGAGCCTACACTGGTCCTTTACCCTGGAATTCACTCCCTCATTCACTCCGCCACTCACTCTCCCTTGAAACTCATGAAAAACCTCAAAACCCGCCTGTTTTCTGCCCTAAACACCACTTAACTGTACTGGTTTGCATTGTGTGTGTGTGTGGTGTGTGTGTGTGTGTGTGTGGTGTGTGTGTGTGTGTGTGTGTGTGTGTGTGTGTGTGTGTGTGTGTGTGTGTGTGTGGTGTGTGTGTGTGTGTGTGTGTGGTGTGTGTGTGTGTGTGTGTGTGTGTGTGTGTGTGTGTGTGTGTGTGTGCGCGCGCGCGCGCGTGTGTGTGTGCATGTGTGTCATTGTGTCTCGGCCCTAACCTTAAGGCTTGTACACTTTTGTATATTTCTTCCTTTTCACTTCTTAATTTATCTTTTAAAGTGCATACATCTGTTATTTATTACTATGTTATAGCACTGTATAAGTACTGTATTATCATTATTAATATTACTGGTGTTAAGTACATCTCCCGTTATTCCAAACATTTGCAAACCATGTGAGTGGAGTTACAGTCATTCTATCTGCAACATGTCAAGTCAACTCAGCCCATCCCACACATCACCACTGCTGCTATGCTTTAACATGACAGAGCTTCAGATTGTCGGCGCGCCCGCGCCATTGACGCGTAAAATATCAAAATGACGCGCAAGAGTTAATGTGTATGCGCCAGTGTGGCGCGCGCACTTTTGGCCTACACACACACACAATGCCGGACCCAACTTCCAAAACATGCCCTTTGATAAAGCTGTTCAAGTGTGGGCGCAGAAAAAAAGGCGCTACCTCTTCAAGAAAGACAAAATAAAGTTAGTACACCTCTGACTTTTTTTCGCTTCAAGATTTTGTCAATGACCCATCATTTTGAAAATTGACCCCTCATTTTGCTCAGCCATGGGTCATTGGGCCCATGACATTTAAAAACAATCTGAAGCTCTGACATGACATTTCAGAAAGATGTGTAACGTACAAAGAACATGTTACATACATGCAATGTATGAGACTTCATTTTCCAGTGTTTCTATGTCAGCAACGTTGATGTAGAAGTGTGGTCGCAGTTCATGATAGCCCAGACCCTGAACGTTGTGACTGGCCAAGCAGCATGCGCAGTACACTGGGGACAACAAAAGCACTTGAACATTCTGTAACTACACCATGGTTCATAAAAATAGTGATTTCTACAATAAGCGTGTCTGTTTTGTTTATTTTAAATGTTTCACTTGCAGAGATATATAGTAATTATTCTTCAATGCAGACACTGTGATCTTCCATAATGTGGCACAAACGCTTTCTTCTACCGCATAACTGTTAATACGTGTTATTAGCATAATTTCTGACCTTCAGTGATTTTGATGTTAGCCGTAACTTAAAACGGTAAGCTGATGGTGTTGTCAATTATTACAGTGTTTCCTTACATACTGGTCCAGAGTGAGCAGAGCAGGAAGTTTGATTGTCTACTAATGTCTGCTCTAGTTGGCAGGCCTACTTGTTCATGTGTAAGTGTTCTTTCTGCACGCCAGAACCAGTGTGAATACAACAGTAGAGCACCAGAGCTTTGTAACTGTTCTTGCTGCACACCAGAACTAGTGTGAATACAACAGTAGAGCACTAGAGCTTTGTAACTGTTCTTGCTGCACGCCAGAACCAGTGTGAATACAACAGTAGAGCACCAGAGCTTTGTAACTGTTCTTGCTGCACACCAGAACTAGTGTGAATGAAACAGTAGAGCACTGTAAGTGTTCTTTTTGCACGCCAGAACCAGTGTGAATGAAACACTAGAGCTTTGTAAGTGTTCTTTCTGCACATCAGAACTAGTGTGAATGAAACAGTAGAGCACTAGAGCTTTGTAAGTGTTCTTTCTGCACGCCAGAACTAGTGTGAATGAAACACTAGAGCACTGTAAGTGTTCTTTCTGCACGCCAGAACTAGTGTGAATGAAACACTAGAGCACTAGAGCTTTGTAAGTGTTCTTTCTGCACGCCAGAACTAGTGTGAATGAAACATAAGAGCACTGCAAGTGTTCTTTCTGCACGCCAGAACTAGTGTGAATGAAACACTAGAGCACTAGAGCTTTGTAAGTGTTCTTTCTGCACGCCAGAACTAGTGTGAATGAAACAGTAGAGCACTAGAGCTTTGTAAGTGTTCTTTCTGCACGCCAGAACTAGTGTGAATGAAACACTAGAGCACTAGAGCTTTGTAAGTGTTCATTCTGCACGCCAGAACTAGTGTGAATGAAACACTACAGCACTGTAAGTGTTCTTTCTGCACGCCAGAACTAGTGTGAATGAAACACTAGAGCACTGTAAGTGTTCTTTCTGCACGCCAGAACCAGTGTGAATGAAATACTAGAGCACTAGAGCTCTGAAAGTGTTCTTTCTGCACATCAGAACCAGCATGAGTGAAACACTAGAACACCAAAACACTACACACCTCTGTAGCAGACTACACCGATAGGAGGGGGTGAGAAGAAGATGATGCGGCGTTGTAACAGTGCAAATTTCCATAGTGTGAACACCTGTTCCCCAAAGAAGTTGATGAACTGTGCAAAGCAGCCAGCAGGATGAGTTATCTGCAAAACAGCAGAGAGACGTGTCAGATCTAATGCATCACTAACATAAAGTTATCACAACAGCAGGAGTGATGGGAAGAGAAACTGTGCAATGCATTACTGCTAGCCAAATTAAATCCATCTCAAAACAAAAAAAATACGTATTGGCCATGGCCCGTATGTAAAAGCCGAGGTTAATTTAACCCACGGCTACGGGCCTAACCCAGACTAGGACAAAAGAAACCCAAAAGCAAAATTATATAAAAAAAAGGAAGCGAAGAAAGGAAAAAAACAATCCTTCTATAACGGCTCAGGCACCTTCCTGGAATGGACCCGCTTCCTGATTTAAAACAATAAACAACAGAAAATTTTACCCGAGAGCTAGTTTAGTTTGAGGTTAGACTCTAACCCGGGGCTAAAAGCCCTAACCTCAACTATTACATACTGGCCCAGTTTGCATGTCGGATAACATTTAACCCTGGTAGTGCTGAGCCCGGAATATTCCAGACTACCTCTATGGCTTTTTCAGCACGACATAAATTCATTCAGCAAGACCAGGGTTAAAGTACATCTACACCATGCAATGAGCGTACTAAGTATAGAAAATACAGGCCTACCTAAAATAACTACTTCTTGTTTTTACATACATGTATAATCCATAATTTCTTAACAGTGATCAAAAACGAAACTCTTTCAACCTTCATTTCTGGCAGAAGTTCGTTGCTGGGAGTGGAAGGTGTAGAAAGAGGCGATGGACGCAGGCCGGCATTTGGGGATCCATTTGAAAGCAGCTCTGCCTTCCTGTCAGTGTACAGCGCCATCAGCTGAGTGTATTTGCCTGGAATCTCTAACTGGTGCCTGAAATATGTACACACACTGCACATACCGTTGGTAAAACAACCTGCCTCCTCACCACTCTTCTTTGCCATATGACAAACACATTCTGGTTATTCTGTATCAAAATCAACCATGTCAGCGATCGTCAAATGTGTCAGGACCATGGTAGCCATTCGGGCCACCGCCCTGAACAAAACTGGTAGCCCGTAAAAAATTCTGGAAGCCGGAGTGGCTGCTTGGTTCTTATTCATCTCAGAATTCCTCCTCGCCATTCGGGCTACCGCTACCGGAGCTTTCACTTGCCCGACGGTAAATTTGGTAGCGAAAGCGAGCGGGCGAGCGCATTTGACGATCGCTGCCATGTATGACATGCAATTTCTGTGGTACATGTATTGGAAAAAAAATATATAATAATAAAATAAAAATAGGAAACACAAAACCAATGTATTGGTGATGAAGTGAACAGTTTCATGGATGGCCACAAGTAATCAGCATGTTTGTAAAGTGCACAGCACTGTGTGTGGGGTGGGTTTTTTGTTGTTGTTGTTTTGTTTTGAGTTTTTTTTTGTTTTGTTTTGTTTTGTTTTTGTTTTTTTGTTTTGGTTTGTGTTTTTTTGTGGGGGGGAAGGGGCCATGTAAGAATTTTCATTTTATCAGAGTATGTGAAAACCATGCAAGAATTTGTGGGAGTCCACCAAAATAAAAACAAAGAAATGACATACACATATATTCTAACCCGCAAGTATGACATTTTGCCTTTTGGGCAAGTGCACTAACTGAGAGTATTTTCTTGCGAAGTAGATGATACAAACCTGACTTGTGTTTCCAAGAACTGCATGTGTCTGTACAGATTGGTGTAGGAATAGGAAAGGATACCGACAGATTTCATTCTCGCTCCTCGCTCAATCTCACTTTCCACTGGCATATTCTCAAAGCAAGACAAGCCATACAGGTTGTCCTTTCGGAAGTACCTGCAAAAACCAATTTCCAACACTTTCCTTTCCTTGGTAAGCAACAAAATAAATCAATTACAGTCTGACCTGCCTACCCCTAAAAATATGCTTCTTACCGGTCCCCATAGTGTAGTGGTTAGCACTTTGGACCATGGACTGGGAGACCAGGCTTCAAATCCCAGCTGAGGCAAGCAGGACTTTTCCTACCTAGCTCAGCTCCTACCCAGAGCGGGCATGCAACGGGCCAAATGGGGAGGCTGTTGCCAAACAGCCAACACCTATCCACTTCACAGATCTATGCAACTTTAGGGGTGCTTCCCTTTCAGGACATATCTCATGATGTGGATGATTAAATGGCTGGCACCACAGGCTAAGAGTTTGGGGCACCAACACACAAACAAAAAACCAACAAAAAAAACCCCAAAATGTGCTTCTTCAGTTTGCCCATCAGAAAACCAAACTGTCATTAGTTTAGCAGGCTTTATCAGTAGTGACCTGACTGTGATTCACTGTAGCTGAATGCATGATTGATAAAGTATTCATTCATATAAATTTATAATATAATGTGTTTTGATGTGTATGATTTTCAGTAACTACTCAAACTGACAGCACATGCGTCTCTCAGTTTCACTGTGCACAGATAAGTGAATTCCACTTCTAGTTCTACAAGTATTAAACCTTTTTATATCTATGTACATTTCTGGCTCTTTTAGTTTTAACACACATTAGGATATGACAGAAACATGACGAAACTTACACAAAATCTCTGTCAAGAGTGTGTGATCCACTTGGCATGGCCTTGAACTCTACACCATCAAGATCAGTGTCCTCAGGACAGCACCATTCAATCATGTTTCCTGTGACAATATAAACTCAGTACAAAACAACGCCAACCCCTGCTGCCTTACCTCTGAAGGGTTTTTTTTTTTTTTTTTTACCAAATGTTGTTTGAACACTGAGACAAACTGACAAAACACTATTTTTCAAATAAATGAAATACAAAAGATCATCATCATCTAGCAATGATTCAATATCATAACTGCTAATGCTAGTTATAGCGTGGCTGCCATACATGTAATGGTAAATCAGTAAGAGCATTAAGTACTTATGGTAAGTAGTGCATGGTTTGGTATATCCTGATCAATCGATGGCTGCTTACGTCAAAAGAAGAGCATGCAATAGTGTTAAAAATGATAATCAACTTCGTGTATATATGCTAAGTTGTGTCCACAGCCAGAGGGCAAACATCATGCCAAACTGGTGAGAACACATTCGTCTTTAACTATCGTTTTGTTCTTGGTGCTACACTGTGTATAACTGACTAAGCAGTGTTCCCATCCCCTGTGCCTGAACCACAGAAGTCTAAAGGTTTACCTGATCGTGTGTCGAAGGCAACAACGAAAATAGCAGCTATGAAATCGCTCTCTGCAAGTGCTGTCAGACTGGGACTGGCGGTGAGTGTGATACGACCTGTGTCTCCCCGATCGCCATCCGAAACCAAGCCAGGATTATTGCTCTGATACGCCCTCCTCCGCAGCCCCCGAGTGTCATTATCGTCATCATCATCTGTTCGCAGAAGCGGCTGCTTTTCATCAGACGCCATGTTGATTGTTGTGCACAAAGAGTTACCCCCCATCAATCAATAAGGAATTCTCGGTAGTACAGGGGTAGGCCTACCGTGCATGAAACCAGCGAAACGTAGGCCTTGCGTTATATGCCGTAATACGTCTTCGTTTGTTGAGCAAAGGACCGTGCGACTCAAATGACATTGAAACAATAACAACTGCTAAACCATTGTTTCATACTTCGATAGATATTTGTATGGAAGCTTCCCAATGTATTATGTATACCTCTACAGACCGGATCATAGTGCAGAACTGTGCCTATTACAGGGATTCACATCCGCATCGGACATCGGACATAGACCTATTAATTTCCCAAATGTCCGATTGTTTTGGGGAGATTCAGGACAAATGTCCGATTACATTGACGACAGAAGCGGACAATGTCCTATTCTTTTTTCGCAAGGCCGGACACAGCATTGCGCAAATCGCGGACGAGTTTCGCTTGGCTGAAACCGGCCCCGCTGAACTGGTTAGCGAACGAAGGCTACAAGGTGGCCGATAATCATCTCAGTGTAATATTCCGTTCGGCGTTATTGCGTGATCGAACCTGGATGAGAAGAAAACTAGTTTGGCCAATGGCTGTCGTCCGATCTCGTCAGTCAGCCAATCAAAAGCGCCAACGACCAGCGCGCGGTCGCCGTTTTGCAGCTCACGAATCCGTGCGATCTTCGCGCCGATGAAGGATTTATTTGGATTTTTTTTACTCGAATAATTAAACCAACAGAAAGAAAAATACAATACGGATCGTTTCTGAGGGGCAGACGCGACGTTTTAGCTACAAAAATACACGTATGATGATCGTCCAACTTGGGCGTACGCGTACTGGATTTTCCCAGGGGCTCTCGCATCCATTCGTTCTTTGCCGGCGTCGAGAAAGCATTAAACGGTTGTGTTTTCTTACGCAAAACTAAAACAGCACAACGAAAAATGCATTACGGATCGTTTCATAGGACCAGACACGACGATTAAGTTACCAACAATTTGCCTAGAATGATCGTGCGCGGGCTGTGGTACACCTGACTTGCGAGTACCGGATTTTCCCGAAGTCTATTTTAAGACGATAATCAATACGAAAAATCAATACTAGTGATCTCATTTGGAGGAGGGACTAATCAAGATAACCACATGGTTAACAGTCAGGGATTAAGATCTTCCACCGTGCTTTTGTCGGATCTCCACCTTTGGCTAAAAATTGTCTGGCCTCTCAAAAAGTCAAAAACGGTTTCAGCCAGTCCGGCTTTGTCTGAAGCACTTAAACTGAATCACTTCCACAGATTTCAGTGTAATTAAAAACAAATCTTGAGGAGCATTCCCCTGCACACCTCTTGCTTAATAATTAAGCAGACGTGCACGCCTGGCTTTCACACTTCATCACCATAGTAAGTGTTAGGCAGTTTGTGGTAAACACACTGTGTAGTTTTACACAGATAAAGAAACACCTGTACTTAGAAATCAAAATGTGTACTTGCAAACTGTTAATTTGTACAAAGTGTCATCCTGTTAAGTGGGTCCGACTATTACAGATACACTTTGCTATGAAAAAACTACACTTTGGCACCCCCCTAAACCATGCTGAACCTTTCTCAGTTTCTGAGAGTAAACTGACAGATCTTCTGTGTGGATTTTAGAGTTTGATTCTCCACAATGATTATTTGGATAAACGTGTGTACAGCAACAAGAGGTCTGTAATAGCTTGAGTCTAAGGGTTGAAATTTGAAGGGAAATGTGGTAGACTATAAGAATAGCTATCAAGTGCTCTCAGGTGCCACGAGAGGCCTAGAATTGGCCCTTAAATTTGGCAAAATTCGTGTTGCCCCCCTAGTCCCCCCAGCAGGGCTCTGCCCCTGCACCCCGCCGGGGCCTGGACGGCCCCTGGACCCCGACCTGGGAAAAGAAGTTTCAGTATTTTCAAAATTGCCAGCTTTCACCCATGCATCTTGGCAAGGGCGCGGTTTAGCTCAATTCACTATATATATACAAGAACAGACACCTCAGCACGTTGATCAATAAAAGATTGGAAAACAATGAATGTCCTATTGGTTTTTATTTTTCAGGACAAATGTCCTATTGTTTTGGTTGAGACCAGGACATTTGTCCTATTGAACCCAAAATGGATGTGAATCCCTGCTATTATCTGCGGTCTTTGTATTCATCTTTGAACGACACTGCTACTTCATTACTGCACTTGTGCATGTATGTAAACTAAATTATGCTGTAGTAAAAATTTGGACATTGCTGAATTGATGCTTCTACCTTTTCATCTTAAGGTTTCTTTGGGGATTTGTTGTTTTTTTTTTTTTATTTCCAGATTTTTCTCTCCTCAGTCAATATTGATATGCAATTTTGGTGTTCGTTGTTTGTGCGTGTTTATGTACATTTCTTACTTCCCTCAAGCCAAGATGTGTATGCAGTAGATGAGAGTACTGGCCATTATTCTGTCAGTAAACACACACACACACACACAGACTTGCTTTACACACACACACACACACTTGAAACGGAAGCCGTTTATTGACCTCCTCTTTTTTTTCGACAGTCTGGTGTTTTAAAACAAGTGATGGCTCTATGTTTATTTCTTGCTCTTCTTCTTCCTCAGACGTTTGGGCTTGGGTGGGGCCTTCTTTGCTGCCTTGTGCAGTTTTCCAAACTCCACGTTGATCAGACGGTTTCTCTGAAAAAAAAAAAAACAGATAAAACTTCCATTGGAATAATTATGACATATACACTAACGACAGCAACCTTCGTTCGGAACATCTGTATGAACTTAAACAGAAGCAGCAAAATACAAAGTTCTACAGCAAATTCAACACTATTTTCACAAAAATGTCAAATTCCAGCAACCTTCTCTTGTCTTTATAAACAAGGGGAGAAAAAAAAAACTCTTTAAAAAAAAAGATGGTTTCACATGGATACAGACTGCAAGCTCCTTGTGTCAGATTAGAATTTGTCATCACATAGTGTCTGACGGCAATTCCTATCAAACAAGGTTCATCATGCACAAGGACACGCTTGGAGCTGGATCAATCTGAACTTTATCCAGAACTCTGCAACATCTAAACCAGTCACACAGCCACAAAATTGTTTACAATAACCAAAGTACGGTAGGCACTGCTTTGGTAATGACATACATCAGAGATTCAGACCGGACGTACACACCCAAAGATGCGTCTGTGACGCGTGCATACAATTTTTCAACTCTCCTACTAAAACAAAGCCACTGCAAATGCAATTTACAAATCCAAATTTATTTTTTGAACAAAAATGAAACTTACCGCCTGCTTCGCCTTCATCAGCTTGAAACGTTCATAGTCTGTCAGCTGGGCTCTCTAAAAACACAAAATAAGTAACACTATTATACACAAAAAGTTTGTTCAGCCTTTCAAAAAAAAAAATCTACTTCAAGATTATAGAATTACAAAAAAATTTAAACCATGACAAAATTATAAAAATACCACAGCCAATTTTGTCCTTGCAGTTGATCTCTACCAGTTCCATGAACATCATCCTTGACATAAATTTGTCTGCAGCAGTATGGCACTATGTGTAATGGAACTGAAAGATCACTAGCACACAGGTCCAATTATTATTAATTCATTATTCAGGCTGGGGAATTGCTGCGGGGAAAAAAGTCTGAAACCTGGGCCAGTGCAGGAGCAGCGCCCTGCTGGGGGACCACAGGAGCAAGGAAACCAATTTTGTTTTTAGCATTATTAAAGGCATTTAGAAGCCTCTCCTGGCACCCAAAAGGCAAAAGTGAAATACTGCCTTGATACTGACATGCGAGAATTATAAAATGAAGTCAGACTGTCCCATATGGCATTCAATGCATCTTGATTAGATGATAAATGCAACCTTTTTCCTCCTTTCCTTGGCTGAAAGGATAGGAAATTTGTCTGAAAATTGCCAAATGACTGAAAATTCCCCAGCCTGATTATTGTACTACGAGGGTTGTTCAACGAGAATTGGAAAATGGCATGCAACGTGACTTCTAAGCAAGATACAGAAAATATATTTATACCACAAGAAAATTCAGCCTTTCCTTTATTCACATGCAAAAAAGAAATCCGATGCGATGACGCATTTACGAGTATGACGTCATTAAAAAAGTATACGAAACTGCTGAGCCTGAAAAATATGGAGGGCACGAAGGAGCAATACCGTTTCTACATTTTCACAAGGCTGAAGCTCGGAGACAAACCGAAGAAAATCCACGATGATTTACAGGCAGTCTATGGGGCCAATTGTGTTCCATACAGCACAATGTACAAATGGATTCAAGCATTTCAAGCTGAGGAAACAGGCAGTAAGCCAGGTATGGGTCCAACACGACCTTTTCCAGCTCGGAACGAGCAAAACATTGCCCTTGTAGAGAGACTGGTTGCTGAAGATCCACATTCAACAATCAGAGAATTGAGCGAGGCATCTGGCGTCTCTGTTGGTACCATTCACAGCATCTTACATGAAGATCTTCACATGCGAAAACTGGCTGCCCGATGGGTACCTCATCTCTTAAGTGAAAATCAGAAGAAACGGCGAGTTGAATGTTCGCGTCAGTTGTTGAATGACTTTGAACCGAATGGACCAAAACGGCTGTGTGATATAGTCACTGGTGATGAAACATGGCTCTGGTTTTATGGCATCCCCAACAAGCGTTGCAACAGGGCGTGGGTGGGTCCTGATGGCGATCGACCAGTTGTGTTGAGACAAAGTTTTCAAAGCCGGAAGCGACTTTTTTCCATTTTTTTTTAATGCACAAGGAACTGTGGCAATCGATATTCTGCCTGAGAAGACAACAATCAATGCAACATACTACACAGGAGTTGTGCTTCCCAAAGTTGTCAAGGAAGTGTGCAATCAGCGCCCAACCGTTGGCACCTCAAGAACCTTGCTTCTGCATGACAATGCAGCTGCCCACAAAGCCAAGGTCACCACGACCTTTCTATCAGACCGAGGAATCCAGATTTTGGACCACCCACCCTACAGTCCAGACCTTGCACCATGCGACTCGCTGGCCAGAAGTTTGACCGTGTACAGGACCTCGCAAAAGCAGTAAAATCACAGCTCGATGCCATACCCAAGGAGGACTACCAGGGGGGGGGCGCTTTTTGCGTGGCGCAGAAGGCTGGAAAAGTGTGTACGGGTCAAGGGGGAAATACTTCGAGGGGATGTGAAGATAAGAAGTTGCAGCTATGTGTAAAACCAGAGTTACATAGCTGTTTCCAATTCCCATTGAACAACCCTCGTATACTCTTATACAGCACACCAAGAGGTGGATGTAATTGTAAATTCAGGGCAAACTGGACGTAATTTACATTACAATCTATGCCTCGTGCTCGTCAAAAAGCAAATGACATGAATTCAAATAAAAAGCACAAAAAAATACATTAAAAAGTTGAGACTACACTCGGAGCACTCATTTTTCACAGTGAGTGAGAGAAGTATTTCTCCCTTGCATCAGATTAGGGATCGTCGACAAGTGTCATTTGACACATTCAGACGGCAATTCCTATCACACAAGGTTCATCATACGCAAGGGGTGGTTACCTTCACTGGTGATCCCATGACAAAGAATGAAATTGGACTTTTTAAAAAAATTATACAACATTTGGCATGCAAAACTGCTGCTCGTGTACACGTCACTGTGAGAACATAACGAAAGTGAGCAGAAGACAGGTATATTTAGAGGATCTGCTGCATGGAAGAATGTGTGTGTGGGCACACACAACGTGTGCCACATATAGCTTAGGTAACGTACAATGCTGGCTGGCAAAAAGTCTCAATCACAATGCATTTGACAGGCATACAAAAAACTTTTTATTGAATACCCTGACTCAGTGCATCGGGATCAGTCATGGGTCACAATCTGGCACACGAGACCATTGTGGCGCCTGGCCGCCATATTAGTTATTCTGGAAGCGTGCAATAAGCAGACGATGTTATCTGGTTGCGGACCAAGGACCAGCTAGGCGGCGGTAATAGGTGGCCATTTTAAGATGAGAAGCTTTGTCGAGCCCCAAGCTGCTCAGGGATGGCCAATAGACTTAAAAGAAAGTTGTATTTCTTTGGCATTAAAAGACACTCATAAAAACAGCCGCAATGGCCACATGGAACAGCCTTTTGTCTGACAACAGCCTGGGAGCTTCAAAAGCAGCAGGTATCCACCTAAGCAGTGTCACAAACACAGAGGTTTTAAATGTAATCAACCGATACTAACCCTCTCCCTTGCTGCGATTTTCTTGGCCCATGTGCTCTCTGCCCATTTCTTGGAGATGTCTTCCTTCTCCCACGCCTTTCGCACTGAGCCTGATCGCGCAGATGGACCGATTTTCACTGTAAACTGGGTCAGGTGAAGAGCTTTGAAGTTAATGTCTTTGCGCAGCACACCACTGCATGGGCCATCGATGAGAGCCTGAAATGAATAGGAAAATTAGGCCATCTCACAACTCTGGAAACATACAACAAAAGCACTAGCAACCTCAAACAAGTGAAATCTGTTATGAAGACAAAGCAGCTAAAGCATGGCCTCAAAATCAATGTGTATTTGGGGATGCCACAAGCAGAGGCTGTTCACATTAACTTATATGTACAATTCATTCTCTCTCCCAGTAAACGTAAAAACCACACCAATGTTATATAAATTATAATGCAAAGTTCATCAGCTCTTACTCTGTTTTGGTCGATGACATCAACAATCACACACAGTTTGCCCTTCTCGGGTCCATGAGCAATGTAGGCCACACGGCCTACTTCCACAAACCGTTCAAACACCTGGAAGAGAATGCAAGTAACATGTTCAAAACTTCCGCAGCAGATCTGTAGTGTCTTATCGTACCTAGGCTTAGTCTCTTTTGTGGCGGGCGCATTTTTTTTTTCACCATGTTACTGAGAACAGCAAAAGAACAGACGCACTGAAAAGTTTTGTCAAAAAGTCATAACCATCTCAAAAATACACCCCACCTCTGCGCTTACCCACAAATGACAGCTTAATCACGCAACATTTACTGTTAGAACAGTACACAGGTCGCAACGTGGAGTCACGCTGAACGCGTACTTCGACCAGCCAACGTTAAATAGCAAACTTTATACAGAATGGAACACTCTTTCGGCGAAATACAGAATGAAAGGGTGCTAAGATTTATTATACATAGAAAAACTGGTTAAATAACAGCACTGCTGTGAGAAATTATGCATTTTATCAGCACGCGAACCGCACATGGTACCCACCATGTTGAACCTGTGCGCCGGAAAGGCCGAGAGTGATGGGTATGGGCATGATGGGTAATCATTTTATTTTATTTTTTCTTCGCTGTGGTGGCACTAGCTTCGTTGCTTAAAATGTCTGATTTGCAAAGAGAATGTTTAATCAATAGTCAGTTTAATTTTGTTTTCCAAGAAAAATGTGCCCTTTGTGATGGCCTTGACCTCAATGTTGACCCCGTGCGTAGTTCTGCGAATCGTTGTTACACTGTGGTTGTGGGGTGGCGTGTGTCTTGCCAAGATGTTTTCGAGTAGATTTGCGAAGTACCTTCTTTCCCTACCCTGCAAGAGTGCAGTGCGACGCCGATTTTCTTCCCAGGTAAATCATAGCACTGATGATCCGCTGTTTCGCAGTGTCTTCATGAACTAGCAGGCTCAGAAGTTCCAGGATACTGCTCTACTTTCACATGGTAAAAGGGCCGAAGTGCTTCTGTCATCTACGGTGCTTAGGTCGTTTTACCAAATGAAGTGCTAGTGGCTGACTCCTTACACCTAAGCAGATTTTGTTCTCTCACATTTTGAAATCAAGACAAGTGCTTGCAAATGAGTACACATTTCACCACTGTGCATGTAAATAAATGCAGAAACAGATACAGATTTTACCAGTTTTCCGGAGCGTCAGTACTAGTACTGGAATCAAAATATCTTTTAAAATTTTCATTTTGAATTTGAAAACACTAAGTTCACAGACCAAAAAAAAAAAAAAAAATGTAAATGCACTTGTCTGCATGTCGTGTCAAAAATTGTGCCTTACTCCTGAAAATTTGGGATCACTGATGACCATGACCTGATTTTGTTTGTGTAACACTATCATTCATTGGCTTGCTGAACTACTCATGATCCACCTGTACTTGTGTGCTGAATCCAGTTTTTTACCTCTGCTGTCTTGAGGTTGATCCTTTTTGTTATCGTTTGTCGTCAGTGCTTCTTTACCAGCAGAATCAGTTGAAAGGCTGACAGATTCCCTAGAAGAGAATACATGCACTCACTGGACTTGATGTTAGACTGAAAAGATTGAAAAAGATAAATTATAAATGAAAGAAATGTCTTATGAGCATGTTGTTGGTTCTAGATCTATATACAGACAGTAAGATAACTGTCAGTTTTGACACTGTGTGTGTGTGTGTGTGTGTGTGTGTGTGTGTGTGTGTGTGTGTGTGTGTGTGTGTGTGTGTGTGTGTGTGTGTGTGAGTAATAAATGAATCACTTTGCATTTGCTGTTATTGTAAGACTTCTTTATTTTATGTTTCTGTGAATGTGGTTTTACAGGCTGTAGCTGAGAAAGTAACTGACGGTTTTGTAGAGGATCTGCGGAATGTTGTTGGCAAAGCCAATGTTTCAACTGCTGAGGCTGTTCGAGACCAGCATGGACACGATGAGTCATACCACCCGTGAGAAAAATTTCTTCTTTTTATTTAACATTTGAGGTTTGGCACACAGTAAAGGTAACAGCCAGGGGTAGGGGGTCAGGAATGGAAAAAAGTGCAGCTCACCTCTATACTGAACGCTTTTGGGCATCATCTACTTGTATTATTTTTTAAATCCATAATATTATCGTAAATGCATGGAGTCAGTAGTGGTACTGGCAGCTTTGAAGTTCGTGGTTCATTTTTTAAAACCTGTTTGGCACAGATCCATTCATGAATCCATCATCATGATCATGGTGGCGTGACAGCAGACATTGTCATGCATGTGCACAAATATACCATGACATGCATACATCAACATTGTTTTAGAAGTTTGGAGTTGCTCAATTTTGATAATAGCTCAGGAGAAATAGATAAAGTGTGTCATTATGTGCTAGTTTTCAAAATTGAGATACACCCAAATCCCATGACATCAGTATTGTATGGTGCTCCTCCCCGTCATCAGGTTGCTGCATAGTAGTTGTACCAAGATATATACACTTGTACATGCTGTACTAAGAGAACTGTGAGTTCAAAGTACATTGCACATTGAATTTTACTCTCTTGTTCTGTCTTTTGTGTCCAAAGCACAAAAATGCCAGATGTGGTGGTGTTCGCCCAAAGTGTTGACCATGTCAGCAAGGTGGTCAAGCTGTGCAACGACACAGGGGTTCCGCTGATACCTTTTGGCAGTGGGACAGGCCTGGAAGGTGGCATAAATGCTTTGAAGGTGTGCGAATCATTCTTATCCACACTGCTGTTTTAATTTTATCTGTACTTGTATTTTTATTATGTGCTAACTTGAAGTTGCAGTCTGTCAACGCATTACATCTGCCAGCGCAGAGCCTGAATTGAAATGCATAACTAAGACAAATACTGTGTCAGGTCTATTTTTAAGGAAACTCCATCACTGCGGGTGTCAGATCCTGATAACAACCCCAACCACTTCTGAGTGCTGGGTAGTGCAAGACACTCCTATACTGAGACACACCTATACTTAGCCTATACTACCAAGCACTGAAGCCTTGGCATGCCTTCTGTAACAAATTGTCTGCTTCAATCAGCAACAATAATTTCATGAGGGGGGTGGGGGGCATAGTGGTTGTTTTGTTGTTGCATTTGCATTTTGTCCATATAATGCTTGATGTTTGTCATTTTTAAATTTTTTTGTGGGTTTTTTTTGTGTTTTTAAATAGTTGTCTGCTTTCTATTTATACTGGATGGATGGTGGTGTATTGCTTGTTGCAGGGTGGAGTGTGCCTTGATGTGAGTCAGATGACTAACATTGTCAATGTCAACGCAGAGGATTTTGACTGCACAGTGGAGTCAGGTGTCACGCGGAATGCTCTCAACAGTTTCATCCGTGATACAGGGCTTTGGTTTCCAGTCGGTGAGTTTTTCCCCCCTGTCAGTAGTTGAAATCAAAGCTAAACTTCAAGCAAGTCTCCCAAGCAAACAGAACAGGCACTCACAGGTATGTGAAATGTGATGATCGAATAGAAAGTGCAAAATGGTAAGTGTTGGTAGTCATGGTGGCTAGTGTGCCCAGTTGGTCTCACCGTTAGCCCATGAGAATAATCGGTAGGTCACGTAGTCCCAGCCTGCTTGATTACAGAAGTCCCATCGTATAGTGGGCTCTTTGTGAAAGTGCTTTTATTACTGTTTCCCCATTTCACATGAAGAATCACTTGCACAGATCCTGGTGCGGATGCATCTTTATGTGGGATGTGTTCAACGAGTGCATCAGGTACAAACGCAGTGCGTTACGGGACCATGCGAGAGAATGTACTCAACATGGAGGTGGTTCTTGCCAATGGGAATGTGATCTGGACAGCTGGTGAAGGCAAACGGACAAAGTGAGTTAATAATCAATGGTATTACGTGTATCTTTGAAAGTTTTTTTTTTTTTGTTGTTGTTGTTTTTTTTAGTTAATCCATGAAGTTTGGTATATACAGCTGAAAGTTTAATTTTTTAAGCTTGGAACATGTGGTTTTGGTTTTTTTTTATCAGTATGTCAGGGACCATTAGTTTAAAGTTCCTGATTCAGTGTACACCATTGTGTGTGTGACTGACCCATAAAGTCAGAAATGATGCAGAGACTAAAACTGAACTGTAGCAATGCACATTGTCATGCCCAGAATGCAGAACGTATTGCTATTTCCTCTCATAATTATTACAGGAAGACATCTGCAGGCTACAACTTGACCAACTTGTTTGTCGGTTCAGAGGGCACGCTGGGTATCATCACCAAGGCAACCATCAGACTCTACGGCATTCCTGAATCGGTGAGATACCGTGCTGGAAAGTGTACCGTGACAAAAATGTGACCCGTTCTCACAAAAGGGACCATAAGTTGAAAATTACCAATTTTGAGATATATGTATATCACTGCAATCTACTGGTTATGCAGTTTAATTCATATAAGAATGAAAGCTGTACTACTAAAATTGACAGAGATATCAGCAGTTGAAATTGTCTACTCACAAGGCAGCCATACTGACCCCCAGCACTTTTCACCTATAGCGGCGTTCGGCCTAGCGCGACTTACGGTCCCTTTTGCGAGGACAGGTCACAAATGTCTGTTTCCATGCCTGCCCTCTTGTCTGAAAGATGACTTTAAAGCCTCTATGTTCCTAACGTTGCTGAGATGAAAAACTGCTGCGTTTGAACCTCTAAGGCTATTTGCCAGATAGAAGAATGTTTCATTGGCCATCGGGACCGTTTTCAGGACTTTGTGGCTTCTACTCTGAGAGAAATTCGACTTTCTTGAGCCTACGTTCTATTCCTGAACAGACATGGACTCGAAAAATCAGCACAGTCTAGCAGGTCCTTAGCCTGCAACCAAGTAACGTCTCAGCTCAGTGCGCGGTACACTTCTAGGACAACATAATTATACGCCGGCCAGAATCACCACAATGGTCTCAGATGTTATATTGTGACCCACGTGACTGGTTCTGATGCACAAAGCTCACTGAATGGAAAGTTTTCCACATGCTGTTCTATGATGATGATGATGACACCATTTGTATAGCGCTAAAAGAAAACTTCCATGCAGTAAGCATGCTCACGGCGCCGTGGGGGGAGGGGGGGGGGTGAGAGAGACAGACAGACAGAATTAGAACTGAGAGAAAAGATGGGTCTTGAGGTTCTGCTTGAAGGTCATGACTGACGCAGAACCTGACTTGAGGTGAGCTGGCAAGTTGTTCCAGAGGCAAGGAGCTGCACTCTTGAAAGCCCATGCACCAGAGCATGCGTGTGATACGTGTTGAGACTTCAAATACGTGTATGGTTTCTAGAGAAAAGTGTGAAATGAGAAGGAGTCTAAGGAGGAGTTCTTTCCTCTCTAGTTGGGTCTTTTACTATTTCAAAAGAATTATAGTCTGATATTCTTTGCAATGATGTTCATGTTTGTGTTGACTGGTATTTTCCAGACAGTAGCTGCGGTGGTCCATTTCAACAATGTTCAGGAAGCTGTGGACACAACAGTGCAGGTCTTACAGTGTGGGATACCCATGGCTCGCATAGAGTTCCTCGATGATGTGGCCATCGATGCGTTCAACAAGTACAGCAAGTATGACATGAAGGTCAAGCCCTCTTTGTTTCTGGAGTTTCATGGTTCTGAAGCTGCGCTGGAGGAGCAGATCCAAGTTGTAGGTGAGGACCGTACTAATTTCCTGGCTCCGTCAGAGTAGATTGCTGCAGAGGTCGTGTTTATGCCACACCGGATACACTGGATTGTGTCTTTTTGAGTACATTTACAACCATAAGCACATGACACAAAAAAATGCTGTTCCAGAGACAGTCATTCCAACCCATGCAGTTAGGCCTGACCGTGGCCAGTAATGTGTGAATACAGCTATGCTAATTGCTTGCATGCATAATTACATTAAGATTTCATCTCATTTCAGAGGAAGTTGCTAAGGGCAACAATGGCGAAGACTTCAAGTGGGCTAAAGAGGCAGACGAAAGGAATCGGCTTTGGAAGGCTCGCCACGAAATTTTGTATGCCTGCACAGCACTCATTCAAGGATCAAAGGTGACTGACTCTCTCTCTCTCTCTCTCTCTCTCTCTCTCTCTCTCTCTCTCTCTCTCTCTCTCTCTCTCACACACACACACACACACACACACACACACACACACACACACACACTGCACGCTGCACGCACACCATTTGCTGTTATTATAACACATATTGCAAATGTACTTCTCTTTCCTATTGCCAGAACTTGCCTCTTTCAGTCTTGTCAGAACTTTTTGAGGCATTTGCCACATCCCACAGTGAACAGATTTGTAGTCAGCTGCTGTCTGAAATGCAGTGCAGCTCTGGGTGATGGTGGTGGTGGTGGTGGTGGTGGTTTTTCACAAGGAAAGAGGTTCCTGAACACATGAGCTAGTTACGGATGTTACGTGTGCTGTTCGTTACAGTTGCCGCCCCTTGACTGACTCTTCCCTTGGCTGACTGACACACACACTCTCTCTCTCTCTCTCTCTCTCTCTTATTAATTTCAGTTTTTTTTATGTTTCAGCCTTATTCCACTGATGTGTGTGTACCGATTTCTCACTTGCCTGAGGTTATTGTCAAATCCAAAGAGATGATAAAAAACGCTGGACTTACTGGTAAGTTTTAAAGTTGTTTTTGAAATACGGGTCACCCTCAGTATAGCATGGTCTCTCAGGATCTTGTATCAAAGGTGATTGCACATCTGTAAAAATATTTGTCATTCTGATCATCACTTTACGTGAGTTTACAGATCAAATTTTTATCTTTGGTTCGTGTTCTTGAAATCCAACCATAGCTGAATTTGCAGTATATTGAAACCAGTTATACTTATGGTGATCCATACTCCTTTTGTTTTTAGTTGTCTATGCCCCAAGACTGAGAAGTATTTCAACTTGTTGTTTCACAACATTGTTTTCAGGACTTCCATTAAACTAGTACCCAAACTGATAAAGCTGAGGATCTTAAAACACTACTTGTTCCGCGCTCAGCGCTAAACGCGTTCAAAGTAGAGCTAGCTGTGTATTATGTAAAGTTTGAGTTCACATGTGTCATTATTTCATTGGTCAGTTTTCATTGTGATTCTGTGGTTGTGGTGTTCTTGTTTTAAAGCAGGGTTTCACTTTAGAGTCCACTGTGCACAAATTTGTCTACAGGTCCAATAGTTGGGCATGTAGGTGACGGGAACTTTCATGTTTTCTTCCCCGTCGACCCAGACAAACCTGAACAATTGAAAGCCATCAAGGATGTTTCACGCAAGATGTGTTTGTGAGTACAAGATGCAGGGTGCTTGGTTTGGTTTTTTTGCTTGGCTGTACCAGATGTGCACGTTGATAGGACATCAGCTGTTGTCAAGGGTTTCATATTTGTTTTTGATTTAGATGAACCCACGTCTTGTCATTGGATTGCTACTCATATCAGCCAGGGCTTAAAGTCCTGCACCTTTGGCGGGTTCCCACCTTTGGCTAAAAGGTTTCCTCCACCGGCCCCCGTAGTGTAGTGGGTAGCACTTCGGACCATGGACCGGGAGTCCCGGATTCAAGTCCCATCCGAGACAAGCGGGATTTTTCCTACCTAGGTCGGCTCCTACCCAGGGCGGGTGTGCTGTGGGCCCAGTGGGGAGGCTGTTCAATTCAATTCAATTCAATTCAAAATACTTTATTTGTCCCTTTCGGGCAATTGATTCGTTGCCACATAGCCGAGATTCACCCACTTCACGGGAGCGACTTTGGGGGTGCATCCCTTGGTATGACACGTCTTTATGATGTGGATGATTACACGGCGGGCACCGCAGGTGCCGTAGTTCCTGGGCCTGGTGAATGCCGGGATATTTATGACAGGAAGCGTGGAATGCAGCCCTGCCCTGCAGTCCGAAACCACACGGACCTCCATAGCATCATCTTACCATCATTCTCATCTCCATCATCACGCATAATAAAAAAAATTGCCCCAGCTTCCGGGCCCTATGTGGGTTCCACCTATTACCTGGGAGGAACACCACTGGAACTGGCAAAAGAGTTGGGGCAGCCAAAAAAAAAAGTTTCCTCCCCACAGAAAGTGTGCTTCCTCTTCCAAAGCACTTAAAATCAATATCACGCCAAAACACACCAAATTTCACAGATATTAATCTAATTCTAAAAATTTGCCCCCAAGAAGAGTGTTTCCTCCTCTGACGCATTTAAATTTATGCCAAAAAGCACCAAACTGCACAGATTTTTGTCTAATCAAAAAAACATGCCTTGCATAACACATATGCTTTGCAGACACCGTCACGCTCATGGGTTTGCCACTTCATAATGATAATACATGTTATGATAATGATATTTATAGGGTGCCTATCCCCGGGGAACAAGCTCTAGGTGCCTTACAATCTAAAACCGAAGTTAAAAATAACCCACATAAAACCAGCCATTCACTCAATGTACACTACATGAGAACAACTAAAGTAAAAGAGCACACACACACACACACACACACACACACACACACACACACACACACACACACACACACACACACACACACAAAACACAACTGAGTAGAAATGATAAAGGACAGGCAGAGTCGATTAAAAACCAAGAACAAGTACCAGTGATAAAACCCAAAACAAAAGGAAAGATTGGAATGAGCCAGATAAAACCTTAAAAGATTACACTAAATGCTGCACGCTTTTTCTCCTTTTTGATCATGGGCCATTTTAAGCCCTGAGGATTCAACAGCTGCACATTTGCGCACCTACTTAAACAAATTGAAAAAGATAAACTCCATGAAAACTTCAGACTAGTGCAAACGAGCAAAAACTCTGACAAAGAAACCACTGACGTCCTAGCCTCTTGTTGCATATCTGGTTTGGCAGCTGTCTTGCTTTTCTGTATCAGCTCTTTTTGACCATTATTTCTGTTTTCAGCGCCCATCGTTGGTCATGTTGGAGATGGAAATATCCATTGTGTGTTTTTGATTGATCCCAACTCTGAAGAATCTTACAAACGAGTGCACTACTATAGTGATGCTATAGCAGAGTGAGTATGGCGAGGGATCAGTTTAACCAACGTGATAAAGAACGATAGGGAAAAAGGAAGTGAGAGAGAGGACAATTTAAAACAGATGAAAAATGTAATGAAAAGGTAAAGTATTCCTGATGATCATTTTTCTGTGAAACTGTTGGGATTATTTGCTGCATATAGTTACTGCCAGCTGGAAAGAGGAACATTTTTCTCTTGAGTTTTTTGTGGGAAAGCAGTGGTATATTTACACACCCAAAAGTCTTTTGGTTAAGGTTTATTTTCCAAACGACTCGCTCGCATGTAGATCATAATCCTCTCATTGATTAAATCTGAACTGTTACATATAGGGTAGGTACCTGTCTGCGTCCTTTCCTTATTGATCCAATCCCGCTTACCAGTACCTCCATGTATTCTTGTATTCTTTTCAAATGCAGTAGCAAACATAATATGCATATTATCTGCTAGAGGTAATACATGTCATTTCGTCAGATAATGCAGGTTATCTATCTTGGTGTTACCTTTACCAGCAGCACTCAAATCATCAGTTATACGCATCTTTGCGTTGGATGACTGTTTCTTTATATGGGTGTCTGGATTTTCTTCCTCATGAAGAAAGGTTGTTATTGTTGTTGTTATCAGTTATCAGTTAGCATTTTTATAGTTTGAATTGCAAGTTTTGGTTTGAATTTATATTTTATTTTTATAAACATACCTAATGTAAAATTACACAGAGGATCCGAATATATGTTGAACTGTAGATAGAAGTGCACTGGCATAGATGGCATTACTTGAACATTACTGTAAGTCATTTTCCAAAGAGAAACTTAGTGTGTACATAAGTATGCTGATCTGTCTCTGCTCATCTCTTAATCAAGTCATTTCTTGACTGTCCTCATCATCAGCATAATTAATAATTATTCAAGTTACGAGGCAGTGTAAATTTGGATGAAAAGGGACAAGTGATGAATGAGTCACTGATAATGTTGTCCAGTGGTGAGCAAAATTCAGAGTAACATGCACGTCATCAGGCCAAAACACACTGACAACACATACCTTTACAGTTTGTAGGACATATCAACAGTTGCTACAAAATCTAGGCTTCAGTTGTTACTAAAATATTAGGCTCAGACAGTACAATAGAATCAACAGTTGTTCTGCCATGAGTTCTACACTTCACCGCTGACCCAGCCTTCCAAGGAGATGTTGAGTTTAGAACTTCCGGCATGTTTTGCAGACTGGCCATGGACCTGAACGGGACGTGTACTGGGGAGCACGGAATCGGAATGGGCAAGAACGAGCTGCTGGTGAAGGAAGTGGGCCCCGCGGGCATCGAGGCCATGATGTGTATCAAGAAGGCCTTCGACCCCAACAACATCCTCAACCCAGGAAAAGTGTTTGCGTGAATTTTGCCTGGCATCATCACACAGTGACGCAATTGCCAAAGGACGTCTTTTATCATGATGTCTAGTCAAAGGAAAAAGAAAACAAATGATTAGCTGGGAAATCAGAATATTGTTTTACTGGTTTGGTCTCCGGATGAGTAAAGAATGATGTGAATTAAGTCGTATTTGTCTGGTTCTGCTTCTGGTATTCTTGTACCTCCTGTTTATATAAAGAAGCGGATGGGTGGAATGCTGATGATGTTAAAAATGAATGTGTATACAGAAACAGGAAAATGGCACCACTTTAACCCAATTCCTACCAAGTAAGTTCAGGGTTGTGCACCAGTGGCCTCACTAAAACAAAAAATTAATTACAAATTGTATGTCTGTATGGATTTAGATTTGACTCGGTGGGAGTGTTGCTCTGTGATAGTGGGATGTTTGCTGCAGTAAGAACTGTGAAGGATCCATTAATCTTGCCTGATTTTTGCATGAAGGGCCAAAACCAAAACAGAGTCAGAAACTTGGTACACTCGAGCATGGTACGAAATGTGTTAAATTTTATCATGTACAAGGACATGGTATATCAAGTATAAGTGGTTTACCTTACACCGATTGTCATTCTAGCTGAATGAGAAACAGTGACACAAATAAAAATTTGTCAGATTGTGGGAAATGCTAATTTCGGTGTTTATTGTGGTCACCACACTTGGAACTTGAACTGTCGTAGAAGTGTACATGTATACCTTATTCAGAAAGTATATATACTGTATGAATTTGCGTAAATAGCCTTGCACCAACTCCTGGCTCATAATAATTAAGAGGTTTCATTTTATCATTTGAGATGTATAATCAGAATATTGTATAACTGGACATGCCAATGAAACCCTATATATGGTAATCAGTGTTTTTGAATTTGTATGGTCTTTTATTTTTGTTGGACATTCTCTGTGGGAATAAACGGGGAGACTGACAGAGGAATGACTTTTTAAAACTGTATTTTAATTCTTTCTATCTCTTGAAAAATTCAAAAATCAGTTGCCTTCTAAATTAAGGGTTACAGGCTTTCACAAGGTCACTAAGAGTATTCTTAGATGCGCTTTGTACACATATTACTTGTTAGAGAAAAAAATCTTAACCTATCATCAGCACTATATACGTACACGAAAAGTGTGCTTTCAAAATGTCTGTGATAATGAGCATTAGCCACCATGTACTGTACATATTGAATTACATCTTGATTATTATTGTTTGATTTCAAAAGGTGCTTTGCAAATAAATGTTTTCTGCTGTGTATACATGTATGTGAGTGAGAAAAAAGAGTGAGAGAAACGTTTTAAAGACATTCACATTCAGTAGTACTTCCGTTAATTCGTTTCAGTGTTTTTGTATTTGTGACATACAGATCTTGTCAACATTACGCCATTGACCGGCCCCCGTAGTGTAGTGGTTAGCACTTCGGATCATGGACCGGGAGACCCGGGTTCGAATCCCAGCCGAGGCAAGCGGGATTTTTCATACCTAGGTCGGCTCCTACCCAGAGCGGGTGTGCTATGGGCCCAATGGGGAGGCTGTTGCCACACAGCCGAGCTTCACCCACTTCACGGGTGCGACTTTGGGGGTGCTTCCCTTTGTATGACACGTCTTATGATGTGGATGATTACACGGCCGGCACCGCAGGTGCCGTAGTTCCCAGGCCTGGTTAATGCCGGGATATTTATGACAGGAAGCGTGGAATGCGGCCCTGTCCCGCAGTCCCAAACCACATGGACCTCCATAGCATCATCTTACTATCATCCTCATCTCCATCATCATGCATAATAAAAATTGTCCCAGCTTCCGAGTCCTCCGTGGGTTCCACCCATGACCTGGGAGGAACACCACTGGAGCTGGCAAAGAGTTGGGGCAGCAAAAAAAAACACATTACGCCATTGATTATATAAATTGGCAAATGTTACTGGGGTTTAGTCTAAGGATATATGGGCTTCAGGCAAAAAAAAAACAAAAAAAAAACACCTCATTATGAACGCAGAAGTTTAATCTGAAATTTACAATGAATGAATGAATGCAGTGATTTAAATGTAACTCTTTTTACTTCATGACCATTGATTTGTCTTTTAAGATGTTTATGTATGTATGTATGCCTGAGTCCTGTAAAACTTGTGTGTGAGCGATCATGATGTATGATGGCCAGTGTGGTGAGCTTGAATTGATTTATATGTTAATTTCTTGTTGCACGTACCCCCAATGGGGTTTTGAAATAAACTTGATTTGACTTGGCTATGCTTTAGAACTTTCAGTGGAATTAAATTCACTTTTAAATTTGTTACTTGAAAATTAAGCAGTAAGAGATGTTAACGTTTTTGTTGTTGCTTTTTTTTAATGTTCATCGTGTTTATATTATTGATGACCAAACTACGTGCATAATGGTGATATTTGGTTTCTGGGAAAGACTGCATATATTGCCTTCTGAAGTCCCTCTTGCATGTACTGTTCATTGTTGCCGGTACTGTATTATAGTGTACATGTTACATAATTAAAATACATGTAATTAAAATAATGAATGCATGAGTAATCTGTTTTTAGATCTCTCTCTCTCTCTCTCTCTCTCTCTCACACACACACACACACACACACACACATGCACATGCGTGCACGCATACACACACACACACACACACAACAGCAACAACAAAGACTAATTTTACTTGCTGTGGATGTGAATTTGCTGTAAACACTTTCAGACAATATGTGTATAGAGCTACACGTGTCGGTTTTCACTTTTCATGGATTACATAAAACTAACAGGATTATTGATCTGCAAACGTGTATGACTGCTACTTGCTGTAAGATCATAACACTTTTTCCACTACATTGCTTTGCACCAGGCGTTCCCCAACTTCGAAATGACCTTGGACTTCTGCAAGCAGATATGATCGAGTTATGAGTCATCCCTCAATAGTGCTCTTGTCGGATACATAAGTATATTATCAGCACACTTCTTCAATCTCTGCCTGCCACCTGTCGATTCGACAGAGCTCGGGCGTCCAACGCGTGTGTGCCAAACCTTTACTCACGCAGGGTATTGCCTTGATAATTGAAGCACTGTTAAAAAGAACACCCCCCTGGAAGTGTAGTCTAACCCTCCTCACCGGTTCAAACGCGACCCGTTTTACTTTAAAGCGGGCGCCTATTTTGGGAAGACACTAGATCCGCTTGAATGACTAGCAATGGGTGTGAGATATCAAACTGTCATTTTGTTAGCCTGCATGGAGTGAGGAAAATTGCCGCAGGCTTATTGGAACCACCTATTTTGCATTAATTTTGCTGTCATTCGCAGAAGTGTCCCCTTTACCCGGCCGGGCCACCGCTACTCCACTTTACTTTTTGTGAAGAGGTCTAGATGTTTGTTTGTTTTTTCGAGAGCAGTCTAGTGATACACTGGCCATTTCCGCAAATTACATTCAAAGTGAAAATAATTACGAGCGTAAGTAAAATGATACCATGCAAATTCTCGTTTGTTAAAATCTGAAGGGGGAAAAGTCAACAATTACAGTGACACAGAAAAAGAAAACACTTTCATATAAGTGGCGTTTGCAACGGAATACTAATGTCATAAAGTGCAGAGAAACTGAGATAGACTGGCCGAGGCGGTGGGGGAAAATGATGTACTACACGGAGTGAATTTTGACATTATGATACCGTTTGTATACTTAAATATTTTCTTCTCTTTTTTGTCAGTGTAGTTTCAGATTTTAACAAACGAGAATTTCCCTGGTACGCAGACAAAGGTATTTTAATTTTATGTTTAGTCTGAATCTATCCAGTTGTACGATCTTTTTTTTTTTTTTTTTTTTGGCAGAGAATGTGAACACGGAGTGTATTTCAAAGAGCCGCGGACACCGATGTTTACTCATGGCAAGTGGTTCAGCCGAAGATATATATATATAGAGAGAGAGAGAGAGTCAGTATTCCATGTGTCTCTGGTTCAATGAAAGATAATCACACACACACACGTTCTTCATTACATCTGACATTTCCTTCTCAGTCCCAAAGCTGTTTCAGACCACACACCCTGCCTTGTCAGTTACTATGTACCAATGGTGAGCCAGACCAGAGCTCTTGCCGAATACACACTTTCCAGCTTTTTCCTTGGCAATCCCTTATTTGGAGAGGCACCATGAAATCCAATAAAATGCTTGACCGACTAACGCGGGTAATCATGGACACTGATACAAACAATATGATCATATGAACCCGCACCAACTCCTATGGCCTTGTGGCGATGCTATGGTGATGCAATTTTCCGTGTCGGAGTGTGTTGGTGTCATGCTCGTTCCCAACCAGCTTCGCACGTCAACAAGTGCAGTGGCTCGAGTATATAGAACAAGAGTGCTGAACTGGCTTCGACAGCTGAGGATGAGTCCCACGACGCGCTCGAGTGTTACTCTTGTTGTTGTTGGTGATGTTTTTCTCATTGCAGGTAAGTATTTGGTCCATACCAGAAATACTGTAGTAGCTTCACTTTCCAGTGCGAAGTACAAAGTTTCTGCTCACAGGAAACAACTTCATTAGAGAAGGTGTCCCACTCCAGAGGCAACTGTTCATTTCGAGGGTGACATTGCAGGTGGGTTAGTGTTTGGGAGTTTAACTTCCTTTTCCATCACGTATGGGTGCTATCAAAGACGGGGCAACGAGAAAAAAGGCCAGTACAAGTATTTGGCCCCAGCGGCGATTCGAACTCACGACTCGAACATTGAAAATCCAGCGCTCTACCATTCGGCTATCCCGGCTCGCCTGTGTGGCATAGCATGTTCGTTGTGATACCGCAGATGAGAAAATGCCACATTTATGCTACTGAATTAGAATGATAACTTGTTTTTAAAAGCTGAAATAGGTTCACATAATTATATTGAAATATAGTGTTTCAATGTGCTATATTTTCAACTTAGACAGCCCGTCTTATACATACGGGCAGCTACGATTGGTGTTCAACACCTTCAAATACTGTTGTCCTCACCTTTGGGGATTTGGGTCAGATCTTCTGTCTTTACAAAAACAAAAAACAAATGTGCCGTGCACTATAACATTGCTATAAAGTGTATGGTCCACATGGACGTGGTCTTGTCGCCGGAAACCGAGTGGAACGTTCACCGGCACAGTTCCTTAATCTGTAGATCATCTTACTTTTGCAAATGCAGTAATTCTCCACGGATCAATGACCAGGGTTTGCCTTTCAGTAAGCCGGTTTCTTGTACGACAATGCCAACTCATCCATATGTGCTAACTCTCTTTGATGTTCATCGATCTGTTGACGTATACATCCATGTATATAAGGCGTTCCCCTAAGATACGGCACAGTGCATGACTTCCTGCTTGACTGCGCGGCGCCTCCCCCACAGTGTGTGCACGGGATAGGGCATGGGGAGGGGATGGTAGGCGTTCGGGTGGATAGAGACAGAGCTAGAGTCACTGCCGTGTGTGTGTGTGTGTGTGTGTGTGTGTGTGTTCAAACGCCTATTTAGGTGTCATGCAGTTGCATTGCTCGGCTGGCAACTGACGTTGATAGAATATCACCGTCTTGCTTGCACAGCGGGCCACGTGTTACAGTTCAGTTTATGTCTCTGATCCAATATCTATAGCCGAGTGTCTACCTACAATTATGATATGTCGCATTATTTCTCCGAATCGGGCTCTGGTGAAGGAGCATATCAAACATTTTATATATTCAGTTTCATTTTCAATTTTTCCCCACAGGCACTGACTGATATTCCGCTGACACCCGCCCGGCCTCCTGCCCGCTCCAGTCGGCGATGTCCTCAAAACCGCATATTTAAGTGCACACTAATGCAGTATTTTCAATATTTTCTGTCCGATTACCTCTTGCATATCACAACTCGTTAACCTGGCACAGCGTCATTCGCTAATCACACGTCTGGCCAGAAATCAGTAAACGGGAGACCATTCACAGTGACACTGGAAACTTTCCAGACGGCACCGAAAAATGTAACAACTCTTTTGATTGGCTGAAGACGAATCACGTGTATTACGTTGATGGATTCAGTTGGGATAATCCGTCCTGTAAATCGGCGCAGAGCCAGTGCTGGAAGTTTTACGGGTAGGAAATGAAAATCCTACGAGTGGGATGTAGTACATGTATTGGCTTCTGGTAGCCATGTGGCGCCAAGACGGTGCCTTGGTCAGTTTTAACTACCCACACGGAAAATGTCTGGATTCATATTTTCCTCTTCATTTGGTGCGCTGGCCAGATACCAGGTTTTTCCTCTTTCCGTTAGGTTGTAGGCCTATATCGTACACTACTGATGTATAAAGAGTGTATAGTACTATCGTTTGAGTACACGCAGCTAGACTGGTGTCAAAGTGGTTTTATATAAGCAGGCCTACGCTTTCATCAGTAATTTGACTGACCGAAAACTTTACCTTGCTGAGAGGACTAAAACAATGACGTTGTAGCGTTCTCCTGTCTCCAGTGATGCAGAAATGCGGGCTTAGTTTACTCGTAATTGTTTATTATGAACTGTGACGTCACGTTAAACCTGACGAAGTCATGGAAGTCTCCAGGTCAACACAGGAACTTGAAGAAGAAAAGAGATACCTCAGTGCACACCGGGCATAGACTATCAGTAGTTGGACATCTCCGTTCAGTTGTATCGTTCCCGAGCATGGCTTGTGAACATGACGTGTGTGTATTTTTTTAAAATCTTGCTGGCTTGTACTTATTACCGACTTGTAAGTTGTGTTAGTAAAAATGCATAGCTTAACAGTCAGGCAGTCAAGCATGAATTCCGATATCACTGCATGGCTGCCTTTAGGACTGCAGGATAGCAGAGTCCGATAGGGACCATCTCTCTCTCTCTCTCTCTCACACACACACACACACACACACACACACACACCTCATGCTCATAGATTCAAAACAGACTTTCGAAATGTATTTATGATTTGAAACTTTATTTTCACTGTTTAGATTGCAACACCCAAGCAACGAAATGTATTAACTCGGATAACGAACGCTCCCAAAAGATTTTTTTTATCTTTGGTGTAAAACTCGAGATATATAATATTGATATTAACATATTTCGCCAAATAGATACCATCCGACGCGTTGGTCTGAGAAATCGAGGTAAGTTCTTCCTGAATGTCCGTCGATATAATGACTTCTGGAGCATTTCTGATTGAAAGAATGCAATGTTGAAACCCTGCGGATGCTATCCCACAGTCTGTTTTTTTTTCTGATTATTTTTTTTTATTCTCAACTAAAAGTCTCCCCCCTATTCACCATGTGACTTGGTTTTGTCATTGATGAACAGGGACTGAAAATGCCTACTTCACACCCCGAAACCATTTAAACCACACGCCAGAGCAATGTCTGACACTGACAGTTAAAGGTCGGATGCCTTACAAAAAGCACGCTAAAACTAAAACAAACGAACAAAACATGCTATGCACAAACCCTAACAGTTTGTCTTACTGTACATAATATATACACCCGTTAATTACAACACAGAGTACAATACACATTAAGACATTAATCAGTGTACATGGAACACAACACCGCCTGACAGACAATCCACAAATATTGCGCTACATGATATCAAGATGTAATCCGTCAGTCTCCAGGCATTCGTCAAACTGCTGAGATTGCTAACCCTTCTCATTACAAAGTAGCAGAAGAAGAAGAAGAAGACACATTCATTTTCACGTCTCACAGTAATCGTAGACGACATTTAAAGCGATTAGTATAGTTTTCGGATCTTGTACTTTACTGAAAAAATCTCAAAGAAACTTTCTATGTGATTGGCTCCCACAAAAGGAGGATAAAGTCGCCGAGCCACTTTTGAGAAAATTAGGGGGGAAAACTGATGGCAGGTCAAATTTAGCGACTTTGATATTTTTCCTTTCGCGTCCTTAACTCATTCGGGACCAGACACTTCGATCAAAGGTTCAGCCACGCATCGCCCACGGCTCACAGACATTGGATTCTTCATCCATTTTTCATTAAGTACACAAATCAGTTGAAAATTGAAGTGTGTGTGTCTTCAATGAAGCTGGTTAGAGTCGTTTGTTTACATGTAGCATGTTTACTGCAGTTTCATGGAGGCAGGTCCAGGCATGGGCAGTGTTGAGGCGGCGGCAGCCCCGGCCACAAAAGAGTTAAACAATACAACTTCTGTGAAAGTTTCAAGGCTGAATGCATCGTAGAAACATGTTAAAAACGAGTATATAATGCAACCACGCCATAGAGGTGTGATTCACACGTCACACTTTACCAGCCATCTACTCAAAATGACCGCTTATCAAAAGCAAATTTTCAACAAACATATCTCGGGCTACGGGAGAAAAAAAAACCTTGCCAAAAGAAAGCTTATTTACTGCACTTTTCAGTGATGCCAATAACTCCGTATGCCCCAAATCACTCACTGTCCGACTTTTGCAGGAGCCAATCACATAATTTATGTCACACGGAGCTTAATAAGCCCCTCTTTCACGCCCCCTCCCCGTGCTAACAAAAGCAATTATTCCAAGATCTGTGGACTATAATGAATGTAATGATAGTGCTTTTCTATGATTTTGCAGAGCGGAGAAAAACCGAATTGAATCTACACACTGAAACGCCGTCTCCTTTTTCGTTATGTGTGAAAGCACGTAGAAACTGCTTTTCCGGTCACAACAAGAAGAAGAAAAACTCGAATATTCAGAACACTTATTCATCAGTTCTTTCAACAGTGGATAATTTCCAAAGCGACACTGAGGGGTGTGGGGAGAAGGTCATTTGAGGGATCAGCGCTGGCTGCTACGGGTCCGCAAGGGGGTTTCACCAATAACATACAAACTATAGCGAGTAAATATCTATACCAAGGTCGTAAACAAGTGATCACATTTCAATCTATACACATGCGTAGACAGATAAAAAAATTTATTAAAAAAAAACTGTCTTCGGCGTTTTCCTACATAGGTGGTACGTGGAACATTTACACACTGAGACAAGCGAAACTGTACCATTATGGTGCATCACAAAACGAAGTGTAAGTTCACAGAACTGAACAAAAAAACAGTCATGGAGACTGCAGGGAAAGCAATGGGGCAACGAAATTGCACAGTCTCTATATCTGATGCAACTCGAGGTTTCTTATACTCCAGAATCGGTTGAAATTATTCGACGCACCAGTTCCCAACCCAAGGAACTAATAGGCCCAAACTCACAATTTTCGATCTGGTATGAAAAACAACGACACCGACATAACCTCTAAAACACTGAAAGCAAATCCACAGATCTCAAATAGGACTCTGATGTGTTAACCATCTGAATTCAGCTTTAAAATCCAGGCAAAGTATAGCAGAGTTTACATCGCATGTAGTTAGATTTTTTTAAAACACATTCTGTGCAGTGCTGTATCTGATAGCTGATAATCAACAGTCAGTGAATCAAAGTTACGTCACTGTAGCGGACGGAATGAGAGGTGTGTGTGGTCGCCCAGGAACTGAATGCAAGCATAGGAAGGAGAACCACTTCGCCTGGCGTGGACACTTCGCGAAAACGTCAAAAGCCACGGAAAGACCCAGCGTCAGTCCCTTCAGGTCGGCATTAGTCCTTCGGCAGGGCAGAGCCACCTTCTTGCGTGCATCTCTGACCGATGGCGTGCGCATGCGTCAGTTGACGCTTCGCGTCACGTGATGCGACTAGACCAATGAGAACTAAATTCAGGAAAGTCGTTTCTTGTCTTCTGGGTTGTCGCTTTTAGTCGCACACGGAAACAGCGTAATATTTCGGAGGCGCTCTCAGTGCAGTTGGGATCTGGACACTGCGGATGCAGCCATCGTAGTGTGGGACATACCCCTGCAAACAGAGAAACGTAAGGAAACGATAAGACAAAAATGAAACATAAAATACAAAAATAAAATGATCAAAAAATGAACCGCAGAAAAATAGCAGTGGTCCTAACATAAAGATAAAATTTCAAAACATGTAACGTGAAAAAAAAAAAAAAACACTTTGGCGGTGAGAATATCAATGAATCAAACAAAAACGTTTCAAAGAGCAAGACCAGTGTTCAACAACAGATTACAGTAATTTTATCTTCATATATCAAGACAAATCAAGCCTCGGCGTTAGGTCTACCTCATACCTGAGATCTCTCGCTTAGCCACTCCGAAAATCGCTCTCATAACTTTGACAAACTAGTTTCTCATACGATGACTCATATTTCAAACACGACTATCTAAGTGCCATGTTTGACATGAAAACAAAGTCGGGATATGTGACGCACAAACTTCAGCTCCGGCTCGAGATTTCGCCAGATACCAGAAGTATTTTAATCACATACGTTTTATTGCTTGCTTTTTTTTCTTTTTGTGCACCTAACTCTTAGTTTCTGAATCGAAAGATTCCTCAGCTGAAAACTGGCGTGTCAGTGAAAAGGATGTTAATTCCACCAAAGCAGCCCCTTTTTCAGGCTGTGTGGAGGAAGGGTGGGGGGGGGGGGAGGGGCTTGTCTGTTCCTTTCGTTGTGGTGGTGGTTGTGGTTTTGCTACCGTTTTTGTGGTTGACTTTTACGTCAAGAATAGAAACAATAAGATTAAAGCTCTCTCTCTCTCTCTCTCTCTCTCTCTCTCTCTCTCTCTCTCTCTCTCTCTCTCTCTCTCTCTCTCTCTGTGTGTGTGTGTGTGTGTGTGTGTGTGTGTGTGTGTGTGTGTGTGTGTGTGTGTGTGTGTGTGTGTGTGTGCAAAAAAATTCGTGCCACTTCACACCTCCCCCCTACTGCCCTCGCTTCCTATCGCCCCTCCAACACCTCTCCCACCACTACCACCAAACACCCTCGTTCCCCAAACTTTAGCTCCCACTGAAAATGGTTATGTATTTTGCGGTCAAGTCCCTTTGCTCTTTGCACAATCTACACAGCACGTAGGCCTCCGCTGCTGTCAATCCCGCAACCAAAGGTTTCCATTGACTCACAGCGGAGATGACAAGTAATATATTCTCTATCAATAAATTCCCCTGAGAAAGGACTTGTTCTGATTTTGCGCAGGTGTTCGCGCTGGCGCGACTCTGTCGAAACACTTCCATCCTGCATTCACTGACAACGCTGAGAATAAGCCAGAATGTTTTCACCGTCGGTGCTACAAAGTTCAGGATGAAAAAAAGTCGATGGCGTACTCCTCGAGATGTAACATGAACTACTGACGCACTTGGAACTATAAAGTAAAGACGAATTGATAAATGGATTGTTCTGTACGGCCCTTTCTTTCCCTCGCTCGCACGTGGCTTTTTGTGTGTATTCAGTCAAAAGACTTGGGAATCGGTGTCTATATGCCTTAGAGTCGCTTTTATAAGCGTCTAAATGCGAACAAAACATGCATTCTTCGTTCACACGTGGCTCAAGTCTGATAGAGACCGAGGGACAATTTTTTTTATGGGGCAGTCTGTCGCCACGGTGCGTTTAAAGGTTAAACGTATTTGCTGTGAATCTATATTAAACTGGTCCGTGTTTTTTTTGGGTTTTTTTTTTATTTCCAAATCTAAAACCCAATTTCACAATCTGCTTATTTCCATGTTGACATTCATCGTATTACATGTATTACTACTGTTACCATGTTCAGGTATGGTTAATGAGAGTCATTTCGCAAAACTTCTGATGGGTTCTCCTGCTTGTCTGCAGTTGACCCTGAAGAAGACGTCGAGGCCGAAACGTTGGTTTTGTAATTCAAGTGTCTTTATTTGACTCTTATTTATCTGGTGGGTTCTCTATCGCGAACGGTGGCTTGCGCGGCTTTAAGCCCTAAAAACTCACTCACCCCTATCGCGAACATTTCATGCTAGAAAAGTTTATGACGGCGGGCGTGAAAATTCGGACATGGTTTACTTCGTACAAAAACTCCCGCGCAGTATCAGAGGTACTGACAAATTCAAGTTTGGCTGAGCCATAACGCCCTTCGAGGGTGGGTGGGTGTTTGGGGGTTTAACGTCCTTTTCCGCCACATACGGGTGATATCAAAGACGGGGCAACGATGAAAAAGCCAGCACAGATATTTGGCCCCGGCCGGGATTCGAGCTTACGGCCCAAAACGGCCTTAGAGGAACGTTTGACCAATGTAGGATCGCCTACCACTATTGCCCAATCAGCGGCGCTCTAACAATTGCATTTCAGTGAATGAGCTGGTAAACACAAGTCAAATGAATGGCCGTCTCTTATTTTCACAGGAGGATTTTGTTCCCGTGTACTGACTTAGAATAGTACAGCGTATCAGTCTCACGTCAGATTTACGAGAAGCTAAATCGCCATTGCCGTTCAGAAACAAATTACCGCCTCCGGCAAAGTTTCGCTCATTACACACTCTAACGGCATAACAGAGAGCGCCGATCTGATTGGCTGGCGGGAGATTATATCGAGGCTTTGTAAATGGGTCACGTTGTGTCAAGCCCATTCACAGAGCGTTGTTTAACCTGATTCCGAGAGAAATGAACGAGTGGCAGCTTGACTGCCTTACTGACGGGAGAACTGTGGCAGAAACACCAAAGCTTAGCCTGCGGGCTTCTTTAATAGCATTACACGACAACCTGCCGGATGTGGACATTTTATTGTTGTTGTGGTTGCAAAGACACGTAGGACGAGATTTATAGTAGAATCGGTCAGTAAGTCCATCTGAGACGTGCGTGAGGTCATTGTTCACTCAATTTCTACCAAATAAGTTTTGGCCGTCGAGGTTTTGCACCAGTGGTGCAAAACCTCGACGGCCAAAACTTATTTGGTAGAAATTAAAAACAAAAATCACGATTACTGTATTTCTGCATTGATGAAGTTAAAATAATGTGGTTTGGTGCTGTACATTGATTGTGATGAATACCAACGACATATTTTTTTCAGTCAAAGTTTCCTTACCAGTGACCGATCCAAGGCCTCTTTGTCGTGAGGACTGACGCCGCCAAAAATGAGTGACGTCATCTGCTTGCAGCTGACCTCGTAAGTTTTGGAATCTCTGATACCGTCCACTTCAACATGTGCTTTCATGCCGCCTTTCCTGAACTTGAGCTGCAAAAAGGAACAGAGTAGTGCACTCAAAACTGTCTCAAGAACAGAAACACATATCGCCCTTGCTAATCGCCCTACGCGTATGGGTTATCATGGATGTTACGATGTCATCTCTCTTCAGAGGTTTTGCAAGGACACTGCCGAGATACAAATTAGTTTCCATTTTAAACTTTTCTATGTATGTTTTCCAACAGCGTTATCGTGTGTATCACAAGAGGGGGATATTGTGGCAATGTGAATTTTACACACTCAAGACTCTCAGAAAAGTCTCCTTTCCTTTAGCACTGGAACTTGTCATAGGTCAAAACTCTCGTTTGCCATGTTCGCATCAGTGAAAAAAAAAAACCCCGAACAATAATTGAATTAATAAATAACAACAAAAACAACTACAATCTATCTGGAATAGCCAAGAATGCATGGGAGAAAAGTGTGTGAGTTCGTCACGAAATGATTTCACCCCTCTCCCTCTGAGCCGATTCTAACTCAATTCTTCCAAGCATATCAAGTCATAGTCAAAATATTTATTTCAAAAACCCCAAGTGAGGGTACATGAAACACGACAAATAATCAAGTACGACAAGCTCACGATACACACACACACACACACACACACACACACACACACACACACACACACACACACACACACACACACACACACACACACACGCACGCACGCACGCACGCACGCACGCACGCACACACACACAATCACACACACACACATACATACATACATACATACATACATACATACATACATACATACATACATACATACATACATATCAACTCACCGAAACGCTGTGCCACTGGCCGTCATTGAGGGGCGAGGTGTAGAGCGGAATAAGGACGTCAGCGGAGACTGTGGGACACTGGATCTTGTAGTAGAGGGCGCCAGCCACCAGCCTCAGAGCGATCAGTTCTCTGTGGTTGTCTCGCCGACGACCGTAAAACAGGATTCCATGGGGGCTGGTTGTCTTGAAATCGAACTTGATCACAAACCTGGAACAAGGGATATTTATGAGTTTTTAGGGGGTTTTTCGTGTTGGAAATTCGCTTACGTTTGGTAGGGTGATGCTGCCAGCTGGAGACTGTGTCTGCTATTCGTGGTTCTTCTCAATGCCAGTCCCTTGCAGAGAGCCGGGATAGCCGAATGGTAGAGCGTTGGACTTTCAATGCTCGAGGTAGTGAGTTCGAATCCCGGCGTGGGCCAGATATTTGTGCTGGCCTTTTTCTCGTTGCCCCGTCTATGATATCACCCATACGTGGTGGAAAAGGACGTTAAACTCCCGAACACCCCCCTCCCCCCACTCCCCCCCCCCCTCCGCAGTCCGTTGCGCAGCTTCTTGTAAAATGCGAACCCACGACCGGAAAATTTGCTCTAGGTAGCAAGACGACAACTACAATATTTCAGTTTGTAATTGTTTCCAGTCGTTTTTAAAATCGCCTTGCGGCATGGGAACGTAATTTGTTTTGATCGCTGCATTGAGTCAGCTTTTGCATCAGCGTGTTCACGGTGGCGCAGAGGGTAGTACAAAGGGACGGACAACCAGCCACTCATCGTTCGGAGTGAGTGAGTTTTTCAGGTTTAACGCCGCGCAAGCCACAAAGACTAATTCGCGGCTAAGTGTGTCTGCACTACGCGAAAAAAAACAAAACAAAAAAAACAAAAAAAAATGTAACGTTGGGCAGCTGATGCAAACTGATATACGGGGCAATATAAACCTAGGACATGCAGAAGACGGAAGTAGCTCCTGTTTGATTGTGGTCACACCATGCGCGTGCGGTGAAACCGACACCATCGCCACCACCACCACCACCAGCGACACTACAATAACATCGACTTTAACATTAGTTTCTTACCTGTTTCGAGTGGTGCGATCGTCCAAAAGCAACTCGGCGTGACTTCTCTCCACTGGTTCTATCCGGACGCCGGAGTCAGCAAGAAGGTCAATCTCATTCTGAAACACACACAGTTCTACACGTGAGAAACGTGACTCAGACTATCTACTGATACGTATTAAAGGGTATTTACACCTGTGTTTAGTGTTTTGGTGTCCGTGTAGCCCAACCACACACACATGACTTATCATGAAACAGTGACCGAGATGCACTGTGAATAATAATAATAATAATATAAAATAATAATATTATTATTTTTATCATTATTGCAAACGAAACATCAACAACATTACCTAATGCCTGCTGTACGTTGTGGTCGCAAAATACATTTACTATTTACTTCAGGGCGAGTAGCAAAAGGTACACGACCTTCTTACAGCATCGCTCTACGTGTTCACTTGCTCGTACTACTGTTGCATATTCACGTGTATTATAAGACCAGAATTAATCTCGTTTTACGCAAAGCACTGCCAGATTTTGCTGAAGTCCTACATTGACTGATGCCAAGTGTTCCCAATCACTGCGTCCTCTACCGCTCAGTCGAACAAAGCACGCATTAACCTTCCATGAATGTATACTGGTGCGCGCTAGAATTTTGATTACGCAGAAATCTCGATAACAAACGACAGTTTAAGCTGAGACCCTGCTATTTTCGACAATTAGTCCCCTATAATCAAGGTGAGAGCTGTTCAAAAGGTTCCGGTAAATCTGCCCGTTTTTTTTTTTTTTGTTGTTGTTGTTGTTTTTTGGGGGGGTGTTTTTTTGTTGTTGTTAAGACACTTTCACGTACTGGCTTTTGTGCATGCAAGACAATAGATATCTGTGGCTGATTATTTAATAAACCTATGCATTTATTTAATAAATAACCGATTTTCGTATCAAATTCTCAGCCACTGGTGCACAGCCCCAAACTTACTTAGTAGGAACTGAGTTAATTGTTTACGATCAATAAACGCTAATCAACACCATCTTTTTTTTTTCAAAGTATAAACGACCATAAAAAAAATCATCATCACGATCATGAATCTAGCGCCAGATGTCTTCAACACCCATTTTCTTCAGGAAAGAAACATTACACGAGAAATTTGATCTCATAACTTTTTCATTCAGCGACAAGCTAGTGCCAGCCGGATGAAGAATCGAGAACGTAAACAGTTATCATGATTGCTCGAGCTTCGCTGCTTCCTGTCAAGATCCACCAGAGAGTGGATGTCCCAGAGTTAGCAGGTTACCCCGAGTCCGGTGCACGGTAGTATAGCAATTTCAGCTCGTCAGAAAATATAGCAAACTTCACCGTGTCCTACAAGCTTTCAGGCTCAAACTCGGAAAGTGCAGCGGGACCGTGTATCACGCGAGCTTAACTCCCCGTCACAAACTTACACGTAATTACCAAGAAGCACTTCCAGCGTAGAGCCAAAACACTTTGCATTCACCCGGGGCGCTTTATTCTTAGGCGTAAAGTGTCCTAGGTCAATGCAGTGGTAGTGTTCAGACTCCGCAGTGAACACAACAGACTGAAAAAGCACCTGTACCACAAACTGAAACTGGCTACAACTCCCCTCTGCCCGTGTAGCCATGCCGAGCAGACCGGACAACACATCATCCAGGACTGTCCACCGTGACTATACCAACGGCTAAGGATGACGACGTGGCCATCGGAAACGCCTCTACACATCAAGCTATACGGCCCTCAGCGGGAGCTGGAGAGAACAGCAGACTTCATGCTCAGAACTGAACTTCCAGTGTGACCAAGAGACGAACGACAACAACAATGCAGCTTGATGCTGGAATTAAGTCATTCGTGGCAGGGAGTTCATCTGGCTACTGGTTCATACTACACCCTGGCAGCACGAGAGCTAGTCATGATGTCCCTCTCATGTAATCGAGGGTCATAGATCCAACCAGAAGAAAAAAAATCAACACATTAATATCTCTCTGGTGGCTGGACCAATATTGATATAATACAACTGACCCGGAATAACGCTCCATGAAAATACACACTTTACCCCTACAAGCTACAGTGCGTGTGTGTCTCAGTGGAAAATGCCCAACGCCAACACTGTGAGGTGAGGTTCGCCGTGCGCCATAGGGGATCCCATTCTAACTTCAATCAAGCTCAGCTAGTAACCATCATCTTACAGCTTAGGTGCGCTGCCATTTTTCTTACATTAGCCTGACGTTTTCCTGTGCTTAGCCACCACGCAAAAGATGTAGCCACCAAAAAGTTTGTTCGCTCGGATCCCTAACCCAGGATGTGACTTCCCCGATCACCCACGGGTTACCCGAACGACATGAAACCATGCACAAAGACCTCACGTCATCTGATTCACCTATGGGCTACCAACTCTTAGTTATCCCCACTCTAATCTGAAGCTGAAGAAAATGCTGGCCAATGCGGGACTCTAGGCGTAGTCAAAGATGCAGCGCGGAAGACAACGCCCATACAGCCGCCGTTCCGTCAGACGCATTACTTCCCACACCTCTGATTTCCTCTTATCTGTTTTTTTCTTCCACTCATGACGGATCTTTATCATGATTGTCTATAAGTGCCGGAGTGTTTTATCGAGTCAGCGACAAATATTCTTGGCATTTAATTCGAGGCAATTTGGCCCAAGGAAAAACACGCCCACTCCAATGAACTGCTTTCGCGTCTGCTTCTGACAATACGGTTGGTTTAGTGTTTTGCGTGGAACGAAAAGTGACGTTGAAAAATGCTGACGCGAAAAAACAAAAACAAAAACAAAAAACTGTATTATTGTTTTCCGCCCGAACAGGATACTGAATGTTTAAAATTTTAGACGGGCATTTACTAAGCCAGATTATGTTTTGGAACAATTTCGCCTGTGAGTGCGACTCGAAAATTATTTAATACTCTATCCTTATGCTCAATACAACTCTCAACGCAACACGACGCTCAGCTCCGCTATGGTGTGACAGCTGTCCATGCCTACAGCCTCTAGCCTGAATAACGTTCGGTTCAAGTTTTCAATAGAAAACGACAACTTAGCCCTCTCTCTCTCTCTCTCTCTCTCTCTCTCTCTCTCTCTTCCGGCTTGGGTCAAATATTTGTGCTGGCTTTTTCATCGTTGCCCCGTCTTTGATCTCAGCCGTGTGTGGTGGAAGAGGTCGTTAAACCCCCAAACACCCACTCACCCACCCTCTCTCTCTCTCTCTCTCTCTCTCAATTAGTGACACATTTAACGGCGTCGTTTACATGCTTGTACGTACTGCCGAATCAGTAACGCATTACTTTTATAACTCTTTTCGCTCTACTAAAATAGCAACATACGCCTATCATCCATTTCTGGCTTCCACTTCTGCCCAGAAGAGATTTTCCAATCTGACCGCGATAACGGACTACGTCAGGTAAAAAAAAACAAAAAAAAAACAGAGTGATTTGCATCAACACTTAGTGTGCCTCTTAAGTTATTAGAATCACACATTTCCGACTCAGAACTTGAGATAAATAATTCTGTCAAGCACGACAACCTGCCGGCCTCTTTTGCTACAGATTCCCAAAAATAAATTAGTTACAAGAGTCGAAACCAGAAAAAAAGGGGGGTTGGGGGGGGGGTGGAGCTCAAGGGTGGATAGAGGTGGGATGAGAGGAGGAGGAGTGGGAAAGGGGTGGAGGAGAGGGTGGGGAGAAAGAAGTGTCACTCCGTGACTTCAGTCAGGTGATCAACGCCAATGAGCAGACTGGTGAGAATGTAGAAGACACCTGTTTCCTCTCCAGTACAGCCGCCATTGCCCTCACGCCAATCAGCAGATCCACCCTGCGCGGAATCAAAGACCTGAAGCATGAGAGACATGAACAGGATGCTTCCACTCGCATCCACTTGGTGGCTCTTCTGGATACCGGAAATAACACCCCTCCCGCGCCTCTTTTACAAAAGTGCGCGAACGGGGCCAGGGTTCAAGGTCAGGACATTGCGTCCTGGAGGGTGAAGTGGTTGGCTTGGATTTTCACTAACTGCTCCTTTAACATTTCTGTCCCGAGTTTTTTTTTTAATGATTATCAGATTGTTTGCTTTACTTGTTTGTTTGGTTGTTTCGCTGGGTGGTTGCTTCCTCCCTATTCCCTTTCCGGGCTACCACCGACCACCATACGTCCCATTTCCGTATTAACTCCTAATATATTTAGCCTGCTGATGAATACACTTCTTAGATGAAATGTCTGTGTACAAGAAGATGTCGATTTTAACTCGTTTTCACCTTGATCGCTGATGGCTATAATTATCATCGAATCGTACAATCTGCACTTCTCGTCGTCTCTGCTTCTGGAAATCAACTTAGTAAGGTTCACCTCTGAGATACTAACTGTCTGATATCAGGTAAGTATATAACCTTTGTGTCGCTGGAAAGCTGATAAACACTGATAACCCAGGCGCGTAGGAAGATACTGAGAGGAAGGGGGGCCCACTAAGTCGGGTGAGCCATACGGCCGGGGTGGAGAAGGGTGTGTGTGTGTGTGTGTGTGTGTGTGTGTGTGTGTGTGTGTGTGTGTGTGTGTGTGTGTGTGTGTGTGTGTGTGTGTGTTGATTGCCAAGGATTGTGTCCTGCGACAGCAGAGCAGGGGGGCCCCACCACTGGTGGGCCCCGTCTCCTCATCAAAAGCAAGGGGGGCCCAAAGATATTTGGACCCCCCTTCCAAAAATCGAACGGGGGCCTGGGCCCCCAGGGCCCCCGTGGTTCCTACGCCCCTGTAACCTGAAGGTCAACGTCTTTACCTTGACGTCAACAGCGTGCTTGTGAAAGAGTACTATAAAAAAAAAAACCGCGCCCGAAAGTAATAATAACTCTTTGGTTTGATGTCTATATTAAGGGCACACTCTATTGACCCGGTACATAAATTCCTCTTTGTCCTGGTGTTGTAGGAACGTGATAGTAAACTTCAGTGTTTGTCGGCGTGTGGTGTGCGTGACAGTTTTTCACCGGTCCGACAGATACACGTGAACATGTGAAACTCTTCCGACCTTGCGCTTACACGGATCACCTTTGTTTGAAGAGCAGAAAGCGGATGGATTTTGAGGGTGGTTAACAAAATTCGGAGTTCCCTGAAGACAAACACGACCACGAGAGTTGATCCTTAAACAGGACGGGGTTGAGGGACGGATCAGTACATGGACGGGCTATAAATGTAAGAATAGGCTTCGGCAATAAGACAGACGTTTTCTAGAGCTTCTGGTGACAATGCAAAATAGGAATTCTCATTTCGTCCGCCCTCTACAGTGTATGAATGAGCAGGTCTAGGCTAGAGTACGCGAAATGTTTGCTCTTGCTGTTGTTGTTGAAAAAAAAATGATTCGTACACCCACCGACTTTGATAACGACGTCAGCCTATTTAAAAAAAAAAATAAAAAAAAGCAGCTGCCCGAGTTTTTTTTTTTTCCAAATCGGCCGTAGAGCGGGAAAAAATAGAACGAAAAAAGAGACAGCTAGGGAAAACCCCACGTTTTACATTCATTGCATTAGGTAATCCAGACTAAAGCAACTTCCTGACTCTAACGCAATGGCTGTGCTCGTAACTGGTTAAATCTGAATGAGCTGCGAGACTGTTGTGGCGAACTGGTCGCACGCTTTTGCTAAGAGCGCCCGAACCGCTGTACAATGCGTCATCAAGTGCGCGTGCGCGCGACACGACACGCTTGACTGAACGTCCAGGTAAACTGTGAGTAACGAAGTGACTCAGGTGACCCCGAACCGCGGACCGCAAGTATTTCCTTTGCCGCAAAAAAAAAAAAGAAGAAGAAACAATCACACAATCCAATTGTCTGTTCGTGACACAGTTTGCTCTCAAACATGCCCGACGGCGTGGTTTTGGCCCGGCCATTACCGATCATTCTATCCATCAATGAACTTGTCAGCTGGGGTGTGGCTGCCGTTCAGCGGTGAAAGTCGTAGATCGATTTGCTGATTCACCAGAAATCTGTTTGTCTTAGAAAACTAAACTGGTGATGTGAGGTCATGATTTTGCATTGAAGAAAATATTAGAGACAAATTTTAGGAGCAAATTTTACCCAGCATCTAAAGATTACGTCTTAACCAAGACGGCTCAACGCGCACGTTCACGTGAATCACACGCATGCTCTCACACACTGGACATGAACACATTACAATGACGTGGTGCCAAGGGTCAGGTCAGTTATTTTAGTTTCGGTAGTTAGAACTGCATTCATTTTAAAATTTGTGGGCTGAACATTTCCAAGTGGGACTCGAACCTGACCTCTCGCGTTGGTGATGAAGTCACTTAACCACTAGACCACCGACCGCCCCGACACCGGTAACATACGAGTGAACGAGCAAGCAAGAGCTGAAAGAACGGAGTGATTTTTCCCCCCTAGCGAATAGCAATAAGGAAACGGTCACAATCATAAGTAACCCGTCAGACAACTAAAGAAACTGGTTTTGCTGTCGGTACGCGCCTATATCACATTTAACCTTTATCAGAATCAGTTTCATAAACTTTGCATATTGAACCCGCGTGACACCTGAATAGCGTGGACATAATGTTTAACGTTTCATGTATGACCAATACATCCAGGAGGGGCTCCAGTTTACATGTACACCTGTTGTGAAAATATCGTGCCATCTGAAAGAAACTTGTCATGTGATAAGTAACTTTAACAACGCTTTAAAGCCTCTATGGTCCTTATGCCGCTGAGATGGAAAACCTTGCGAAGGTGTTTGCCAGATGGAAGGATTTGGCCACTGCAACCATTTTCGTCATTGTTTCAGTTTGTAATACTAGAGAAATACGACTTTCTATGAGCTTGCGGTCCATTCCTGAATTAAGACTGGGACTAGACAAAGCTTCTAAAAATAGCCACCAATCAGTGCCGTCTAGCTAATCCTCAGCCCTCAATCAGACAACGTCGTCTGCTCAGTACGCAGAACAACTTATACTTTTTTCTTTTTCTTTTTAACTACTTTATTATTGCTTTCGGGAAATTCGGGTTGCTTCCCCCGGGGAAAGCGCGTCGCCGCGGTGCTGCGCCACCCAATACCTTTCCTTGTTTTTTGTTGTTTTTTTAAATTACAATTTTGTTGGGGGAGGAAAGCCGGATAACCCGGAGAGAAACCCCCGATGAGCAGCCCGGCAGCCAGGAAAAAAACGGTATCACATATCACAAGCTCGACCTGGGATCGAACTTATGCTTCATCGCCATGACATTGGTGACGGCCGTTCAGCAGCGCGGCGGCTAAATCCGACGCGCTACCTATTAGACCACCGCTCACCCCAATATACCGGCCAGAGTCACCACAATGGTCTCAGACGCTATATTGTGACCCGAGTGACTGATTCTGATGCACAGTCAGCGTTTTCGATGAAAAGTTGATACGTACAGGCCCCCGTAGTGTAGTGGTTAGCACTTCGGACCATGGGCCGGGAGACCCGGGTTCGAATCCCAGCCGAGGCAAGCGGGATTTTTCCTATCTAGGTCGGCTCCTACCCAGAGCGGGTGTGCTATGGGCCCAATGGGGAGGCTGTTGCCACACAGCCAAGATTCACCCACTTCACGGGTGCGACTTTGGGGGTGCTTCCCTTAGTATGACACGTTTTACGATGTGGATGATTACACGGCCGGCACCTCAGGTGCCGTAGTTCCCGGGCCTGGCGAACGCCGGGATATTTATGACAGGAAGCGTGGAATGCGGCCCTGTCCCAAACCAAACGGACCTTGCCTCCATGGCATCATCTTACCATCATCCTCATCTCCATTCTCATGTATAATAAAAATTGCCCCAGCTTTCGAGCCCTCCGTGGATTCCACCCATGACCTGGGAGGAACACCACTGGAGCTGGCAAACAGAGTTGGGGTAGAAAAAAAAAAGTTGATACGTATTGGGACTTTAAAAGCTCTAACTGCTCAGAAAGCACGAAGTGACTTCATGACACCCCTTACTGTCAATATTTCCAGCCGTGAGAAATGTGAGAGTTTTAGTTGACCAGTAACGTTTACGTAGCACTTTATACATAATCATATGATACATGACCCAGTTTATTCAAATACATTCCCAGCATTTGTTTTTTTTTTATATATAGCCTAACTGCCACAGTATACTGACTTCAACAGGACTGTAACTATATAAATATGACATTTTGAAACACAAACACCGTGGCCTTATATCGACTCTAAACATTTCCGCATTTTACTGTGTCCAAAAAAAAAATTGACACGGGAGAATATTAAGTTTCGCTGACTGAGAAAGTAGAACGATTTGAGCGATATGATAAATCAGCATCGTTGACTCGTGGTCTTGTCACGACTATATTGATCACATATCAACCTAGCAACTTTTTTTTGTATTTCATTTGCAGCGTCACTCACCCGGTTTTTACTTTGATTGAAATCACGACACCAGACATGACACTTGAAAAAGCAGACTGGAGCGAATAAATATAGTCACAACACTATATATATGGTTCAGTAGCACACGTCAGCACTTTGCACCCCAGCGTCACTAGCATCACCGGGAAAACTGAGATATCAGTAAAGGAGAAAGTGGAGAAAAAAATCGAACAAACGCGTGAATCATCGGGGCGGTCGGTGGTCTAGTGGTTAAGACTTAGTCACCAATGCGAGAGGTCAGGTTCGAGTCCCACTCGGAGCGAAGAATTGCTCTTTCTCGTATGTGGCACCGTTCATTCGGGCCGACCGTCGGGGGTTCTCCCCGGGCACTCCGGCTTCGTCCCCCTCTGCTTTGGATTTGGAAATGTTCAGCCGTCAAAATTTAAAAATAAATGCAATTTTAAAATTCCGAAACTTAAATTGCTGAGCTGTCCCTCCGCACCACGTGATTGTAATGTGTTCATGTCCAGTGTGTGAGAGAATGCGTGTGATTCACGTGAGCGTGCGTGTTGGGTTTAGCTCGCGGCGCTTTGAGCCAAACATTTGAGACAAAACGCCTGTATTAATGCGCTTATTATTATTTATTATTATGTTGAAACTGAAATGGAAGTCGTTCAAGGACTGCCAACGAATTGCTCTGAAAATAAGCTACACCACGACATCTGTGGTTCGCTTGAAAACAACCCCAAACAGATATATATCAAGCAATGTACAGATGAGTTTCGGGTTTGTTTCTTGTAGGTTTTTCTTTGCTGTTGGTTTGTGTGTGTGTGTGTGTGTGTGTGTGTGTGTGTGTGTGTGTGTGTGTGTGTGTGTTTTATTTGTTTATTCCTCTGTATTTGTTTCGCTCTTTGCTTCATTGTTTGCTTGGTTGTCGAGTTCTTGTTTTTTGTCTTGGATTGCCTTCTGTTGGCCTGTAAGAGGCTGAAACTGTGCAGGTGTCTAAGTGACACAATGTTAGACATTACCAAAACAAATCAGAATGATTTGTGAACCTACAGACACTGATGTCGGACAACGAGCCTTTAAAGACCAGAAGAAATACACGGATCCGGACACACTACACCAATTTCCCCCTCCACCCAGTCAGCGGGGTACATGTACCTGTGCTCACCTGCCCTGCCCTGAGGGTCAACTTATTTTAAAGTCAGGATGACTCATAGTGCCATCGACCCTTTTGACTTCGTCCCCCCCCTTCCCCCAACCCCTTCCCCCAACCACCACCACTCCATAGCCCCCCCCCCCCCCCACACACACACACACATCCTCCTTTTAAAAGCCCCACACACACTCCGTTTAAAGACCTCCTCCTTCTAAGTCCCTAGACTCTACCCTCGTACGGCGTAAGATATAGGGAGAGCAGAGGTAAAGTGCTTGTAAAGAAAGTACATGATTGCCGTGTGATACATCGGTCAGGCGCGTGTACTTTCACCCTGTCACACAGAGTGTCACAGCCGTTGTTTGCACACGACACGTCAAACAGATAAGGGACAGATTAGCATATCGCGTGCACCGCACGCGACCCGGGGAAGGTAGACCATGAGGGTAATATGTGACTGATATTACACCCTCTGCTGTTTGATAAAACTCTGCCCGTGATTTCTCAGGTGTATAATTACAATGGCATTTGAAAGTTTACATAAGACTGCACTTTGTGAACGGACGACCCGATCAGTTACGTAATGAATATCTCATCATTTGGACGCTATTGCTACCCTACCGTTTATCACATTTACAGGCGTAAGGTAGTTTAGACGGTTGAAGGTCTTATTATCAGAAAGGAATCTCGACGACAGAGCAATATAATTACAAGCCAGTGGATAACTATACTGGATGATAGCTAAATTTGCATATGCACGAAGCAATACACTACGTTCATTTTTTTTTCAAGACAAGCTGTGGCAAGGTTTAGAAGAAAAAAAAAAGAAATTAATTAATTGTCGTGTATTGCATTAAAACTGGAAGTGCGCATTATGAAACTTCCCTACAAAAAAGAATAGGAGAGAAACGACAGGAGATAGATTTCTCACGCAGATCAAACTGGAAAGCGAGCCAAGTCCTGTAAGGGAAGAGTGTGTGAACGGAATAAACCGTCCTGCAGTAAAACAGCCCCGTGTCGCCTAGTCCCGTTTAAAAGCCCCCCTCTGCTTATTCTTACGTGCACGGACGTAAACATGTCAGGAAACGGGAGGGAAGAAGACGAACGAAAAAAAAAAGGTGTAACCCCGCTTGCATTGCAAGGCCAGGTGTGATTTGGCCTATTTCCTTGGAAGGACAGCTGACACTAAGCGGAGGCCAAAAATAAAAAAAAATAAAAATGAGATCGCTTGTAGCGTACTGGTACCATGCGCTTCATTGGAAACTTTCGAGTGCTTTAAGCTGACAGCCTAACCTTGAAGTGAACAGTCTTCTTTCCTCTAGACTTTTCTCCGTCGTTTTTTCACTCCCCTGTCAGTCTAGCCAGGGTCACCTCTTCGTACCGGTTTCCCTGATACAACGCGAGATTAGATTGAGCGCCTGTAACTCTGATAACCGCTTTCAGTCAGCTGGGCTGTCCCGGTGTATCTAGTGTGAAATTTGGCAAGGCAGGGTGAATGGGCTCACCTGTGCTTTTTGAGTCATAGATGACATGAACACTGAGCACCTGCGGTTTTGTGAGACGCTTGCGATTTGAATCGCACCTGTGTCTTGTAAGTTCGGAAACGCTGCGCTTCTTGGCGCGAAAGGGTTGAAATTGATTACGATAGCATGCATAATGGTGAACTCCCTCCCGCATCTAGGAAATATTAGAACTGATGTATTGTGTGGTTCGCAGCAGGAGTACCATGATGAGCCGTGTTGAATGATACGCAAATTCTTGTAGGACTTCTGCCAAACCTTTTTCAGTTCCTATTGTAAGTCAGTACCCGTAAGCAGCACACGTCAGGATACGTTTAGCGGAACAAGCGCGGGCATTTGGTGGGAGAAAAAAAATAACACTAAGAAGGTAAAAACGGGAAGAAGAAAAAAAAAGAAATGCATGCATGCAAAAGAAATTAAAAATAATGAGAAAGAAAAGAAACAATAAGAAAAGAAAAGAAATGAACAATAAGAAAAAGAGACAAATTTTAGAATCCAGGCAACGAGTGTGTTTAATTGCATGGACTTGTCAAACGCCGCACCAAGCGAATGACACATTTATAAACAAACACCATTACGCAAACCTTGATACACAAAAAAACAGCATCAGCAAACAAAAACACTGTGGCAAACAGTGACAAAGTGAGCATTCACTGGCACACTTGAGAAGAAAAACGAAAATGCAAGCGAGCAGTCTTTCGCCCGCGCCATTCAGCTTCACTCGCGGTGATAAACTTTAAATCACAGACATGAAAGACTACAGAGAATTCTGGACATTGTATTCCTCATGAATTTGCACGATATACCGTCCCGTTAATACAGTACTGGTTCCCTGCCGCATAATTGTAACCCTATCGAGCTTTGATACATACAATCTTTCACGCACTAGATTACCTATTTCCCTCGTTATCCTCTCTAGCGGTAATTAGTGGCTGATAAAAGACCTCCGGCTAACAGCTTAGTTGGCTGGTGTTTAGGAGTTTAACGTCCTTTTCAACCACGTATGGGTGATATCAAAGACGGGACAACGAGAAAAAGGCCAGCACAAAATAATATTTGTTCCCCAGCCGAGAATCGAACTCAGGACCCAAGCATTGAGAGTCCAACGCTCTACCATTCGGCTATCCCGGCTCCCCGGCTAACAGCGGCAGTGAGTCAGGATTACTATACTCTGTCAGTGACGATTGAATAAAATGTCAACAGAGCCAAGGCAAGTGGTGGTCAGTTTCGTTCAACGTTCAACTGGCGCCAGAGACAACAACGGTCAACGGACACGTGTTCTTGGGATTTCATTTCACACGCTCTAAAATTTCATTTCTATTGATTTGTTCTGTATCACAACTACCGCCGAAAGGTAAAAGGGAGTGAGTGGACATCATATCTACGGGCTTACACTCTTTTACAGTTGACGGTAGATATGTATTGCTTTCCCAAACATGTGGGTAATGCTTGGATTAAAATAAATCTTGACTTGACTCTGAAAATTACTATAACTGAGCCCGGTCAGATGTGTAATTATGATCCCAATAGTGTTCTTTTTTCGGGATTTTTGTTTTGTTTTGCGTTGACACGTAAAAACAGAAGTTGTGCAACTGTTTTGTCAGCGAAAATTCATTACGTTGCGTTTTTTTTCACAAGCAGAATGGAGGAAAAACAGATGGCTTACATTGTTTCAGTTTCGATAGTCTGACACATGCCACACGGCTTACTGGAGACACAACTGTCGCGCATGTTACGGGAACTTAATAATAACTTGTAAACTGGAAACAACAATACTCTCCGCTACGGCAGTGTAACTTAACATTAGTTTTGCTCGAGCTTTACACACACACACACACACACACACACACCGTCACACACACACCGTCACTGACACACACACACACACACACACACACACACACACACACACACACACACACTGAAACGAACAAATTTATGAACGCACAGCCAGTTCAAAACGACCCGTTTATCGCCTGGGACAACGACAACACTAATCAATTTATACATGTACAATCCTTACCTTGCATATTCTCCTGATCTGTCTGGCATGAACGGAGGTGTTGAGGAGATCGACCAGGATGGCCACATAGAAGACTGTCAACAGCTGATCGAAAATTCTGCTCCACTGCATTTTGGCCGGCTCTGTGTGTTGTCTGCTCCCTTCACTGCGGCTGTAAGACTTGCAATGTGTATTGTTTTTGCAGGTGTGTCCTCAGGTCGTCAGTACTGCACCGCGCCGCAATAAAACTTCGAATCACCGCTCAGTACGACTGCGCAAACTTGTCCGTCTCTGCTGATATTTTGCGTACGCACTTGAACAGTCGAGTGCCCACACGCTAACAGTTTTTTTGTTCAATAAAAGCGTTGAAGCCGATACTTGATGCGCCTTTAGTTCACGCCCGACTCAGTAGGGGGCCTGTAGTGTGAAATTACGCCTGTTTATGTTTTGGCGCGTAGGTGAAATACGGCGGATAGTTCACCCACTGCAGTGAAGCCAGGGAAGTCTTGGGCAGTTCGAAAAAAAATTTAAAATTGTCTTTCGAGCTGCGCTGTCTGTTTACAGAGATTTAATCTGTTTCCCCAAGAACGGCGCTGTCAAGCTGATAGCGCCGACTTTGACTGCAAGCAACTGTCAACTAATTGAAATATAGCTTCGATTTTCTCTGCCGGCTCGCCGCGAGAGAAAACTTGGTCAGAAAAAAATACTCAGAAGCAAAACGTCAGTCCAGTGATAGAGCGATCGTCGGTACTGACAACTGTCTGCTCAGGATGAAACTGTTCAATCTATGTGAACGCGAGCTGCTCAAGTCGACTCTCTGTGTGTGCAGAAGGGTAGTGTAGGTTTATCCTAAAGCCTGAATGGGAAGGCAAGGGGTTTTATATATCATGCAGCGGACGTCGGGTTACACCGCTCGCCTGCCCCACTTACACACGCGACACAGGCCAGTCCTCTGAATGAGTAAGGCGGGGATGGGGGTGGTGGTGGTGGTGGTGGAGGGGGCCCGGTGAGACTGAGGGGTGGGGGCTGGGGTATTAAGCAGCGACACACGGACTGGCCAGGTGGGAGGAGCCCGTGGCTGAGGTGGATGGTGGTGGTGGTGGTGGTAGCTGTGGTGGTGTGGGTGGTGGGGAGAGGTAATGTCAGTTCTGTACGCTTGGATTTTGTAGAGGCCGGGTGGAGAGTTTCATCATCCTCTGTCAGGACATCAGCACAGTTTGAGAGACGCGTCATCCGCTACTGCTTTGAACTAAAGATTTTAACTTTCCACGGTGTGTGTGTGTGTGTGTGTGTGTGTGTGTGTGTGTGTGTGTGTGTGTGTGTGTGTCAGTGTGTGTGTGTGTGTGTGTGTGTGTGCCGGTGTGTGTGTGTGTGTGTGTGTGTGTGTGTGTGTGTGTGTGTGTTGATAAACTCTTTCTGAGTGCTGCCGTTCGTTTTAAAGTGCCCGGCCTTTGTTAAAACCTCACACGTCAAAGCATGATAGACATGTACGATATATGATGAGCCCCGTATTCGTGTGTGTATGAACAAGAACCCCTACAGCTGTCTATTATCGTTTGACAGCTCAGTCAGCCTGAACCGAAATTATAGTTAGTTTTTGTCTTTGAAGTTTTGCTTCGTGCACGTGTACTACGGTCACACGTATTACTGTCACCTGCTTGGCTGACTTTGTAAAACTACAGCAGGCATGCTGATCTCTAAACGGACAGTTTTTGGCTCTCTCTCTCTCTCTCTCTCTCTCTCGCGGGGATTGGAGGAATGGGGGGGGGGTGGTTCAGACTGATGTGGCTAAAACCCAGCATGGGCCTTGAGATCGGAAGGTTACAAGTTCGAATCTAAACATTGTCACGAGACTTTTTTTACAGCCCCCCCCCCCCCCCCCCCACACACACACACACATCACATCAAACTACGCACTACAAACTGTCTACGTATCTAAACATGCACCGCAAGCCCTTTTCCCCAACCCATTCACAAATCCCGCAGTAACGTCTCCCTACCATTAATTATCCATGGATTAGGAACTCGTTCATTCCGTGTGTCTCTCCTTTACCCGACCCATCACTCATGTGATCACCCAGTTGATGTAGGAGCACAATAAGAGAGTGAGAGCCAGAATGGCATAAGTGTATGATCTCCTCAGGGACTTTTTTCAGTAGGCGTGAATCACCGTGATATAGATACGAATTCTTTCTTGTTTGTTTTTGTTTTTGTTTGGTTGGTTGGGTGGTTTTCTTTCTTGTTCGAAATCAATAAAATTTAATTCAGTGAATCGTCACCATCATCATCGTCTTCGTCGTCGTCGTCGTCATCATCATCGTCGTCACCATTATCGACAAGCCTCAAGCATTACCTTCAGTTGTACTTGCTTATTGCAGAATTTATTTACACTTGTCTTTAGACCGACCTAAAGCATTGAGACAGAAACTCTTGTGCTTTCATACGCGTACAAGTAGACATATCACTGACTCAACACAGCTGATACTGACACAAACTCCTGTCGCTTATCGTGCTCATACTTGATGACATAGGTGTGTGCCCTGTTTTTTGGCCACAAGGCCGCTTGCAACAGTGACTGCCGTGCGCCAGGCCGATTAAGTGAGTGCGTGTGCGTAGTGTGGTGGGGGAATTGCCCAATGTTTACATTCCGCGTCACAGCAGGTATAGGCTAGACTTTTATTGCGGCAGTTCAAAGCGGCGGAGTTGTTTGTGTCTTGTCCGAGTCAGTTTACGGAAGCGTGAGTATTTACGCTCCTTATAGGGTGACGTACGTGTACGGGTCATGTGTGTATTTCATCATCATGTTCTGTTAATCGTACGTCGTGTGTACTTATGTGTTGTGAGTAGTTCGGCCCACGCTGGGGACGTTTCGGGGATAGATGAGGAAATAAGTATTACGTGTCGATGTGTGCGTGTCGTGTTGTGTTGTGTCATCTCTCTCTCTCTCTCTCTCTCTCTGTGTGTGTGTGTGTGTGTGTGTGTGTGTGTGTGTGTGTGTGTGTGTGTGTGTGTGTGTGTGAGAGAGAGAGAGAGAGAACTGTCATCCGTGTAAAAGTACGCGTAGGTGGTTTTCTGAATGGACTATGATTGTCTAAAGACGGAAAGTTTGTTCCTGTTCCTTTCTCCGGATAAAGATCCGTAATGATCCAAATTCTTCCCCACCCCCACCCCCACCCCTACCTCTTAACACATACTACCCCCCCCCCCCCCACACACACACACACCCGGCACCCACCCCTGCTTCGGACCCTCTACTGAGGATGTCTTCAATACACTAGGCATAACTGACTACCGAAACATCAAAAGTAATCCCTTCATGCAATACTTATGACAAAAGAATGCAGTCGAACGTCTTGACGCACCTTTTGAAATTTATGATCTTATTATAGTGATTTTAGTATCCCCCGAATGGCATCATAGCTATATTTTCGGCTTACAAACGTATCTATCAGTTATTGTTTCTGGAAGTGGCAGACACAATGGTATTCGGCCGCTTATGAGGCCACACACATACGTACAGAGAGAGAGAGAGAGAGAGAGAGAGAGAGACACACACACACACACACACACACACACACACACACACACACACACACACGCGCGCGCGCACGCACGCACGCACGCACGCACACACACACACACACACACGCACACACGCACACACACACATTTGGGGGGGGGGGGGGAGAGAGAGAGAGAGAGAACGCGAGCAGTATACACTAGAAAGAACCGGTTTGAAACTGGTAACAGAAATCGATGGAAAAAAATGGAAGTACTCATAAACCCACGCAAATTCCGAAAAGGAGTTATGACCCCCCCCCCCCCCCCCACACACACACACACACACACACATCCAAAAAAAAAAAAAGAAGAAGAAGCGAAAAACAACAAAAATACCCACAACAAAAGCAAACAAAAAACACCAACCAAAAAAAAAAAAAAACCCGGATGTGATGTTATGAGTGACACGGATAGAGAGAGGTGTACCTGACTGTCTGCAGTTACAGTGAAGAAAAAAAAATGGGTGCTGCAAATCCTGGACAGTAAAAAAAAAAAGGAACCATCCACACTTTATACAGTAATGCACCAACGAGCAGCCGGGAAATGCTTCTGATTTGTCAAGGAACAGTTCACGGTCTCTGTGTTCGTAACACCGCTGATGGAAAACTGCCGCTTTCGAAGCTCTGTTTGCCAAATAGAGAAGAATGTTTCATTTGGCAGTGGTGACCGTTTCCGTGACTTTGTGGCTTCTACCATTAGAGAAATACAACTTTCTATGAGCCTACGGTCCATTCGTGAGCAGACTGGGACTCGACAAATCTTTTAAAAATAGTCACCAATCAGCGCTGTCTATCTGGTCACCAGTCCGCAACCAAAAGAGCGTCGTCTGCTCAGTGTGCGGTACACTTCTAGAACAACATAACACGCTAGCCAGAGTCAGTCACCACAATGTTTTCAGATGTTATTATTGTGACCCTAGTGACTGATTCTGGTGCACAGACTCAGCACGTCCGACAAATAGAGCTTACATGACTAGTTCGAGTGGTCAGTTTACGGCGAAAGACTAACCCCGAGATGGTTCGATTGTTTGGTGTAGCCACCGAGCCTCCGGCGAGGTAGCTACGCAAACAATCGAACCATCCGAGGGGTTAGTGGCGAGTGGTGTAAAAACGTTTCCACACGCTGTTATACGTATTGAGACTTTAATTAACTGTTAAGAGCCCAGTGGGGAGGCTGTCGCCACACAGCCGACATTCACCCACTTCACGGGTGCGACTTTGGGGGTGCTTCCCTTGGTATGACACGTCTTATGATGTGGATGATTACACGGCCGGCACCGCAGGTGCCGTAGTTCCCGGGCCTGGTTAATGCCGGGATATTCAAGACAGGAAGCGTGGAATGTGGCCCTGTACCGCAGTCCCAAACCACACGGACCTCCATAGCATCATCTTACCATCATCCTCATCTCCATCATCATGCATGATAAAAATTGCCCCAGCTTCCGAGCCTTCCGTGGATTCCGCCCATGAGCAAGGAGGAACACCACTGGGACTGGCAAAAAGAGTTGGAGCAGCAAAAAAAAAAAAAAAAAAAAACTCTTAAGGGCCAGAGCCCGACCACTCCTGCCCGCTACATGATAAGATTTGTTAAAACGAACAAGCCACTGCACACCAGTAGGCTAGGAGCCACTTCAACCAAACTATTACGCAAGGCGTCGGCCTTCCCTGCCAGACTCAAGACCGCTGCAGAGTGCGTAATAGTGGCTTGCAATGGCTCCAAGATTTCAAGTAAAATTGCAATTTTTGTATGGGCTTTTAAGAGTTAAACGTCTTTTCCCAGCAACATCGCCGTTCCCTCGGAACCCAAAACTGATCTGAAATAAATGACACGACAATCCCTTTCTGTGGCGAAATTAATTACGCCTCGTGTACCGTTTCCGCCGATTTCAGTGAACAATGTGCTTTTCCTCTTACAGGTGATACTGACAGCAAAACGTGGATCGTTTTCAGTCTATATATATAAATATGCACTCATTTTCAAACATACGCAGAAGAGACAACAGGAAATGCCCGGTGACAAATTTTGTATGGTTGCGTGGGTGTCTTGTGTTGTTGTCAGTTGGTGGTGGTGGTGGTGGTGGTGGTGGTGGTTGTGGTAGAGTATAGTGTGGAAATAGTTACGTGTGTCAATATATACCTGTGTGTGTGTGTGTGTGTGTGTGTGTGTGTGTGTGTGTGTGTGTGTATGAAAACGAAACACACAAATCTTACTTCCTACAATTGTGAAATCATCTCATTCTCAGTCAGTCAGATCCCTAGCATAAAGTGGGCGGAGCCAAATCACTTGACAGACAAGCTAGCTTATGCAAAGAAGGCCGGACCTGAAGAAGACTTAACCGCGCTAAGCCAATGGCACTGCTGCCTAGCGTAATTAAGTAGTGTGTCCACCTTCCCCTGCACCCTCTCCAGTGAGTCTCGCTCTGTTTGCGTCGACTGAGTTTTCAAGGTGGTACTTTTCCGTTCTCTTCAAACCTTGCATAGGGCGGTCTAGTGGTACAACTCTCTCTCTCTCACACACACACACACACACACACACACACACCTCTGTATCGCCGTGGCGGCAGCTGATCAGACTGAAACTTGCCTTGACTGACTTCTCGCTCCCGTAACTGCCGGAAACTGCAATGGAAAATTACTGTCGTGTGTGGGATCACTTGATCCTCACTCAGTCACATATCGACTTCTGAGAAAGACCGGTCTTCCTCAAGAGTTCTCGTCCTCAGACTGTTCCGGTAAATCACGTGACATCCTGAGTTTGCGTACAGAGGAAGATCAGTGAAACAGCGCGATCATATCTCGGTCATCACTGTGTTTTGAGGGTGACCGGCTGATTTGTGTTTGATGGTGTTTGTTGAAACTGTTTATTTATCTGTTTGTATTATTGTAACCCCCCCCCCCCCTTCACCCTTTTTGCCGCAAGACAGTCTTTGTTGCTTGGGCGGCTCTCTGTTGCTTGTGCGGCTTTCTGTTGCTTGGGCGGCTCGCTGTTGCTTGTGCGGCTTTCTGTTGCTTGGGCGACTCTCTGTTGCTTGTGCGGCTCTCTGTTGCTTGTGCGGCTCTCTGTTGCTTGGGCGGCCCTACTACCTCACCCTAGTTGCAAGATGGTCTCTGTTGCTTGTGCGGCTCTCTGTTGCTTGTGCGGCTCTCTGTTGCTTGGGCGGCCCTACTACCCCTCCCTAGTTGCAAGATGGTCTCTGTTGCTTGTGCGGCTCTCTTTGCTTGGGCGGCCCTACTACCCTCCCTAGTCGCAAGATGGTCTCTGTTGCTTGTGCGCCCCCCCCCCCCCCCCGCGCCCCCCTCCATTTTCCCCATTGTTTGTGAGGCGCTCAGAGCTCCCCAAAGAATAGAAATCGTTGTCATTTCTTATTTTTTATTTTATTATAAGTCGGTTAATGGCCAGATCACTGACGCAATGGTTATGTGTCTGTTTCAAACACGTATTTTACATTTTGGGTGTCGCTAATCAATCTGTCTTAGGGCGTTTTAATAATTATGATTTCGCAGAAACGGAATACTTGTAAAGAAGAACTGGTTTCATCTTTTCAAACTGGTTTCATCTTTTCTTCTTTAGGGAAACGCTTTTCTACTCGACGTTTTGCTTTGATCGGCTTACTGCCAATTAAACCTCAAGAACTTACCAGAAGCTCGCTCCATTTCAAAGTTTGGAAGCGTAGCCCGGAGCCCCAACGAAATTATTGCAATGTGGTAATGGCGATGTAGAACGTACCATGCCAGCACCGGCAGAAACACGCGCTTGTTTTGTTTTACGCCCCAGTGCTACATTACGTTTGTCGAAGAATGTTGATTTGTTTGAACTGGTTTATTGCGCCTAGGAGATGATAATATTTGCTGTATATGTGCTTAGTATTTATCTTTGTTTTACCTAGTTGTAATTGTTATTTGTTTTCGACGCATTTTTGTAACCGGGAGTTCGAGAAATTAGCATGAAGGTGCAGCGTCTCCTGCATGTCCTAGGTTTATATTGCCCCGTAGACCAGTTTGCATCCTTTGTTCAACGTTACATTTTTTTTTTTTCGTGTAGTGCAGGCACACTCAGCCGCGAATTAGTCTTTGTGGCTTGCGCGGCTTTAAGCCCTAAAAACTCACTCACTCACTCGTTTGTCTGTTTTTTAATGATGATAATAATAATAATGAGTATTGTAAAGGCGCTTTACCCAATTTCATGAATCGGCTCAAAGCGCCGCGAACTGAACCCAACACGCACGGTCACGTGAATCACACGCATTCTCTCACACACTGGACATAAACAGTTAAACACATTACAGTCGCGTGGTGCGAAGGGTCAGCTCAGCTATTTACGTTTCGGAATTTAGAATTGCGTTTATTTTTCTAATTTGGTTGGCTGAACATTTCCAAAGCAGAGAGGGAAGAGTACCCGGAGAGTTGTTTTAAAGATATCAGTCCTTGAAACTATTCACTTTATGAAAAGTCTATAAGCGCAAAGAGTATGCTGGCTTAAAAGACCCAGCTGGATGTATGTTTTGTGTTACTGTATTTGTTGTAGTTTTTGTTCTGTACATGGGGGATTTTGCGTCAGTCAGGTCAAGCTGTTGAACTTGTTTACCTGTACTAGGCCGGCCTTGTGTTTGGATGTAGGTGAATCACAGGATTGTCCCCCGCCACGCGACCGCACCGTATATACACAACCAGTCATGATGTCCCTCTCCTGCAATCGAGGGTCATGGATCCAATCATAGGAAAAAATCAACACATTAATATCTCTGTGATGGCTGGGCCAATATTTATATAATGAGAGGACACAATTGACGCTGAATAACGCTCCTGAAAATATACACTTTACCCCTACAAGCTATAGTGCGTGCGTGTTTCAGCGGAAAATGTCCAACGCCAACACTGTGAATTGAGGTTCTCGGTGCGCCATAGGGGATCCCATTTTAACTTCAATCAAGCTCAGCTAGTAAACATCATCGTACAGCTTAGGTACGCTGCCATTTTTCTTACATTAGCCTGACGTTTTCCTGTGCTTAGCCACCACGCAATAGATGTAGCCACCAAAGAGTTTGTTCGCTCGGATCCCTAACCCAGAATGTGACTTCCCCGATCACTCATGGATTACCCGAACTAATACACAACATGCCCTTTGCTTTGGTGACTGTGGTACTGGACATACACGTACAACATTCACATGTCACTATGTTTATGGGAGATGCCGAAGACAATGGAAAATGTGCTGGGAGACATCATGGAGGCCTTGTTTAGGGTTGATTTTTTTTTCCCGGCGCCGTGGACCACTAGTCATTCTGGGGCAGGTACATTTAGTCTTATGACAAAGTTCAAGAAAATAGAGGGAAAACAAACTACATTTTTTTTCGACAAACGGACTATAAAACATAACTATGTCCAGGGGCGGTCGGTGGTCTATTGGTTAAGAGACTTGTCACCAATGCGAGAGGTCGGGGGTTCGAGTCCCACTCGGGGCAAAGAATTTTTCCTTCTCGTATGTGGCACCGTTCATTCGGGCCGATCGTCGGGGGTTCTCTCCGGGTACTCCGGCTTCCTCCCCCTCTGCTTTGGAAATGTTCAGCCCACCAAATTTGAAAAATAAATGCAATTCTAAATTCCGAAATATAAATAGCTGAGCTGACCCTTCGCACCACGTGATTGTAATGTGTTTATGTCCAGTGTGTGAGAGAATGCGTGTAATTCACGTAAGCGTGCGTGTTGGGTTCAGTTCGCGGTGCTTTGAGCCGAATCACGAAATTGGGTACAGCGCCTATACAATTATTATTATTATTATTAAGCGACTGCTTCCTAAATCAGTAATAAAACAAATAAACAACGAATGAATGAATGAACGAATGAATGAATGAATGAATGAATGATTTTATGTTTTAAATTTACGGCTTTAGATGAGAGCAATCGTCGTCAAAACTTTTGAAGCGGGATCAGGTCGTCCATTTTGTCTATTCCCCCCCCCCCTTCCCCCGTGATCACTGAATGCTTCAGGTCAGCTGCGTAATATTTGACCATATTTTCATTGTCAATGAGTCAACGAACAGCCGCCTCATGCCAATTGAGGAAGTTGATGTCATAAAACAGAACAGGAAAAAGACAATAAAACACATAGAAAACCGTCTTTGTTCCGCAACACGTGGAACGGCCCATAAACGTCGACATTATTACCCAGCAATTTATTCCTTGTCCATTGCTGTCCGTTCTAGTGCACTGTGTCCTGTATTTACGGTATGTGTATAAATTATTACGTTCTTTTCTTTGTGGGTGGGTGGGTTGTTTTTTTTTTGGGGGGGGGGGGTTGTTGGTTTTTTTTTTTGTTTGTTTGTTTTTGTTTTGTTTTTTTTTTTTTGGGGGGGGGGGGGTTAACGTCCTTTTCCACCACATACGGGTGATATCAAAGACGGGGCAACGATGAAAAGGCCAGCACAAATATTTGGCCCCAGCCGGGATACGAACTCACGACCCGAGCACTAGAAGTCCAAAGCTCTACCATTCGGCCACCCCGGCTCCCCGTTCTTTCCTTTGTACTTTGCTGTGGAAAACACACAAACAAACAAAAAATAATAAAGAGCGTGATACATCCGACTTCAAAGGTGTTTATACACAGTTTTTAGAAGCCTCCAACACGTGTTAATTTTCGTGTTCTGGGAGCTGTTATTTGTTGTTGTTGTTGTTGTTGTTGTTGTTGTTGTTGTTGTTGTTGTTGTTGTTGTTGTTGTTGTTTGTTTGTGTGCTAGTGTTATAATTAGCTCGTTCACAACACGACACGAGCAGAATCTCCTGAAGGTATTATGGTTGGAGGAAATGTTGAGTATTTTGAAGGAGTCTCATGTGATCGCGAATCCGGTTCACAAGTGCCTGGGTTAAGTGTTTCTCTTTAAAGAAGTCCTTATCCGATAATCACCAAAACAAACGCACCTTTAAATAAATCATCTCTCTCTCTCTCTCTCTCTCTCTCTCTCTCTCTCTCTCTCTCTCTCTCTCTCTCTCTCTCTCTCTCTCTCGGGGAGCCGGGGTGGCCGAATGGCAGAGCGTTCGACTTCAAACGCTCGGGTCGTGAGTTCGTATCCCGGCTGGAGCCAAATATTTGTGCTGGCTTTTTCATCGTTGCCCCGTCTTTGATATCACCCGCATGTGATGGAAAAGGACGTTAAACCACCAAACACCCACCCACCCTCTCTCTCTCTCTCTCTCTCTCACACACACACACACACACACACACACACACACACACACACACACACACACACACACACACACACACACACCACCTTTTAATCTTACTTTTAACACATTTTGTACCGTGATAATAATAATAATAATAATACATCATATTTATAAGGCGCCCGTCTCTGAAGGACAGACTCAGAGCCCACAAGTATCCCACGTTTTTGACTCTTTTTCGGTTTTGGTCCTGTACACGAAAATCAGGCAAGATTAACGGTTCTTTGACGGCTCACACTGCAACAAACACGAGTATAATCAAAGTGCAACACTCCCACTAAGCCAAATTTAAATCCATGCAGATTATGTTATGATTTTTTTTTTTTTTTTTTTTTAGTGAGGCCGTTAGTGCAAAATCCCAAACATACTTGGTAGGAACTGAACTACTCTTTGCTATATTAACTGTTATCAGGACAACCAGTGCGTTAGAGAACGACCAGATTACCAAAATAGAACTTCAAAGACGCTGACAAGACACCAGCATTGGTATTTTGATATCCTGCTGGAGTTTTCTGCCGTTCGCTTTTCCTTCTTGCGGAGGAGTGAGGTGGTGGGGGGGGGGGAGGGGTGGAGGTAGGAAGGGGTGGGGGTAGGGAGGAGTGGAGGTAGGGAGAGGGGAAGGAAAGGAGGAGTGAGGTGGTGGGGGGGGGGGGAGGGGGAGGGGGGAGGGGTGGAGGTAGGAAGGGTTGGGGGTAGGGAGGAGTGAGGTGGTGGGGGGGAGGGGTGGAGGTAGGAAGGGTTGGGGGTAGGGAGGAGTGGAGGTAGGGAGAGGGGAAGGAAAGGAGGAGTGAGGTGGTGGGGGGGGGAGGGGGAGGGGGGAGGGGTGGAGGTAGGAAGGGTTGGGGGTAGGGAGGAGTGAGGTGGTGGGGGGGAGGGGTGGAGGTAGGAAGGGTTGGGGGTAGGGAGGAGTGGAGGTAGGGAGAGGGGAAGGAAAGGGGTAAGAACGGATGTGTGAGGGTAGGGTAAGTTGGTGGGGCGGGTGTGGGGGAAGGGGCGGTGGAGGGGGGGGGGGGGGTGCTGGGCTCACGTGTATCTGACAGCGCTTTTCCAAAACATATTCACCAAAGAACGTCATCAGGTGTTGGTTGCATGGTGGCCGTCAAGTTTGTCAGCCTGCCTGGAGACGTTTCCCAGAACTCGGTCACTGGCAATGGAGCGAAATCGAACACGTGTCGAGCTTCCCCTCATTCCCATTTCCGAGCTGCCGCCCACACCAAGCAAGAAATCAGCAAGAAGATAGACTGTAGCCCAGCGGCACTTTCTTCACCATCCTCTGCTCTCATTCCAGCGACACTTGTGATGGATGGAAATCCAGACAGCTACAGCGACGCATGTCCGGCGGACTCGTCATCCTCATAATGATGATGGTGATGATTTTTGATGATGGTGGTTATGCCCACCATCATGACGGTGCAGACTCAAAAAGGAGCCTGGGCGAGTTTGAAAATAATTATGAAGAGTTGTTACTTTTCTTGTAGGGGGTGCGTGGTGATGAGGTGGGGTCGGTGAGGGTAAAGGCGGGGATGCCGTTGGAGATGGGGGTGTCGCCAGGGAGGAGTAGCCGGAGGGATGGGGGAGGGGGAGGGGTATTGAGTTGGAGTTCTGAAAAGCTGGGATGACATATGACCAGAATTGGCAGATTATCGCCGGATTGACCAGCCCCTTTTCGCTTGATTTATGCCCTTCCCTCCCCCACCCCTTTCGGCACTGCCCTCTCTCGACGTCTCTTCCCCCCAACCCCACCTCCCCCCTCCCACCCCCCCACCTCCCCCCCTCCCCTTTCAATCGAAACAGTCTATTCTAAATTCAGCTAGTTCACGTTCACGTGTTCCACTTCCTATAGATCTGTTTTCTTTTCTGCTGGATTCGGACGGATTTGGAAGCGAACACCGGATTGAAGCACTTTTTACGCAGGCCAATATCTGTCGTGCTAATCCTTCACTTTCTTCGTTTTGTTTCGGGGGACTGTTGGTGGTCGCTATTTTGGTCTCATCACCTGGTACCGCAGACACTCAGATCCAGTGAATGATTGAGCTATTGTGGATCCTTCGTGAATGAGTGACTTCCCCTGGGCCCTCTTGCAATCCCATCTATCCCCCCCCCCCCCCCAATCTATTTCATTTTGTTTTCCTTCTGGTAACGGTGTTTCAACTTTGTTTTTTGGGTTTTTTTTTTTCGACATTTCAAACATTTCCTTACGGCGGCATGCCATCAGAATGATAAATTACAAGAGTGTCCGCCACCTAGAACCGAGAATTTCAGTGTCAGCAACCTGCCAAGACGGTCAGTGTGTGCTACAACAGTTATGTTTCATTCATATTCGACCGAGAGAGTGTAAGGCAACGACCGAGAGGGTGTAAGGCAACGACCGAGAGGGTGTAAGGCAACGACCGAGAGGGTGTAAGGCAACGACCGAGAGAGTGTAAGGCAACATACCTGATTTCCACGACTCTTCACACAACTGTAACAGGTTTTCAAGAGGAAAATTAATAAAGTCTACAAAACATAGAGACTTATGTATTCCTTGTATTCCGACTTGCATTTTTTGTTGTTGTTGTTGTTGTTGTTGTTTTTTTTTTTTTTTTTTTGATCGGTACTGTACTTTCAATTCTCGGGTCTTGAGTTCGAATCCCGGCTGAGACCAAATATTTGTGCTGGCCTTCTTCTCGTTGCCCCAACTTTGATACCACCCATACGTGGTGGAAAGGACGTTAAACTCCCACCTCCCCCCTCCCCTCTCCACCCACCCCTTGATCGGTACTGTGGCGGTATGGCTAGACATTGCTGCTTGATCCTTTTTTTCTAGAACCATGAAATTTACTGTTGTATGGTTTAATTTCCATTTAAAGCTTCAAGCTGACACCTTTGTCACACATTCTCTCTATATAAAATATAGTCGGCACAAAAATCGGGAACATCGAGATACGTAAATTGCGTGTTTTCGTCGCTCAATCCCGTCGCCTTTTGCAGTCTATTTTAAGCATCATAGTCGCAGTCGATTTCACATTGTTTGAAGAGCCCTTCAGCACGTTTCGACGACTGCATCGTCTTGAAGCCCACTTGTTCCTGCGTATTGTTGAGGGTGGCTATTCACGAAGGTGTGATCCAGCAAACACAAGCTGATCGAAGCGCGTGTCATTGCGAAGGAGCGTGTCTGTGACAATCGTTTTCTTATCCTCCCACGCCGTGGCATTCGGTACAATTGCAAGAATCGAGGGCACTGACTCGGCGTGTCTTATTGTGGCCAAAGAACACAAATGCACGAGGTCTCAAAATGCCTGTATATTCCCTATCAGCCTCAGGCATCATAGTCACCCCCCCCCCCAAAAAAAAAAAATCCAAAAAAAGCTACAATCTACAAACAAAAATTATCATGCACAGACCATTCAAGGGCATGCACATGGCAGGAGTGCATATCTTTGGATCTTTGAGTCCTTCCTCAGGTTAGAATGTGTGGTGGATGTTTGCACGTGTCTCAGTCAAGCAAGCTCCTTGTTTTGCCGGACACTTGTGGGCAGATCCGCGTGGCTCGAGAACAAACACAGGAAGTGTATGGAGTTTATTATTTTTCTTTCTTTCGTGGGCTTTGGACCTGTGTGGATATTTACTTTTCTTGAAGAAAACAAACAGAAAAAAACACAGAATAAAATTTAAATCCAATATCCTCCTCGAGTAAATTTTTGTTCGAGCAAATTTATTTATTTGTGAGCATGTACAAATGGGAATAATATCACTGTGGGTACAGCGTATTCATTTTTGTTCTTTAAACCTATTCGTTTAACGTTTTGAAAGAGCTTTCGTACCAAATGCAACTGCTCTCTTGAACTCCAAATTTTAAATCGCTGCTTTGTAAAGCATGCTGTTTCCTTTGCCTAATGTGTGTGTGTGTGTGTGTGTGTGTGTGTGTGTGTGTGTGTGTGCGCGCGCGCGCGCGCGCGCATGCGATATATACTAGTATATACATGTATTGAGAGAGAGAGAGAGAGAAAGAGAGAGAGAGAGCATTCAATTAAATGCTTTTATTTATCATCTTATACACTGTCAGACTGTACTGCAGACGAGAAATTTCCGTTTAATGTAATATAAAATGGACAATAAAGGTATTGTATTGTATTGTGTTGTGTTGTGTTGTGTTGTGTTGTGTTGTATTGTATTGTATTGTATTGTATTGTATTGTATTGTATTCTCCTAGGACGCAAACACAGCAAGGGGAGTCGTCCAGAACAATAGTATTGGAACACAGGTTTTGCCAAGCATGATCACTCAGACAGCGATCCATTCCATTCTGCTCCTGAATTGAATTCCTGGCAGCAGACTGTTATTTATCATTTTATTTTTCTCCCAGGCGTGCTCAGGACAAATGTATCGGCATAAAAGACACTTTCTGCCGGCGGCGGTCGAAATTTGAGCCGCGTATATGAAGCAGACGAGATGACTGTGTGACACGAAAATTGTTTTATTGATTTGCGAGGGCGTGAGAGTTGGTGGGTGGAGTCAGAACTGCTGAGCCAGGATAATTTCATGATCAATTGCAACTCACAGACGTGTTAAAGCTGTTGTTGTTGTTCTCGTCCTCGTCGTCGTCGTTGTTGTTGTTGTTGGTGGTGGTGGTGGTGGTGGTGGTGCCGTTGTTGTTGAACTCTTTAGAATAAGGATGGTTAAAACTGAACTTAAAAAGACGTTTAATGAATTTTGAAAGTTGTATAGTTGTTGCTCTTGTTGTTAAACGTGAAAATATCTGGTCTTAAGGGTGGGTGGGGTGGGTGTTTGGGGGTTTAACGTCCTTTTCCACCACATACGGGTGATATCAAAGACGAGGCAAAGATGAAAAAGCCAGCACAAAATTAATACTTGGCCCCAGCCGGGATACGAACTCACGACCCGAGCATTAGAAGTCCAGCGTTCTACCATTCGGCCACCCCGGCTCCCCATCTGGTTTTGAATGGCGCTTCCAGTGCTGTCCATCTCAGCTGGTCCATAAATGCCCAGTGATAGACCAGGTGAGCTACCGGGCGAGTATTTGAATCGTTACAATCCATTGACGTTCCGGGTGATGACATTATGACATAATTATGTATCGTGACAGTGTCATTATCAGAAAAATCAAAGGCAAGTAACTCTTTTTTTTTTAAATCCCCGGTAGCTCAAATGGCGTAGCTTCGGGCGCCTGTGAGCTTGCCAAACCACCAGCAGTTCCGTGCGATGTGTCAGTGTCACAGAGAGAAAAAAGAAGGCAGCAGACGATACCTGTCACTAGTGTCAGTCTCCAAAAGGGCGACAACCGGTCACTGGGCCAATGACCTGTATCACCCCTGTCACCTCCGGACGTTCCTTACGTGCACCTTGTCATTTACATGTTGGATTTGTAACTAGAGCCGTCGCCAACCCTCCATATGGCAGCCCGACCGGGTCATTCTTACACTATGGAAATGTCGCTGGGAGTTTGCCAGGTGAGTGATGATGGCTGCATGAACATGGCCAATCAGTCGTCCGTCGAGCGTGGACCGAGGGTGACATTTTTGCGGTCTGCGTTTGTGAGGAATATTTCTTCTTTCAGGGGAGTTGTGGGAAGATGTATTATGGAAACCTGAACATGAGAGTGATTAACCCCAGTCACGTGGCTAAGAGGTCGAGGTCGTACCTTTAGCCACAGTTCCAAACTAGGTGTTTCTGGGCAAGTGAAAACTGTGGTGGCAAGAGCATAGCAACTGGTACCGTTATATGCTCATACCCCATAATATTGGGGGCAAATTACTTTTCGCGGATGGCGAGTGGCCCTGAAAATGGCTAGAGGCAAAAATTCGTTTTCGCTGATTTGACCTTGGTTTCGAGTCTATCAGCGGAGGCCCCGCCCCTTTCCTGTCTGGCCGACCGAGACAAAATAAAAATGGTGGCAGTTTTGCAACGCTCCCAAGCTGCAGTTTGTTTTTTGGTGAAAATTGAGGAATATTTGCATCGGTGACGTTTACAAGAAATGTCTGCGTCTTCTACGATGATATGGTATGTGACTGTAAGATTGCTGTCTTTGTTTAGTGTAATCATGAGTAGATAATAAACTTCTTTTCTGTGAAGCGGAGCCGGGGTACGTCGCGAACTGTTCCGTGTCGGCAAACTTCTGTTACGCTAGGCCTAATTATCTCCGGTTAAAAAGTAGGAAACGTACTGATACACCACATCAGAAGTAGAACTAGCACACGAGAACAAAGTATTCTCCTCGCTTTTGATGGTGGCGCAATCGACGGCTGTACCGCCTGACTTCCAACGCTCTTTCCCGGTGGCTTGCAATGTGTAACTAGTCAGTGACGCAACTGAAACTTGACTTCTAGTACATGTATGTACTTTGCAAACAGCTTTTCAGCGTAAACGCAGAAACATGTAGAATCAGTCGGGAACCATTTCACAATAAGCGCAGAAAGAGAGGGGTTCCGAAAGGTGGTGATTTGGTACTAGTATCTACTGATTGAAAACAGATTTAGAGTCGATTAGTCAAGATTCAGCACTACTACTACTTGATACTGCTGGTCGGACTCAGCTGGGTTGTTGTGGGTTGTTATGGTAAGAAATCAGCTATAGATCTGGACCATGGAAGCACGGAAGGGGTTTTGTCTTTTGTTTGTTGTTGTTTTAAATTGTGGGAAGTTTTTTTTATGATGTGCTTGTGTACAAGAACTGGTACATGTATCATTCAGTTGTATACATGTATGAATTTGTAAGACATGATTAATGAGTTACTAAGGCAGTGTTATTGTTATGTTTACCAATCAACTAAAAATCATTTCTTTTACCAGCTTTAGGCTCTCAGTCACCCACAGTAAGTGGCACCCAAACTGACCATGACATCACAACTGGGGAGAACTGTTGACCAAGGATGAAGATGATGGGAATAAGTGGATTCACTGACACTGATGTCTCATGGAAGGTATGGTGTGTGGTACAGGTGGTGCAGTGCTTTTTTCTGTTAGAGTAACTGTTAGCTTTGTGTACATTTACACACATTTATTTACTATTGCTTGAGCACTTGTAAGTCAGTGGTCTTTGAACTTGGTTGTTTCTCTGCAGAATGGGAACTTGCTGTCCATTAGTTACCTAGAACAACTACCATGCATCAGACAGACAAGCTGAAAATGTGTAGGTGAATGTGTAGTGTAACTTTCATGAGATTCATCCACTAGACTTTTTTCCCTCTCCTGAATTGAAGTGGTATTGATCTGCATTTGATGTATGCAAAGATGTAAGCAGTGTTTATTGTGATGTCATTCTGTTACAGGATGAGGACCATGCCCCAACACAAAAGTAGAAGTAAGTGCTTTACTTCATATACCTAATTATAATCAGGAAAATGACTTATGTAGACTGCTTTATAATAGTTTAATACCCTGTTAACTCACAAAGCCTCCTTTTGTCCATGAGTTTCAGTTACCTAAGAAATAGTGTAAATTTCTGTGAATATGATATACTTACAAAAGTCTCCATACACACATTTGGACATACAGCAAATGTAACCTCAACCACAACTGTAGTCTAATGAAAACAAAGCTCACCAGTCTGCATCTTCTAGTTCTACAAAAAAAAAAAACAGCAACACACCGTTGTTCTGATTTTGTGAAGTTATTCTTGAGGAATTATAGTTTTAAGTTTGTGGAGTCACTGAACAATTGTTCTGTTCATGTTTGGTTTTAATGGTAACTTAGAATCCCAAGTAATGTTTTGACCAAAACTTTCTGTCTTTTACCAGCTTTAGGTTATCAGTCACCTCCTGAATGTGAAACAATAGCTGACAATGATGTTGACAGTGTAAGAAAGAGCTACTGCTGAGCAAGATGATGGGAAAAAGTGGTGACAGTGACACTGATATCTCAAGGAAGGTTTGGTCTCATTTGAGTCTGGTGAGTTCTGGTGCTCTGTGTTATTTTCTGTTAGTGTTGGCTTTGTTTACATGTAAATGTTCTCTCCTAAACCTGATCTAACATCTGATCTGTCAGGATGCTTGTATGTTTTCTCAGTAGTCATCTAAAAACTGCCACACATCAGACAAAGAAGAAGAAATGCAGAGGTAAACATTGACTGATAAATAACACTTTGAACAGTCTTCATAAATACTGCCTGTTTGACATTGGTGTGGCCTCTTGTGTACCATATTACATGTGTATGATACATGTACACAGTTGTATGTATAAACAACCCCCCACCCCCTGTTGCTAGTTTTTAGTGAGGAGCACTGACACACCCCCCCCCCCCACCCCCACCAACCACTTTCCACTCCCAACCATGCTGTGATCAATTTATATTTTCTGTGCTCAGGTTCATGTGGAACTGTATGACTGCCTGCTGCTATCACATCTAGAACAGCATGTGAACGCCCTTTGGACCATTCACCCATCGAAGCACCCAGGGGAAGACAAGAAACACCTAGTCTCAGGAAAGGCATTGAAGAGGCTGCAAAGAGGCTTTGAAATTTTGAGGCAAGGAGATAAGCCTAAGGCAGTCCTAAATGCATGTACAGTATTTTGAAGGCCAACATGGGAGAGTTTCAACCTACATGCACACCAACATGAAAGTATTTAACCTAAAACTTGTGGAAGCATGTATGGAAAAAAAAAATGGTGAACTGTGCTGCTTTGGTTTAACTTATGTCAATGTCCAGACAAATTAGGGATCCTAGCCTTCCTTTTGGAAATGTGAAAGTTATGTTGTAGTGCAGTGTGTTGCAGTGCAGGTTGTCTGTATATTGTCCCACACTGTCATCTTTCATATATCTCACAACTTTTACCTCTTTCATCAGGCACATTGCCTACAGCAAACTTTAAAAAAAATAGATGTGTGATCTCTTGATACATGAAGTGTGCAATGCTGATTATTTGGGTTACTGTCCAGAACAGCCCTGATTGAAATGTGCAGTATGTATGCAAATATTAACTCAAGGAAGTCATTACCGGAGAGAATGGATAACTTTGACTACTTAGTTTGCATGTGGGATTGTTCCTTTGTTTGGGTACCTGCAGCAAAATGTCACAGTTTATCTGAATGAACCACCAAAGTACACTTTAAGCACACAAGTGTTGCACAGCTAGTGGTTTGGAGAGCGGAGTTCATTGGCTTTCTGGGGATGAAAATGTTCAAATAGTATTGACAGTATTTGTTTTAAGTGTTTGACCAGCAGACTGAGGAAAACAAATGTCTGTTTGGAGCCAGCCTAATAAGAGTTGTATGATGTGCTGGGGACATGGTTCTTGTGTCTCTGTTGAATACACAGTAGGAGAATATACCAGAAGGATGAATATGGTAGACAATTTTAATTCCAATACCATATTTTCAAATACACAGCCTGTAGGAGACAGTGTAACAAAATGACAATACAAATAGCATTACTGAGCAATGCATGTCTTATTTGTCTGTTGCCACTGCTATGTGTGTGTTCAGTCATATGATTCATATTGTATTGTGATCTGGCAGTTATATTTGTTGTGCAGGCAGTAGGAATTGCAGTTCTATTGCTGCTGTTTCTGTTTGATTTTTTTGTTTTTTTACCTTCCAGGGCTGTTGTCATGAACATAACATAATTGAATGAATTGTGGAAGTATACCCATTGTAGAAAAATGTGCATGCATGAATTGTGACATCAATCTTTCACAATAAAGATGGGGAAAATGACTACATGTACTATGCATTATGTTTGTTGTGAAAGCAAAGTGTTGTAGCGTTTTATATACTTTTTAATTTCAGGCTCAGCATGTGTGTGTGTGTGTGAGAGAGAGAGAGAGTGCTTTTATTAGTTCATGCAGACCGAATGCCCCTCGTTCTCAGAGAGAGAGAGAGAGAAAGAGAGTGCTTTTATTAGTTCATACAGACCGAAGGAAAGAATGCACCCATCACACACACCAAAGCACTGGGCACATGGCTGAAGTATGAACAACTAGCCAAAAACTGAAGTGTCACTGGAAGCCACAATTAGGGACAATCTTTGTGATTTTAATTCTCACAGATCATTTTGTGGTGTCAGTCATCGCAACACCTAAACACCTGCACAGTGATAGCATCTCAAATGCTGGCATTGAGCCTACAGAAGTGTACTCAGTGACATGGTGAACACACTGGGCGGAGAGTGTTGTATCCACGTAAACTGAGACACAGCATACATTTCTAAAAAATGTATGCTGTGTCACAGTTTACGTGAAGTAATGGCATCTGTGATTGTGAACCAGCATTTTCGACATTTCATATTATTATACATGTACCGCACTACTATCTCACTGCCTGACTACATCAGTGTGGGATGATTTCTTTTTCTTTTTGTATGTGTTGGTTCAAACAACGATTTTACCTCTAGATTTCTAGCATGGCTACAGAAGGTGTACCGCGCTTAAGATCTCGGCTGGCGACGCTATATCTGGCGTAGCAGACTTAGAGCATAACGTCTGTCTACGTAGACTGTGTCGTCTGCTTCGCTTTTGTTTACCACTGGTAAACCACGTGATGTGTCACGTTGTCAATACGCAATCAAACATGGCGACGAAAAATCGTCGGCTAGCCTCTCGAATGGAACAAAAGCCCTTGCTACGATTTATTCACAGTCAGTTTTACTGCCAGAGTATGCTTGGCGTAAACGCTACGTTATTCTTGACCATTCTAGACTGTTCTTTTGTTTTACAAAGGACATGGTTTTGAGTCGCCACAAATTTCCCGTTTCCTACCGGTTCTGTAGAGGCATGGACTCCAAGCCAAGACGTATCATTGGCTTGGTTCCCGAGTTAGAGAGTGATGTGATGCGGAGGAAGAGGTAGATGTTATTATTGGGGTCTAAACAAGAACGTTGGTACAAAGTGCCTGAACAGGCTCTCTCTCTCTCTCTCTCTGTATTTTGTGCGTTGTGTATCCGCTCGTCCGTGTGTGTGTGTGTGTGTGTGTGTATGCGCGCGCACGCGTCAGTGTGTGTGCGTGCGTGCGCGCGTGCTGCGCGTGCGTGTGTGTATGTGTGTTCCCATAAAAGATCTCCCTTTTAAAACCAGGTCAACCATGAGACCTATTGGACAATTCGGTTAATTCTGCTCCAGTCTAGCCGTTTTCTCCCACCATCATTACTTGTCTATACCGGTTTAGTGGTGGATTCCAACGACCCAAGCGACGCGACAAAACGCTGGCGAAATGAACGAAGCAGACAACGAAGACAGCGAAATGGCCTCCAGATCCCTTCAGTCCTGAGTGACATGCAAATATGTAAATACGTATTCTCCGTGTTCTCCGTGCCACTACGGATATTGTCACGGTTAACCGTGATTTGCGTAGTGCTCCTTTTTGACAGAATTAGAACTTTTTGTAGGACACGTGCCTTCCGGAACGTTCAACCCATCTGGGCAAAGATTTGAAGGGATTCAATTTGCGCACCGACGATAGGTTTGGGAACTAGATTTTTTTATAGTTCTTGAAAATGCTTATTATTTCACAGTTTATTACTGAGTTACATTCACAGTTTACAAACTTCAAAATAAAAATGAGGCGAGGGTCACCTCCCTTCACGCTGTGCCTTAAAATGGCCGAGATCAGTTATTGCTGCCTGCTCTGTGGGGTTCGCCACATCGTACTACCGTCATTTGGCAAAAAGGACTAAACACCATCGATTTGATAAGCACTTAGATACTTCTACTATATGACGGTAAGAAGCCCATATGTTTAGGGATATGGAAGTGCTCCACGTGTATGCATTGAAAATATAGAACAGGGCCTGTTTGCCAAACCTGAGTCACTATTCGCACTCCAGCAACATGTGATTTTTTCCAAGGACGTGTAAAATAAACACACACACACACACACACACACACACACAAGAATTTTGGCTTCAAGTCAGCAGACTGCTGTGACCTCCAGGCAGGCTTTCTGACACGCAACATACGTTGCAAAAAGTGCGCGGTGTCAGTGTACTGCTAATACTAGTAATAGCCCCATTTTCTTCTCATTCTTGGGTTATTTCTTTTTCACCGGTAATTATGATCACGACACTCACCAAAAACTAACACTGGATCTTACACTCACTAACAATCCGTTCAGTGTTCATTCACCAAACATAATAATGTCCTCAGCTGTGAGTCATTGCACGTCTCCGACTGGTTATCCTGAAGTTTGAAACCCCATGGAAGAGATAACTTTGAGTGAGTTGCATAACGATGCCCTCTGTGCTGGCCTATCAGATGACTGTCAGATGCATTTTCTGGCGTGAACAAAAGAACAACTTCTGTCCTTGTCACTGAAGATTTTCTGGGTCAGCCAAGTGGTTGACATGGGTAAATTAAAATGCAGACGACCAGCGCAGGTTGTGTTCTGAGCAAGCAGTTTGACAGAGCTGTCGAGATCTCAAGAAGTTTGGTCAACATGGACGATTTGACACTTCAGCGCTGAAGAGCTGCGTCATTGAAGTCAGAAGAGAGGGGAAATAGGGCGTCGTTTGTAGTCTTTAAGAACTCATTACACCTGTCACCTGGGATCTCTTTACGCGAGAGCTGAGATTTTTAGATTACTCTCTCTCTCTCTCTCTCTCTCTCTCTCTCTCTCTCTCTCTCTCTCTCTCTCTCTCTGTGTGTGTGTGTGTGTGTGTGTGTGTGTGTGTGTGTGTGTGTGTGTGTGTGTGTGTGTACAGTTTCATGTTCCAGTTTTAAGTATGTTCGATCATTTTGGGTTTTTTATTTATTTATTTATTTGTTTGTTTTTCAAAACGACAAGTTTGAAAATTGGTCGCAAGACCAAAACTTCCACCGTTTTCAAATAAAATTATTTCAGTTTCAATTTCTCTCTCTCTCTCTCTCTCTCTCTCTCTCTCTCTCTCTCTCTCTCTCTCTCTCTCTCTCTCTCTCTCTTGTGATCCTTACGAGTTACGGCCGGTTCAGTTTATGCCTTCAATGTACATCTTTACAGTTGTCTGCAAACTGGAGCATGTCTGGTCATATCATACTGTGATTTGTTACTTTACTCTGCCGTGCATATGCAAAACACAGTACGTCCATGACGTCATTGTATGGGAAAAGGGGTGATTTCAAGATGAAAGAGACTGACGTAATGGTCTTTTTTCTCAGATGACGTCAGTCGACTTACTGCTTTCTTTCCATGTTTCAGTCATATCAAACTACACGTGCTTCCCTTGTGGTAGTGTTTGGCAAAAACGTTTAGCAAACCAGGCAATGTCTTGTGCTCACTATGCAGCGGGACGCGATTGGCTGAATTCTGGGGCTCGACCCTTTTGATTGACAAAGGTGGAGTCGTCCGTTGACAGCATCCACATTTTCAACCACACAAACGTAGAGTACAAGGTTTTAGTATTTGCTGACTCTAGGGAAAAAAATTGTAAGCCTTTTTTCAATATAAATTTGAAGACGGTGTGCAGTAAGATAGCCCACGACACGCTCAGATTTGTGTGTACAGGGCAAACACGGACTAGAAACAGAGCATTGTACCTCGCACTTGAAAGTAATACAGCTTTGATGGTTTCCTGTTTGCAAGCTAAAAGGATTTCTTTGCAAATGTTCACAGTCACTGGTGGTGTCATTTTTATGTTTTTTTTCCGTGTCAACGGTTGACCATGAACCAGTAGTCCGCCTTCCCTCCTTCCACCCCACCCCCACCACCCCAAAACACACTCACACACACACACACACACACACACACACACACACACACACACACACACACACCTCCACCATCAAGCAAGCTGTCCGCGTGATCCAGATGTCTGGATATACAGCAAATTGCTTCGGCTTTCGCGTTTTTTGTCAGCAAATCTCTGGTTGGCTTTTCTAGACGAAATTTCAACAGAAATACTCTCTCTCTCTCTCTCTCTCTCTCTCTCTCTCTCTCTCTCTCTCTCTCTCTCTCGTATCTGCGACATATCTTCGGAAACGATTTGTTCTTTCTTGTCTTCTTGTTTGTTTGCCTTTTTGTCTGCAGTGGAAGCAGTTCTGTCTGCGTTCTTTAACTAGTCACACACTGATCTCCATTCAGTCGACGTCCTGACCACACGAAGTATTATCATCTTTGCAACACTGGTGAGTGCACGCTCCTGATTGCGAACTCTCCGAGCGATAAAACAAAAACAGGCTTTAAGAGCCTGCCGGAAGTGTTCATCTCAGTTTAGAGATTAGCTTGAGTGATGGCTTCCGGAAATTGATCGTAAACAATATCTTTATTCCTGTATATTAGGTGCTTCTCGCTCAGTTTCACGAGAGAGAGACAATCAGTGGACTGCAGTGGTGGGGGAAGAAGGCTGAAATGAGATGCCAAGTTAATCACTCGGCAAACGTGATGCTGATAATGAAAGACATAGAGGAACAGCACACCTGATAATTATAAGGTATGAGGTTCGGGTTAATACTTGCACCTGTAGCTTTTCATCGTACTCCTTAAAGGGAACATTCCCAAGTTCAACCCTCCTTTTTATGTCGAGAAATCACATATGAAATTAAGCGCACGCACTGAAGAGAAGAACTGTTCAGTTTATCGGGCAGTTGAAGAGTACATTTTAAGCTGAAAATAGAACGTTAAATTAATGAATGATAACATTTCCATCTTTTTGTTTGCAACAGCGCGCTTTCACTTTAAAGGAAAGTGAATGTTATTACACCTTCAGACTTGATCCTAATTTTAACATTTAAATAAGAATAAGAAACAATTTAGTGTCCCACATGGGGAAACTTGACTTTGACACTCCGGCATATGATAATACCCTCAGCAGAAAGCAATGTGAACATAACATAGACCTTCACCAAAACACAACTACACAACGTATGTAAGGAAGACAAGCAGAGATTATCAGCAACAACCAGCAAACTGCGGGCTGGGGTGGGTGTTTGTGAGTTTAACGTCCTTTTCCACCACGTATGGGTGATATCAAAACGGGGCAACGAGAAAAAGGCCAGCACAATTTTTTTTTTTTTTTTTGGGGGGGGGGGGGAGGAGGGGGGGGGGCATATCTGACATGTATTGAAGAAACATTCATACTTTGGGAGTTACAAACATACACAGTTATTTCAGTACATGCATCCAACTCTAGATACGTGGATGTATTTACATCATAAGAAACAAACAAGACTTTAAACAGAAAGACTTTTAAAAAAGAACAAAAAATGGAAAAATAACAAACAAACAAAACATAAATCAGAAGGGAAAAAAACAGAAAAAAAACAAACAAACAAAAAAACAGAAGAAAAAAAAAACTGAAACAGCACAAATATTTGGCCCCAGCCGGGATCCAGCACAGACTGTGATACGGAAGCTTGTAAATAAACATTGTACGTTATTTCATTGTCACCATTAAAGGTATCAAACGACTTTGGGAATGAAGGAATTCAGCAAGAGGCATTCTGTACCTTCGGTCTGACACAAGAATAAAGAATTCTGAGTTCTGGGTGGGTCACAGTAGTCATCCGAAACATCCTGAATCCTGAGTTGCTTTCCTGAACATCATTTAAACTAATTAACTGTACATTAGTTGACATTATACATTAACTGCGTTTTGGATTTTGAATGACTGATAACTAACAGCAACAACAAAAAGGTACCAACTTGTTTCAGACAAAATTTTTATTCGCTTTGTGAAAGTAAAATTATGCAGAATTGCGTCCAGCAGTGGAGTTACGCGCATGGGGACTGCAGACATCTTACCTGTACTTTTAGTTCTGTCTTTTCTCTTCAGTGTCGGTGCACATTTTACAATGCCTGCATTTCTATCACGAGTGGAGTGAGTGAGGGAGGGAGGGAGTGCCACGATAGCATTGCGCCACTGAGACGCAGTAGACTCGAGTAAGTGAAACAGCAGACAACCTGGGAGAGTATACAAAAGGCTTAGAGCGGCTTATCGCCGTCAGAATGGACAAAGGGATCACGCTGTCTCGTAAACGTACGTGTCAGAGTGACATGTGAGGTTTACTCAAGTGTGCCGGACCTAATCGAGATGTGGAACCGAATCTGATCTCTCGCATTAAACGGGCTACTTCCGTCTTTGCTAAGCCAGCTTATGTTGTCTATATGCTCTGCATAACATTGTGCTCGCGTGCACCAAGATAAACAAATTGATGAAAGCGTTAAACAGGCAAATTTTATCTTTGCTGACCCGGCTTATGTTTTGGAACATTGTCGCTCGTGAGTGCGCCTGTACGCTCGAAATACTCTATCATGATGTTTAGTACAGCTCTTAATGCGATACAATGTTGTTTACACTTTGCGCGGACGGTGGAACCCTCAAAGTCTACGATTGTTGTTACACTACTGGAGCCCTCAGCGTACGTGGTCGCCGCGTAGTCGAGTACGCTTCTGCTGGCAAAGTGCCAGCACTTACAGACGTTGTCACCGTCCAGGTGTCTAAGTGGTGTGATGATAGATACCACGAAAACAGCTCAGGGCCTGTATGTAAAAGTCGAGGTTAATTTAACCCACGGCTACGGGCCTAACCCAGACTAGGACAAAAGAAACCCCAAACAAAATGAAATAATTAAAAAAAGGAAGCGAAGAAAGAAAGACAAAAATCCTCCTATAGCGGCATAGGCACCTTGCTGGAATGGACCCGCTTCCTGATTTAAACAAAAACAACAGAAAATTTAACCCTAGAGCTAGTTTAGTTCGAGGTTAGACTCCAACCCGGGGCTAAACTCCCTAACCTCGACTTTTACATGCAGGCCCAGAACGATATGTAATAATGTTAGCATTAGCCCCGTCGAAGGCCCGGCCGGGTACCGCAACCACTCCTCGGTAATGTATAGCTGAAATGGGGCAGGATTGTCATGATAAAGTCACACATCTTGTCCTTTCCCTCTCTAGGCCTCCTCCACCCCCAACAAAAAGCTGGTACGTCCGTACTCCGCAGGAACAAAAGAATCGGTGCATGCGTGCTCACGCACGTTAGGCGCACACGTGAACGCATCGACGCTAACATGAGAGAAATCACAATTAAAAAAAAAAGTTGTGTTTTAGTGTAATGCAGGTTGAAAGAGAACTCTCTCTCAACCCCTCTCTCTCTCTCTCTCTCTCTCTCTCTTTCGCTCACACACACACACACACACACACACACACACACACACACACACACACACACACACACACACACACACACACACACACACACACACAGATGTTTCCTCATCATCTTTGTCATCAGTCATTCGTTACTCATCACAGATCATCGTCAAGGCCGCCGCCACTACTATCGCCTTCTCTTCCCTACCTCTTACCCCCCCCCCCCCCCCGACACACTCTCTTTTTCCCCCCACCCTTACGAACACCCTTTCCTTGTCTCGTCGTTCGTGAGAAATGCCGGCTCATGATATCAACACACATCCAAGAAGATTTCGATCACTTTCCCTTTTCGCGGTGACTCCAACGAGTGCGTATATAATCACAGATAACCAGTGCACAAAGGTGGACCTGCGGCTCAGTGAAATACTTTGGCCTTTGTCAGTCGGCTTGATTACCAATATTATTAGCTGAAGATCTATGGGTATTATACCCGGCTGATGGCTGAACCAGGAAGAAGAAAATTAAGTTAATGTCGACCCAGCCTTGCCTCACCATGAAGTGTGAACGGTTGGCTGTGCTAGATCTGATACAAAACTTCTAACGACCTCACGTATATAATAATAATAATAATAAAAATATCAAATTAATAATAATAATAATAATTGTGTATTGTGTGGGCGTTTTACCCATTTTCTTGAATTGCCAGGCTCAAAGCGCCGCGAGCTGAACCCAACACGCACGCTCACGTGAATCACACGCATTCTCTCACACACTGGACACGAACACATTGCTGACAATCACGTTGTGCGAAGGGTCATCTCAGCTATTTACGTGTTGGAATTTAGAATTGCATTTATTTTCGATTTTTGTGGGCTGAAATTTTCCAAAGCGGTGAGTGGGGGGGGGGGGGGGGGGGGAGTATCCGGGGAAAAAAAAACCCAGAGACGGTCGGTCCGAGACTGCAAGATATTATGAGCGGTATAGGGCCCATATATCACAAGATCTGGCGTTTCAGAATGACGCCATGTATCGGCGTTATGTCTCTTTTCTTTACGGGGACGTGTGCTGACTTTCGAAAAACCGACCATCTTTGAAAAGGGCGGGTTGTCGAAGGAGAAAGAGCGCGGGAAACTGATCAGCTGCCAATTTTCGCCCGCTATTGGTATGTAACTAGGTCAAGGTTTTCGTTTCTTGCGTGGCTTCTCGTAAATGTCAGTCTGTTGTCATAAGGCTTGTCACAAATGGTTGGAAGTTGTTTTCAGATGCCCCTGGAGCTGCCAGGGCCCCTACCCCTTTATAGTCTTTCACCCAGTAGTTACAGTAATTTTTTTTTCTCTCTAAAAAGGCAGAGACTGGGAGAGAGAGACAGAGACAGAGACAGACAGACAGACAGACAGAGAAATGTAGCAACTACATGTTCAGCCATTTCATTTCCGATGGGCTTTTTTATTTACTAAATTTGTTTGAAAGGTATATTTAAATCGGTGACGTGTGGGCCAATTATCCTTTGTACGAACTTGATAGACTGACTGACTGACTGACTGATTGACTGATTGATTGATTGATTGATTGTTAGAAATATTTTTTGTGTGGCCGAAACAGTACGATCTAAGACTATATGAAACGCAAGGAAGTTGACAGCTGGCTTCTTTCATTATTTCGTTTCGTATTATTTATATTAGCTAAAAAATAAAAATAAAAAAATAAAAAACTGCGTGTGACTTAGAAACGAACCAAAAACGTGACAAGTAGACAGACACTTTTAGTCTATATCTTTCAGAAACCTCTCTCTCTCTCTCTCTCTCTCTCTCTCTCTCCCTCTCTCTCTCTCTCTCTCTCTCTCTCTCTCTCTCTCTCTCTCTCTCTCTCTCTCATTCTTTTAATTCCTTTTAATTCTCTTGTGCTTTTATAATACCATTATGTTGTACGCAACTCGTAGTTTAGTGTTCAACGGCAAGTTTCAAAAATGGTTATTGTAACCAACATCTTATACCGTTGTTAAATAAAGCATCAAAGTCAAAGTCAGATCTCTCTCTCTCTCTCTCTCTCTCTCTCTCTCTCTCTCTCTCTCTCTCGTCACGTCTCTTTCACGTCTGATGTCCAGTGCCGTGATAACAATGATATCATTTAGAACTACAGCATATGCATACGCATTACGCATTTAAACACAGAAGTGATACTTTGAACCAGGTATGACAACTCATATTTTGCTCTTTTCTCGTTGCTGTATCCCCTCACTCTGTGTTGTGTGTGTGTGTGTGTGTGTGTGTGTGTGTGTGTGTGTGTGTGTGTGTGTGTGTGTGTGTGTGTGTGTGTGTGTGTGTGTGTGTGTGTGACGGTGTGTGTGTGTGTGTGTCACGGTGTGTGTGTAGGTGATTTCTGTTTACTTTGTGCTTACCAGATTTGATTGGCGGATTGTGGCACAACTCGCTTTGTCATAGGCCGAGGCAAAGAAGTCGAATCTCTCTCTCTCTCTCTCTCTCTCCGCCCGGGGAGCCGGGATGGCCGAATGGTAGAGCTTTGGACTTCTAATGCTCGGGTCGTGAGTTCGATCCCGGCTGGGGCCAAATATTTGTGCTGGCTTTTTCATCGTTGCCCCGTCCTTGATATCACCCGTATGTGGTGGAAAAGGACGTTAAACCCCCAAACACCAACCCCCTCTCCGCCCTCATTTCTAAACCCTGAACCCTGAAATTCTACATCTGTCATCGTGAACAGGGATTTTCCTGCAGTCCCACCCAAATGGCGGGAAACCCAGAGCCACAGCGACAGCAATATTTCAAAAGCACATCTTCCCGAGGACAAAAATAGAGGCCAGTGTGTGAAGGGATTTACTGGAAAGAAGACGTATCGCCAGCAGAAGTGTAGCAAAAATTTGACCAGAAGAAGTTGAACATCAGCACGGGGCACAGTGTCAGTGCTACGTCAGACCTTTGGACAAGGGAGGTAATTTTCGGAACTGCCTAACCCGTAATGTTTAAACCTGATTTAAAAAAAAATAAAAAAAATCAACAAATCAACACATTGATAGAAGAAGTTGAACATCATCACGGGGCACACTCTGCTACGGCAGACCTTTCAATAAGGGAGGTAATATCGGAAATTTCAACCCCTTAAATTCCCGAAGTTGGAAAAAAAAATTCATCAAATCACAATGCCAGACTTTTTTTAAAACTAGATCTTTGATACCTGTAGATGAAAGAATATATCAGTACTCTCTCTCTCTCTCTCTCTGTGTGTGTGTGTGTGTGTGTGTGTGTGTGTGTGTGTGTGTGTGTGTGTGTGTGTGTGTGTGTGTGTGTGTGTGTGTGTGTGTGTTTCCCCCAACCCCAAGGGCGCCGTGAGCATGCTTACTGCATGGAAGTTTTCTTGCAGCGCTATACAAATGGCCAATCATCATTACCATCATGTTAATCGGTAGTTAGCTGTAGTAGACGTACCTAACTCCACTATGCACTCGTATTGCAACTAAAAATTAAATTGTTAAATTGTAAGGAATCCGCCCATGACACCAATTGTTCAAGTTCAAGTTGTTTATTGTCTTAATGTACATTGATGTATTTGACAAGGAGGGGGGTGCTTCCCGCGGGAGGGAGACATTCGACAGATGTATCATAAAATAAAGTTTCATAATCTGCAGGCATCAAACAGAACAGTATTACATGTACAATATACAGCCAAATATCACATCTGTACTGCCGCTCACACACACACACACAC
>JACVVK020000048.1:637500-642500 GCA_018292915.2 Batillaria attramentaria | reverse complement strand
GTGCACACATTCAGCCTTTTCTTCAATCTAGTCCCCGCTTTATGCTGTGAAATTTGATAAACGTGTGACGTCCTTTTTTTAATTTCCCTAGCCAAAGGCCACGACCATTTTTTTTCTCTACGTGTCCTTTCCATGCAGAATAACAGTAGTATAACTGATAACACCTGTTTTGCGTCATACATGTAAACAGTAATAAAAGGCGTGTTCTGGTTTGTTTGGTTGTTGGTTACTTGTTTGCTTTTTGCTTCTTTTTTTTTTTTTTTTGTTTTTTTTTTTTGTTTCTTTGTTTCTTTTGTTTTTGGTGTTTGTTGTTGTTGTTTTGTTTTGTTTTTGGTTTGTTTGTTTTGGTTTGGTTTTTTTTTTCGGGGGGGGGGGGAGGGGGTGTTGTTGTTTGTGTGTGTGTGTGTGTGTGTGTGTGTGTGTGTGTGTGTGTGTGTGTGTGTGTGTGTGTGTGTGTGTGTGTGTGTGTGTGTGCTTTTGTTTTGTTTTTTAAAATTTGTTTTTTGTTTGTTTGTTTTTTTGTCAAGGGATAGCTTTATCATTATTCAAAACATGCATCACATAGGATGAAAAAGAGACGATCTGGTGATTTGACATGACAGCTAGAGTACAGCCTGCTGTTATCCGGGGGAAATATTACTGAAGCGAGTGTTTGATCGATTATGTATTTCCGGTCTTCAGTACCTTTCCCGTCAAAGTGGGAACCGGTTTGTAGAAGCTTGTTATTTTTAAGATATGCGGAGGCATGGCGCAGTTGTCCGTTCAAATAATGACGTGCTCCTTTCCAAACGAATGTTGTTTAAAAAAAAAATTAAAAAAAGCCTTCAGGAAAGAGAAGCGAAAATAAATGGACAAAAAAGCCGCTGGCTGCTGGCTTGAATAGACAACAAAAGGATAAATTAGTCTACATAGCATTGTTTTCCGCTGCGATTACGGTGGGCGGGAGGGGGTGGGGTGGGGAGGGGAGGGGGGACGGTGGGTGGGTCATGATCATAGTCATGAGCACAACATCCTACTGTTGTCGAACATGTCAAAAGTTTCTCGCTACAAAATTTTGAACTTACTGCTATTCTCGTTTGAATAAAAAACAAACAAACAAAAAAACCGGACAACAATGGAGAAAAAGACGAAAGGGCGATGTTTTTATTATCATTATTTTAACTGTTGTTGTTGTTGTTGTTGTTTGTTTGTTCGTTTTTGTTTTGTTTGTTTGTGTTTTGTTTTTACTTTTTGTTTGTTTTGTGTTTTGTTTGTTTTGGTTTTTGTTTGTTTGTTGTTTCATTGTTGTTGTTGTTCTTCTTCTTCTTCTTCTTCTTTATGCATTGATGAAATATCGCCTACTAGTGCTGAAAAGACCAAATGACGTTGGCTTTGGAAACATAAATCCAAACATACATCCTGGCACGCCTTCAGTGTTGCCTGCTTCACTGTCGTGCGACTTTTTTTTGCGATCAGAAAAAAAAATCCTACTGCGTCGTTCTTTTCACTGGGCGAGTCAGTGTTACGTGTACTAACCTTGATAAATAAGTTATCAGTCTCTGCGTGTGGGCCTCGGACTGATGTACCCGTCCAGAAACTGACACGTCTGTTGCGTTCTGCATACATTATACATCAGTCGTCAATTTCCTGACCCAGTTTTTTTTTCTCAAGACGTGCAAGAGTCGTACAGAACTTCCTGACCTCGTACAAAGGTGCGTTACTGATTCAGAGCAGTCTCCAGAGGTAGTTATTACACACTGTATGTAATCTAGTCGTTTTTGATGCGGAGCCAATCAGAGGGCGGTGAAAAGTGTGATAAAACCCTTACAATCTGAACTGATCTGGATCATAGACAAATCTGCCCGATTTGCCACCCGCGGAGGCCAGGAGGTTTCATTTGCTTGCGTCACTTCCGGTGGAATTTTGGCAAGTTTTTGAGTATGCGGTACAACGCTGTTACCCTTGACTTTCTGGTCTCAGAAATTATATTTACAACAAGGTGTGCCTGCCCTGGTCTGGCCTCTTATTGTTGTTGATATCTGCCTAGCAAATTAACATTCAGTGCTTCCCTGTAACGCACCCGTGACAAAATGTACTTGGAAGTTCACAACCCTTGATAACTGAGCAAACCCCTCATTTCAGCCCACCTCTTGTTAAACGCACGAATCATGGGCTTATCAGCAATTAATAAGACCCAGAGCCAAGCCTGTGTTTGAGCCAAGTCCGGCCAGCCTTGATTCTGGCAGCCCACCCTAAGCAAGTTCGTTACTCCTGATTTCCCGGGCATATTGTTTCGGACAACTCACCCGAAACTAAACTGTGTTTGGGAAACAGGCTTGCACTGACTTACCACTCGTGTGACACTCGTTCAACAACAGTGTGTGTCACTCCTCAAATTCACCCCCCGTTTTCAAGGAAGTCGTCATAAGTGGCGGTCAATTATACTTCGTGACCTTTCCCTTTGGGCACTGTCTGTCGTTCCTGTTCAATGGCGAATCGGTTGTAAGTCTTTTCATTGGCCGTTGCGCATTTGCCTTCTTAAGTCGACCGCTGGCTTTGAAGTTTAATTGGGCCAGCGTTCTGTGTGGTTGACTTGGACCCAACCCAAGTTTGCGGTGTTTACAGGGTATGTATCTGTAGGGCTAATGTATATGTAATGGCTGTGGTTTATGAGTTTACGTGTGGATGAGTGAACAGGTCTGAATTTCATCATCAGATCTGGAGTACGTGAGTCATTCCACGCAAGAGGTCGACAGACTCACACTACCCGTGTTTTCCCCATCACGGTTGCTTTTTTTTTTTTTTTTACCCCCTTTCATTCACCCGGAATAACCTGCACCTGTTCCTTTCAGAAACTGCAAGGCTCAAACACAGGCTGTTAAACGTAGGAAAAAGCAGCTTAATTCCCTCATATCCTCCAAACGAGGCGGTTATGTAGGCCGTCAGTGCATGCAAAAACTGAGCATGGATTTTCGAAATAAACATGCAAAGTTAACATTCATTTTGATGTCATTTTTGCCAACACCCCCTCCTTCACCCCAAGCCCCAACCCACTCCACCCCAATCCCTTCCCCGGGACTTACACTGAAATAGAGATTTTAATGTTCTGTGCATACTATTATTGTATTACTAGTCAGTGTGTGTACGGGATGTTTCGTCGTAGTTTTTCTCATAGCACCACACACACACACACACACACACACACACACACACACGCACGCACGCACGCACGTTCGCACGCGCCCGCGCCCGCGCGCGCGCGCGCACACACACACACACACACACACACACACACACACACACACACACACACACACACACACACACACACGCCCGCCCGGGGGATCATTGCACAGGTCCACCGGGAAGCTGAGTGTGCAACATGTTAAATTATTCTCTTTGAACTTCAGCTGACTCAACACAATTACTCATTACGCAGTTTAAATGGACATTGCTCCTGCCATCATGTACCGGAATTCACAGCATGAAAGCACAATGATCGTGCAGACAGTCCGCCAGTGTGTTACTGCAGTGACTCATGCAACGGAAATAAAAACGCATGCACGCACAATAACAGCAAAACATAAAGTGCGAAGAAAAAAAAAAACACCAAACACCGGAAAGAGAAAGGTGAAAAAACGAAATCCCTGTTTTCAAGAGTACGCGAACCAAGGACGATGAAAAAAAAAACTGTCCCGGGACTAAACCACAAGCCACTCCACAACCGCAACCTCTGACCGCATGAAAATAAACACGGAGACTCATTTTTGCCTCGATGGTTCCATGATAGGGCCGGAAGAAACCACGGAGTTGAGCTCTTGGCGGATCCAGGCCTTAGTGTCGGGGTGTTTATTTCTCACGCGTAACGAGCACTTTGTGTGTTTAACGGGGCCGTTCAATTTGAAACTGTTGGGGTTTTTTTTGTCTCTTTAATGTAAAACTAAATAGTGTGTGTGTGTGTGTGTGTGTGTGTGTGTGTGTGTGTGTGTGTGTGTGTGTGTGTGTGTGTGTGTGTGTGTGTGTGTGTGTGCAGTGTGACTTCTCTCTCGCTCTCTCTCTCTCTCTCTCTCTCTCTCTGGGGAGCCAGGGTGGCCGAATGGTAGAGCGTTGGACTTTCAATGCTTGGACCGAGAGTTCGAATCCCGGCCGCTGGGGCCAAATATTTGTGCTGGCCTTTTTCTCGTTGCCCCGTCCTTGATATCACCCTTTTGTGGTGGAAAAGGACGTTAAACACCTAAACACCCATCCACCCACCCTCTATCTCTGCCTCTCTCTCTCTCTCCCCCTTCTTCCCCCACCCGGCCCCATCCCCAGTCATGTGGCTAATCGGTCGAGGTCGTAGAGGATCTAGTGTCGTTGGTAGAACTTGGAGAGGGGAGAACCGGCAACAATAACAACAAAACAGACAAAATAATATGAAGTTTGGAGATTTGATTTGGGATGCAATGTACTGCTTTGAAAATGTTCAGCCCACCAAATTTGACAAATAAATGCAATTCTAAATTCCGAAATTTAAATAGCTGAGCTGGCCCTTCGCACTACGTGATTGTAATGTGTTTATGTCCAGTGTATGAGAGAATGCGCGTGATTCACGTGAGCGTGCGTGTTGTGTTCAGTTCGCAGCGCTTTGAGCCGATTCATGAAATTGGGTGAAGCGCCTATACAGTAGGCATTATTATTATTATTACTCTGCTCGTACGGTTCCCGACCTCATGCCAACCCTCTCATCCCCTCCGGCCCCCCAATGTGTCTGGGTCCGCTGCTGCTTCCGTGGCTCTAATACGGGTATCAGTACAATGGAATAAAGGGTTCTGGTTCACTGGGAGAAGAAAGGACCCACTATAGTTCACGGGTACATGGCGCACGCGAATTGTGAAGGCGTAATCCTGGGGCACAATACCATCATATCCGTCAAACTAGACGCAAGGTCTCAATAGAACCACAACAATACGGGCCCGCTGGGCCTGATTCATGGCGAGCGATTAGGACGAAGTCCGAGACTAACGTTAGTCTCGGACTTA
>JACVVK020000048.1:440000-632500 GCA_018292915.2 Batillaria attramentaria | reverse complement strand
ACTCTGCAGGCGATCGTGACACGTCTCAGATTCCTCATGTCAGTCACCACGTTTGGTCGTCCTAGGCGCAGGCCATCCGTAATGCTTGCCCGGCCGGCGAGCGCGTGAGTACAAAGTCAAAAAGTAAATTAACAGCGACGAAACAATAAGGAGGCAGGGTGGGTGGGTCGTCCTTTTCCACCCAACATGAGTGATATCAAAGGGGGGGCAACGAGAAAAAGACAAAATAAACAATGGAACAACAGTGAAACACATAAAAACAAAATAAATTCGTTTTATGTTTTTATTTGTTTTTGTTGTTGCTGCTGCTATCGCTGTTTGCTTAAAACTAAAAGTAAACGAATGGACCAGGCAACTTCCTTTATATTCTCCAGTACAGCAGCCAGGTCAATGAACCTTTCATAAAATAACAGTGTACCTCCTCGACACAAGTCAGGCCAGGTTCCAAGCAATAACTTCAGGAATGTAGAAGCGAGAATCACATCGTTGCGTGAACTGCACCGGTAAACACAGACAGTGTACTCGACCACCTCTGTTTCAGTTTTACGCCTTCCATAAAAGTCAAGCATGAATGTGAAACTTCATATCTTTCGTTTGCATTTGTTTCTGTTTGCTTTTCTGATTTTTAAACGTTGCAGTGTTTTAACCTATTTCAGCGCTTAGAGCACGTTACAATTATGTGAATATACGCGTTACAAATGAAATTATTATTATTATCATTATTATGGTTGTTGTTGTTGTTGTTGTTGTTGTTGTTGTTGTTGTTTTGCACTGGCTTTTATAACAGTTTGGAAGTAGCTAGAATCATTGGAGCACACACACACACACACACACACACACACACACACACACACACACACACACACACACACACACACACACATGCTGTTATCGAATGAATATTTCACACCTATTTGACCGACTTTGTGTGTTTTCCTTACGTGTGTTACGCGCTGTGGGATCGGGTAACGTTTTGTTTGCTACCACAATTAGATTGTTTTCTTTCTCCTTCTTGTTTTAATTCCTCTGCTGCTTACAAAAATAGCTTACGAGCACAAGAGGCGGGGGAGGGCTGGAACATGATGACGTTTCTGTTGTTTATCACTTTGGGTTTGTTTTTTTTTTTAAATCCCATTTTACTGTATGAACACTTCCTGTTTAGAGCTAAACAACATGTTTTGCTGGCATATGTTGTACATGTACACGGACGATAATGAGTTGTGTTCTCGATCACCACAGTATTTATTTGGAGTATCAGTGTGATCACAATTGATTAATGTCGTGTGTGTGTGTGTGTGTGTGTGTGTGTGTGTGTGTGTGTGTGTGTGTGTGTGTGTGTGTGTTTATCAAGGCACATCATTCTTTTGACTCACGGAGTGAGTGACGTGGAATGTTGTGTTCAGCTGCCCTAGAATAAAGTCTTTGCACGTGAATGTCCTTTATCAACACGGCTTTGGAACGTGATTTGTAAGGGCGTTTCAACAGAAAGACACCGACAAAATAAAAACTGACCAGCCCTACTATGACACGCGCGTTCAAAACATGTTTTCAACACACAGAGTCCGCAGTTGACATGTGCTGGCAATTTACAGCCAGGTGTGAAGATTGTCAGCCCTTGGGAGTTTCGTCCTGTCCCCGCGTGCCACTAGGGAGTACTTCCGTACACACGCCGCGACACTATAGCACTTTCTCACTCCCCTCCTTTCACAGCTTCAAACTCATGCGTGTCACTGATGCCAGCTGCTTTCAAAATGTTTTCGCCGAAAACATGCAAATTGAGTCGGACTAATTCCGTTCTCAGGCTTCAAGAACCGTAACCTTTCTTGACCATTCCTTTAATTTGCAGTGCCCTACCCCTGGCTAATTCGGCCGCCTGGCGCGCTGCACGTGTGTGACGCGTTGTCCATCGAGTGAAGTGTCGGGTTGTCCACAGAGGGTTGGGGCGTGGGAGCGCACCTGGTCACCTCATCGAAGACGTGCCTAGGAATCTTTATGGCGCGTTCTGATTGGGGATATTTCACACTCCGAATTTATTGAACAGAAACTCTGAAGCCATTCGCAGGGAATTGTTGTGCCCCTTACATTAGCTTCAAGTTACCGGCCCCTGTCATTCCCACCGGATCTGCAACTCCAGTTGCAACACACCCTCTGGCGATTTATCTGGAAAGGGGGAAGTGTTGTATGAGAACGGTCTTGTTGTCTCCATCCACATCTGACCTGAAGAATACACACAGTCTGGGCCAATCTGGACTCTGAAACAAGTATTTCGTTTGACACTCAGTGTTGACTTTGAAATTTTCGTTTTCAGAAGCCTGTAGGGAATAAGGTGTTTTCACAGGCCTTATGATCTTGAAACAAGACTTTACCTTTTCTCTTGTATTTTTCTCATTCCGTTAAGGTTTTAATCTCGCCGGTTTCTCAGGCGAAAATGTTTTTGGCAGAAAATAAACCAGCGATAATTTCTTTCGCTGAGGCTGACGGGATACTACACACAGCTTCCAGGCCCACAACAAACGGCAAGTGTGTGTGTGTGTGTGTGTGTGTGCGTGTGTGTGTGTGTGTATTGAAGTGTGTGTGTGTGTGTGTGTGTGTGTGTGTGTGTGTGTGTGTGTGTGTGTTCATTGAAATGTTTTTCCACATCTCAGAGGTGTTGTGCATTTCGACATTGCACGGCCACGTACTTGGCCTCATGGCAGAAAATCCCTTATTTGTGTTTGCCAAATAACACCATGCAGTGTTTTGAAACCTCAGCCAAATCAGTAAACACTGAGCCGCTTAAAATGACGCAAAAACTTTCCAAAACACCACCTGGACTCAAGACGGTGTGAATGTTGGAACTGGGTGGGACATTGTGTTCTTGGTAATGGGGGAAGGGGAGGGGGGAGAGAGTGGTGGAGGGGGGGGGGGGTGGGTGAAGGAGAACAGGACACATTTCACCGGTACTGGTCACGGAGTGGTACGAGTATCTTGTGGACTGTTTAAATCGACATCGGATTATGAGATTTGCGGCCATGCAGAAAGGAAGAGTACATGGGCATAAACCACAGCACGTGGGAATGCCGCTCTCACAAGTGTCTATGAATGAAGCTGCCGGCGCGCCGTGTTGCTGTTTTGATGTGGTTTCTCCCCCCCACGCCACGTCCAAGGGCCGGCAGTGGACCGTTAAGGACCTCAAGTGGCAACCCGCTGGGGTCACCAGGTAAGGAATGTGCCCCAGGTGTTGTACGCTTCTCGCGGCAGGAGTGCTGCCGTCTTGCGGTTAAAGTGGAGAAGGGATTCACTCAGTGATGATACAGGACTGGACTGTCAATGATCTGGTCGTGAGTTCGAATCCAGCCTAGGACCCGACCATTTGCCGCCACTGGCTTTTGCGTTGTTGTTCCGATCTTTGTTATCATTCGTATATCAGTCTTGTGGTTCCGATCTTTATTAATGATCATCCTTATATCAATCTTGTTGTTCCAATCTTTGTTACCATCCTTATGTCAGTCTTGAAACGGACCTTTACTGAATCCCTATTCAGTGGTAACACACTTCTGTGTAAGAAAAGGACTTTTAATTCTAATTGGCATTATCCTCGTATTGAAGAAACGGACTTTTAATCCTAATTGCTATCACTCTGGCTTTTGTGATAGAAACGGTCTTTTATTCCTAAATGGTACCATGATCATCCCGGCTTGTGTGGTAGAAAACTTGGTATCATCCTGGCTTATGCGTTAGAAACTGACAGACTTTTAATCTTATGAATTGGTAGAAGCAGACTTTTAATCCTAATTGGTATCATCCCGGCTTAGTATGTGGTACAAAAGGACTTTTAATTCTGGCATGGTCAGTCATCCTTGCTGATGTGGTAGAAAATGACTTTCAATCCTAACTGGTACCTTCCAAGCTTATGTGGTAGATGAGAAAAACAACTTTTAATCCTAATTGGCACATAACACACACACTCTCTCTCTCTCTCTCTCTCTCTCTCTCTCTCTCTCTCTCTCTCTCTCTCTCTCTCTCAATACCAGTCTGTCTTCATCTGACATACGTACCCGGTTTATTCTAGAAAATACTGGAACCATCCAAGCAGCTTTCGACTCACTTTGTTAATGGTCTCATGTAACTACAGTAGAACCTCTTTTGGGCGGCCACCCCTTTGGGAGACCACCTGCCTGTGCAGACCAATGTTACAATGATACTGGGTTGCACTTCTTCACTGTCTGAAGCTTCTTTTGGGTGACCACCTCTCTTTTAAGACCACTCTTGTCTGGCCATAGGGGTGGTCGCCCAAAAGAAGTTGTACTGTATTATACAGTTAAGAACCTGGCATTATATAGTTTTCTAGCTTTAAGAAAAACACAACAGTTGCTCAGCTGAGTTGATAATATATACTTTATTTTGCACTTTGGTTATTATATTGTACATGTATTGATGTGTGGGGGAGCCGGGATGGTCGAATGGTAGAGTGTTGGACTTCTAATGCTCGCGTCATGAGTTCGATCCCGGCTGGGGCCAAATATTTGTGCTGGCTTTTTCATCGTTGCCCCGTCTTTGATATCACCCTATGGGGTGGAAAAGGACGTTAAACCCCCAAACACCCACTTACCCACCCACCCACCCAACACCCACCCGTATTGATGTGTATGAGTCAAGTCAAAGTTTACATGAAACGAGAAATTAACATATACATTAAGCTCACCACACCGGCCAACATAAATCATGATCGCTCGCACACAAGTTTTACAGGATAAGAATGTCTGGATGTCACTCAACTTTGAATGGGCCTAAGGCCTATCAATAAACAATTCTGTTCTGTTCTGTTCTGTTCTGTTCTCTCTCTTACTCGTTATCAGATGGCACTATGACATGTTACCTTTTTACAAGTTGTGTCGTATACATGTATTACAATTTCAAACATTAACACGGGGAGCCGGGGTGGGCGAATGGTAGAGCGTTGGACTTGTAATGCTCGGGTCGTGAGTTCGATCCCGGCTGGGGCCAAATATTTGTGCTGGCTTTTTCATCGTTGCCCCGTCTTTGATATCACCCTTATGTGGTGGAAAAGGACGTTAAACCCCCAAACACCCACCCCACCCTCAAACATTAACACCATGCCGTCTGCTTCTTCACCTATTTCCCGATGTGTTTCCTTAGAATTTCTCGCGCTTCTTTCTATCTTTGCATGTTTAATTTTTTTTCTTTTTTTACTATTAGGTTTACTTCTTTCATGCCAGGTATACTTTTTGTCATATTAGCCTTTATCTTTTAGTGTTTCTAGATTAGCAGGACAGCTTGTAAGATAGGCAGACCATGCCTACAAGTCTTTATCCTGAAATAAACGTTTCAGTCAGTCAGTCAGTCTCTCGCGTAACATACAGCGCTCCTTCATAGAGCAAGCAGCACTATCAAGAGGCAGGAAATGGACAATCGCAGGAAAATAAGAGCTGTCTGACTAACAGTAACGCACCGCTAAAACCTCCATCTCCTGTCGTTTATGAGAAACGGGAAATGACTTGTACGTCTTATCTAACACCACCTAGAAGCAACAAAACTTGCGTGTGACGCCGACCCAACGGCCGGGGGACCGCCGACTGCATCATTTCGAAACAATGCCAAGAACAACACGCCGTTTGCAGAGTGCGGTGATAAGACACAGACCCGGCGTGTGTCTATGTTTGCGCGGAAAACAGAGTCACTCACCTAACAGCGGAAACGAAAAATAAAACAGATAGCATGAGAATGTCAGCTGTGTCAGGTACAGATATGACGTGATCAGGAAACAAAGTCAGTTGTGTGTCAGCATGGTGCCTGTTTGTCGGGTTTTGTCTGTGACTGACCGTAAGTGGCAGATAAAGCCCGGAGAGGACGACAATGATGGTGCCGCGGGACTGTCAGTTGGGAAGCAAGGGGAGGAGAGCGGTTATTTGCCAGCATTATGCCGAGATAGTACTGTACATGTACCTACAGAAATTTCTCCAGTGTCGAGGGGAGCCGGGACTTCTAATGCTCGGGTCGTGAGTTCGTATCCCGGCTGGGGCCAAATATTTGTGCTGGCTTTTTCATCGTTGCCCCGTCTTTGATATCACCCGTATGTGGTGGAAAAGGACGTAAAACCCCTAAACACCCACCCACCACCCCCCAGTGTCGAGAGAGAGCCAGACCGTGACAATGGCGCTGGTCCGACAGCCTTACTGTGGCTCAGCGTCTACCATCAATCGGTTATTCGTTCGTTCCGCATTCATTCGTTCATTTGGTCAATCAATTCATCCAATCATCAATCGGTAAAGTAATCTCTCATTCATGGATAAGCGCACTGATCAATATTCAGTCAATTCAGACGACTTTCAATAACCAATCACGTTTGGTCGTAAACTGTATCAGATACCCGACTGAAATCACACACTTGAAAGCACACCTTCGTTCGTTCGTTCATTCGTTCATTTATCGCAGTGACTTAATCCAATCATCAGTTAGTCAGTCCAATCATCAAACAAACAAACAAACAAACAAAAAATAATGTTTGATCGTAATGTACACCTTTTCCTTATTAATGTAAGTGTGTGTGTGTGTGTGTGTGTGGGGGGGGGGGGGGGGGTGGGTGGGGGGGGTGTTTGGAAGTTTAACGTCCTTTTCCACCACATAAGGTGTGTGTGTGTGTGTGTGTGTGTGTGTGTGTGTGTGTGTGTGTGTGTGTGTGTAGGGGGGGGGTGCTGAGCTTCTTTGTTTTGCCTTTTGAACAAAGACTACTGCCGGTGCGCTACTGAACGGCCGTCACCGCTGTCAAGGCGATGGAGCGAGGGTTCGAGCCCAGGGCCCGTATGTAATAGTCGAGGTTAGGGCTTTTAGCCCTGGGTTAGAGTCTGTCCTCAAACTAAACTGTTGTTTTTCATTTTAAATCAGGAAGCGGGCCCATTCCAGCAAGGTGCCTGAGCTGTTATAGGATTTTTTTCTTCCTTTCTTTGCTTCCTTTTTTTATTTAATTTTGCTTTTTAGTTTGTTTGTTGTTTTTTTTAACGTGGGTTAAATTAACTTCGACTTTTACATACGGGCCCAGGTCGAGCTTGTGATATGTGATACCGATTTTCCTGGCTGCCGGGCTGCTCATCGGGGCTTTCTCTCCGGGTTATCCGGCTTTCCTCTCCCAGCAAAATAGGATAGGCATTAGGTGGCGCTGCACCGCGGCGACGCGCTTCGCCCGGGGAAGCAGAACGAATTTCCCGAAAGGGACGTAAAGTAGTTGTAAAAAAAAAAAAAAAAAAAAAAACCTACACGTGTATTGTTTTGAAGCAACAAGTGCACGGATCCACCCACACTGACTTGTAAACTGCGAAGCTGGCGTGTGTGGAATTCAAATGAAACATTTCATCACGCTGGGCAAGGAATCTCCGCTGATTCGACCCTCCCCACCGCCTGTCTGTTAACGCCTGACAACCTCCCAAGCAATTGAGAATGGAATGGTTACAGCAGTGAAGCGCACCATGCCAGCGAGTTATTTGCGGCAAGTACATGTACTCCTCCAGTTCAGTCGCGGTAAAATCGAAGGCGATGTTGTTAACGCTACCACTTAACACCTGAAGCGGTTAAATGAGTTTACCGCTTGGTTATCATATTAGCTCGGTATTCCAGCTACGACACTAATGCAAACATCGCTGGTGCATCTGTTTCTCATGGGATAGCGAACTCGCACTCTCGCGTGTCAGAGTTTAAAGGCTCCGGGTAGGGTACCTAAACAATGTTTTTTGGTTTATTCCTGCCATAAGTCCATCAGTTTAGCTACGAGGGATTTTCTCCGTGCGCTCTGAGTTGTAAATTCTTTACGTGTTTTGGGCGGTGAGCATGCAGACAAAAGTTACTCAGAACAAGTGTAATACCAAGTGGTTAACACGGCCGCCAGATGTTGTCCGGTCCCCGGCTTGTCTGACTTTTGACTCCCCGGGCACACCGGGGAGCCGGGGTGGTCGAATGGTAGAGCGTTGGACTTCTAATGCTCGGGTCGTGAGTTCGATCCCGGCTGGGGCCAAATATTTGTGCTGGCTTTTTCATCGTTGCCCCGTCTTTTATATCACCCTATGTGGTGGAAAAGGACGTTAAACCCCCAAACACCCACCCACCCCCACCCCCCGGGCACACCGAGGGCTGCATCGACCTGTGGCATTTCTAGCATCAAGCTGCATTGACCCGGGGCACTTCCAGCCTCAAGCTGCGTTGACCCGGGGCACTTTCACCCTCAAGCTGCATTGACCCGGGGCACTTCCAGCCTCAAGCTGCATTGACCCGGGGCATTTCTAGCCTTAAGCTGCGTTGACCTGGGGCACTTCTAGCCTCAAGCTGCTTTGACCCGGGGCACTTCCAGCCTCAAGCTGCATTGACCCGGGGCACTTCCAGCCTCAAGCTGCATTGACCCGGGGCACTTCCAGCCTCAAGCTGCATTGACCCGGGGCACTTCCAGCCTCAAGCTGCATTGACCCGGCCCGGAATTGACCCGGGGCTCTTCCAGCCTCAAGCTGCATTGACCCGGGGCACTTCCAGCCTCAAGCTGCTTTGACTCGGGGCACTTCTAACCTGAAACTGCTTCAGTAGACTGGGCCGGGGCATTTCCAGCCTGAGACCGGGGCACCACGCTGGGGAGTACATCCCGCATGTTGCACTGTAAAAAAGACACATTCTATTTTACACCAGAAACACAAATTTAAAAAAAAATTCCTTTATTTTACTTTTTTTTTAGCATCGCGTGATGTGTAGTTCTCACTGACAATCACAGGCCAGTATAGCCACTGCATGAAGCTTTGAAAGTTTCTGACTTCTTCAAAAATACTCAAGCTTGAACAGATAAAAGAGGATAAGTTTTCCGATCACCCAGACCGTTTTGTATGGCCGCTTTACAACGCGAACCGCAAACAAAATTCTACGTTCCGTTGTCAGTGGTTTGGGCGTGGATAGGCGGGCTGGCGTCGCTACCGATTCATCAATGATGCCGATAACCCGGCCCGCCACTCCAAAATAACATCATCATACCAGCCAGAATTAGGTCCACCTAATTGTTTGTAATAACATTCTTCGGGTCCTGATGTTCAGCTGCAAAATAGGAAAAATTCCTGAAGATGGGAGGTGGTCTGAGGGAACTGCGGAGACGATTTGAAGGGGGCAGGGGAGACGGGGGGGGGGGGGGGGGGGGGTAGCTGAAAGGGAGGGGGCTGGAAGACAATGTGCTCCGGCCACCAAACGCTGCCTATAAATGGATTTTTAGAAATGTGTGTGTGTGTGTGTGTGTGTGTGTGTGTGTGTGTGTGTGTGTGTGTCAGTGTGTGTGCCAGTGCGCGCGCGCGTGTGTGTGTGTGTGTGTGTTGTGTTGTGTTGTGTTGTGTTGTGTTGTGTTGACGTCAAAACGGGTCGCTTATGTTGACAAATGTTGCCATTTACTCATACCAACTCAAAATGCTTATCTCTGCACAACACAACCTTCATTAATTTAAATTTTGTCAGTGACCCAATGTACCTTTGCATTTTAAACGGGGTTCAGTTTGTTGCCGGTTTGTTTGTTTGTTCGTCATTTAATTTCAACTATGTTAAAGATTGTATTATGATAAGATCAGTGGTCCTGACACTGTAAACTTCAGGGACCAGACATTCGGTGTTCGAAAAATAACAATGTAATTGTATAAGCGCAGAATTATGTGACCTACCGGCGAGCGCGTCGCACGAAGGGAGCGAAGAAACTTGCCTGAGTTTGAGCGAGTTTCAATAGGCGGTAGCCTCCCCCTGAACACACTGCTCCTTGACAAGAAATCAAATTTTTGTAAATTTATGGTGGCTCTGTACATAAAGTTCCACGAAGTCTGTGCTTTGTAGTGAACGCTGATTGTTTCACTCAGTCTGTCGTAGGCAGTTTGGTCTGGTATCCGTGTTTTTGCCCATGTTCCCGTAGTTCAGTTTCAGCACCTACGGCGGTAGTACTGACCACACCTATTAATATCCCAGTGAACAGTATAGCTTGTAGTGACACCGCACTGCAGTGTTTCCCACACATTACATCGACTGAACACGGTGTGTCAAAATAACACAGTCTTAGCAGTGATCGAAGCATATGTGCTATTGTTATATACATCGAGACACCGACATACCGCTTTGGTCAGCTGTAACGTGGTTGTCAGTGACGCTCAAGCATGTGACCTTGTCTATGTTTAGTAACCGACGGCGCTTGACTCACTGTCAGCAATGAGTGAGAGGCGCCCCAGTTTTCGCATTACGCTCTCTCACGTGAAATTAGGTGTTGTGTATTAATTTACTCTTGGAGCAAATGCAGCTTTCAAGCTTTTTATGTGCCGGCACAGTCAGTGTCTTCCAGTCCAAGGCGTCGGTTAAGCAGAACCCGTGTTTGGAATGAGCCGATCGTCTCGGCCAGTCTCACTTGTGCCGTTAGCGGCCGCTTGACAGTGACCGTAAGTCATTAGACTGAAGTTATCGTTTCGCTTTATTATCGTTTCTTTTTACTGTAGCTTTGCAGTGGTGTTGTTTTCAGTACAGTTGAACAGTTCAGTTCACGGAGTACTGACAGTTATGTGTGTCTCACCGAGACGCCGTGTGTAGTCGATTCTGAGTGAAATTTCCAAATAAGCATGCAATCATTGGTATTTCAATCAATCTATCAATCAATGAGTCAATCAGTTTATTGTGCTCTTATAATTATAAGGGATATTTATTCTATGGGTCACTGATTAAAATATAGGGGGAGTGCACCTCGCCGTTATTTTCACCGGGCAACTGATTTCAGTGGCACTGACTAATTTGCGTATCTCGGAGTGCGAGAAACTGAATTTCTAACTCTGTTAGGCAGACAGCTAGCACTTGATCCATGGCATATTGCATCACACACACACACACACACACACACACACACACACACACACACATGACCTATGCTTTGCCGGAGATGGTCGCCAGACAGTGTCAATAATTGTTAGAAAAACGACCATTGAACTCCTCTGACGTATCACTGCACAAACAACACGCTTGAGCCGATGTTGTTTTGGTTTTGGTTTTAGCCTACTTCGATTCGTTGAGGAACTAGAATGAATGCATCTGAGCGCCAGGCCGTGGAGCGCGCCATCCAGCTCCTCCAGCGAGCCGTCAGTCATGATCGACGTGGTGCACGTGCACTGGCACTAGCTCACTACTGCCGGGGGATAGACCTCCTGCTGCCTCTCCTCAGGTCTCTCTCTCTCTCTCTCTCTCTCTCCTGCAATTTTGTCTTGTCATTGTCATTGTCTGCAATTTTGCAATATTTCTGGCAAAACATTTAGCGTTGGAACGTGGTTTTATTATCACCATCGTCAACATTATCATCCCCTTGGTCCGTCTCGGACCGGTCGTCCGAAGAACATTGCGTCGCTTTGTGAAAGAACACTTTTGACACTTTTCGATCTACACCTGCGATTATACGTATAAAGGAAAAATGTTTTATAGTGATCGTGTTTTTTTTGTTTTTTTTTCTTTTAGTCTTTATTTAGTATCTATCCCTTCAGCACTAGATCTTGCCTGGCAATAGCAAAGACCTCGGAAACTGTATAAGATCCTGGCGATAACCAAACTTAGCAAAAAGTTTAGAGCCTAGACCTGGATTTACTATTGCAGATCCCCCCGTTGTTCCGTCAGACATCGGGAAGTCATACAGCAGAAATGTCAGCAGTACCTCGACAGGGCCCGACTCCTACGCACCGCCATACGCGAGCATGGGCCTGCGGGTGAACTAGACATCCACATGGATGACGCAGAAGAGGAGGAAGATGAAGTAGCGGGGGCAGGTGCCATCCCAGAACTTGGTGGAGAAAATCGTGATGATGCTCGTGGCCACGAAGGGAGAGGAGTAGTGGGAGTAGAGGAAGGAAACAGAGAACAAGTCCACGTAGAGGGTGCAGGAGAAGGAGAAGGAGGAGGGAATGAGGCCACCGTCACCAACGCTCGATGCATCTTGAAGGAGTTAGAATCCAACTACGACAGGGACAGAAGGCGGTTGCAGTGGCACCTGAACGCCTGCGTGCGGCGTGAGAACCTCGGGAACGTGCATCCTACTCTGATGGGATCGTCACAAGACCTCCGGGCCGTTGAGGACAGACTCAAAGAGCTGGTGCTTCTCCCTCTCCGCTTCCCGCACCTCTTCCAGGCTCGCATGTTGCATGGGCGACGTACGCTGCTGTTGTACGGCCACAAGGGCACCGGAAAAACCCAGATGATGAGGGAGTTTCTGGCTGCTGATATCTGTTGCGAGCTTCTCTGTGTCTCCGCCGCCAACCTGCTGTTCACGGCAGTCGCTTGTGGTGTGGACGGCAGGAAGCTGATGCGGGGTGTGATTGAGCGTGCACGAGAGTCTGTCCCTTGTGTTCTCTGTGTGGAAGATATCGAGCTGTTGGGCAGCTCGCGCGCACTCACTGAAGCTGTTGGGCGCGTGCGGGGACTTGGAGACGAAGATGGTGTGAAGATCCACGAGCCGCTGTTTGTTACGTCACGCAACATGAAGACGGAGTTGCTGGTGTCCATGGATGAGATTCAACGGTGCGAGAAGCCGGTGATACTGACGGCCACAACATCCCGTCCTTGGATGCTGGACGCGTCCAGGTTACGACGCAGGTTAATTTTCTTTGTAATTTATTACCAAACACTTGTCAAACAGAAGTGATGGTTTGGTGCTTTCTTTTTGTTACGAGTCGCCGGATTGCATCACAGTTATATATTGTCGGTGACCCTGCAATAGACTGAATAATAATAATAACAATAATAATAATGGGTGGGTGGGTGTTTGGGAGTTTAACGTCCTTTTCCACCGCGTAAGACGGGGCAACGAGAAAAAGGCCAGCACAAATATTTGGCCTCAGCCGGGATTCGAACTCACGACCCGAGCATTGAGAGTCCAACGCTGTACCCATTCGGCTATCCCGGCTCCCCATAATAATAATGGATATTTATATAGCGCTTATACTCATCGCGCTCTACGCGCTTATACTCATCGCGCTCTACGCGCTTACAAAGTTAAGAACAATAAGATAAATTGAAATAAAATCAGAATAAAATGGCATGAAATCTGATTACGCAGTTTTAATCCTCTCATGTTGCGTAGGTTCGTCGTCCGGTGTTTCTTTCCCATGCCGGCAGCCGAAGAGCGGGTAGCGATCTTGATGCGAGGTCTGGAGGGCGTGCCTCACCAACTGAACCACGAGGACCTGCGTGAAATTGGCAACATGACCGTCAGGTTCTCACGTGACGACATGGCGGTGCTGGCAGACGAGGCCCAGGGTCAGATGAAGGTGAGGAAGTGTTCGTGTGTGATGCCTTGTTGTAGCTACAGCTATTCCGGATGGTCAGCAAGTTACGGATTGTACAGCATGTGGTATCTGCCTCAGTCTATCTTACTGGGAGCCGAGCGTTGGCCGGGGTAACGCGGGAACCAAGCCAATGATACGTCTTGGCTAATTGTCCTTAGGCTGTCAGCGAAGCATTACCTCAGTTCCTACCAAGTGAGTTTGGGGTTGTGCGCCAGTGGCATCACTTTAAAGAATAATAATTAATTCATGTCTGGTATGGATTTAAATTTGGCTTAGTAGGAGTGCTGCACTTAGTTGATTGTACTCGTGTTTGCTGCAGTAAGAGCCGTTAAGAAACATTCAGTCTTGCCTGATTTTCGCATACAGGGCCAAAACCTAAAATAAAAATAAAAATAAAAAAAGCCAAAAACGTAGGATATACGTGCGCGGTCTTAACTTGAAGTACAGTCTTCTGTATCATGCTTCGCCTGTCTTTTCTCTGTTCACAATACTGATAAGCCTCACACTCTTTTTCTTTTTTTTCACCAGGTGAGGGTTCAGCGCGCTACACACTTCAAACCGGTGCATATTGCGTCAGATGACCCATCGCCTGTTGACAGCGTTGATGAGGTCAAAGGTCCTGTTGATCGCCTGAGAGACCCGAATGGAGCATCCGCTGGTAACAGTACAGATGTTGACAGCGACAGTGACTCAGCTTTCGAGACGGAGGCAGACTCAGGGCGCGGTGCATGTGCTCAGGAAGACAACGAAGACGTAGAGCTCGTATACGAGGTAGAGAATAGAAACTGCTGCGCAGGACTTGTTGAAACATCACGAGATGCTACGGGAGAAAGCGTAGGCCGATCGCATAACTGTTCATTCGAATCTGCTGGCTGCGCAGACCCAGGTGCCTCTGGTTCCAACAGTGGGGATGCTTCCTCCGCAAGTCTGCATCTCGACACTGACGATTTAGACGATGACCAATGCCGTCGTGGCCGCCGGCCATTCACGTTTGCCAGTAAACCCAGAAGAGACGTGACGACTAGATACACTCCTTGTGACGCAACTGACGATGACGCCATACTGATGACGTGGCGTGACTGTGGGGGAGACAGCCTGCTAGAGCCGCCGGTGGCTTTCTGTGACGTGGTGGAGGCCCTGAGCTACATGTCGGCCCAGATCACTGATGAGGATGTCGGCCGTATGATTCAGTGGAACGATGACTTTGGGCCATTGGCCTGATTGACTGTACTTGGTTGTTCTGCTGCTGTTGTTGTCACTGTTGTTGTCAGTGGTGGTGACGGTGGTGGTGGTAGTGGCTATTGTTTGTTTGTTTGTATTCGGGGGTGGGGGGTGGGTATTTTGTATTATTCATTTTGTTTATTTTGGGGGGTTGTCTAGACATACAGACACTGAGAGTCACAAAGACGTTTTTCCGGCATGGTCAGCAATAAACTTTACCCTGGAGTCAGTGAAGCCGGTGTTCTGTTTTGTCCTTCGTGCTCGTCTAGTTCTCTGTTACCTGTCCAGTTGTCATATCGTCTACGAGGCATTGTCTTCATCTTCTAGCACGGTCTCAGTCCTTCTGTAATGACAACTCTGCGCTAATAATTAGCTGTTATTTCCCCCATCAAGCTGTTGAATCAGTACCGAGGAGTATTTTGATCCAAGACGCAAATCAACCCTGAGCTTTAGCGAAGGGTTGATTGCGTCTTGGATCAAAATACGAGTCGGTATACTGTGACCACAGCTTGATGGGGTGTAACTGCTTTATCATCCTTTTTTGGGCCAATTTATGGTATATTTTGAACGTTTATCCTAGTAAAAACTGACAGTCGACAGCGCCTGCACATAGCAGACGAACGAGTGTGTACGTCGCTCGACTCCCGCTCGAACGGGCCCTAATCGTGCAAAGCCGTGAACAGACTGAGCTGTGCTTGATCGGTTTCGCATTCACCTCGCAAATTTACATTTCCGTCCTTGAAAGCGTTAGCATATTTGTTTGTGTCTTTAGTCGAAGTTTAGAACTTGTGTTTTTGTTTGGATTTAATTCATGAGTGAATTGACACCGTCTTGCCAGCATGAAAACTTTTGAGACGCACTTTATTCTGTCCGTCGGCGTCGTCAGTGATCTGCCGACGTACACACTCATTCGTCTGCTATGTTCACCCGCTGTCGACTGTCAGTTTTTACTAAGATAAACGTTCAAAATACTATGATACCATAAACTGGCCCCCAAAAAGGACGATAAAGCAGTTACACCCCATCAAGCTCAGTGTGGTATACCGACGACGAATTTTGATCCAAGACGCAATCAACCCTTCGCTAAAGCTCAGGGTTGATTTGCGTCTTGGATCAAAATACTCCTGGGTATTCCACAGCTTGATGGGGAATAACAGCCCCGCTAAGCATGTGTCAAGTTGAGTCAGCTGACTCCGCGGGGACTGAAACGGCGGAACCTCATGTCGAAGCCGCCACTTAGTCCACATCAGCTAAAGTCAAGCGGCTAAACGAACAGAATGGCGGATCTAATTCTGTACTAGTACGAATGAGGGTTCAGAGAGAGAGAGAGAGAGAGAGATCCTGATTCAGTAGCTCCCACTAATAATTATTGGCGGTGAGGGATAAGGTCGTGGGTACTTGACTAGTATCAGTGTATACGGCTAAGTCGGACATCGCTTGGCTCCCCAGTCAGTACTCAGTAGTAATGACTTCAGTGAATCAGTATAACTGCCGTTGACATATGAAAATCTGGGAATACAAATTCATTGAGAGCCGGTTATAAAGTCAGACGTTAGTTTCATATTCCACGAAAACCATAAACACTCATCACAGTCGGTTAGTTATGCCAGTGGCTATACTGACTCCGGCTCACTCATGGGTTGCCCCAACTATGTGAAGTTGTGAACGGCAGCCTCTCATACCTCTGAGTCATCGCGATAATCCATTGTGCTCTGTGGAGTTGCTTCCCTTATCCTGTGGAGGTGTGGTCGGCTTTGACTTTCGACATACAAGTGATACATCAAGTATGAGCTTGCTTCTTATCTGTCCTCTCTGTGAATGTTTTATATAAGCTGATGGTGATGTGTTCCAAGTGAGATACACGCGACAAGACCCATTAATTTGCTATGGTACTTGATAAACTTGTTTATGAGTAGGCATTCCGGCCGGCAGAGACGGATCGAGCATTTCAATCATTGTTACAGTCCATGCTCGTTGAAAACATCACCTGTTGCACAGCAGCTTTTGATGGCTAGCCACATGCACACCCCAGACGTGAAGTAATCATTAGCTAAACCTTGACATATTCTGTCGGCCACCCATTTTGATAAATGGAAATGGTCAGAGCGCATGCAACTATATGGAACTGAATCAAGTTTATGATTATTTTTTTTTGATTTTTTTTTTTTTTTTTTTTTGGGGGGGGGGATCATTATATATGTAAAAGAATGTGCACAATTACAATATACAGACTGGAATATACAGTAGCTTTCCTGCAGAAAGTATTGCTGTGGTAATCTATACATATAGGTATGTATATGGGTGTGTGCATTTTCACTCAACAAGTTCATGTCTCAGGTATTATTCAGAACCATGTATTAATGACAAAGATTAAATACACTCCTGCTACTGATTTAGCTAACCACGATGCATTTTCACTGTCAGCAGAACAACACACGACGATGAACCCAGCCGCTCAAGCCCTGGCTGACAAGGCGGTGGAGCATCTGCGTACTGCGTTGACCCATGACTGTAAGGGGGAGTTTGGTGCTGCCCTCATGTCTTACCTGGATGGAGTACCTCTGCTGCTGGAAGCTTCGAAAGATCCCATCCTTGGTATACCCATGCAGGATTTACTGAAGGCAAAGTGCAAACAATATCTGGCACGCGTTCAGGTTATTCGAGATCACATGGAGAAGGGTGAGGAAGTACCACCAAACAACTATGTGGATCGGCGTCAGTCATCATTGCGTGAGCTTGATGAAGACACACAAGAAATGTTCAGGTACTTCAGTGAAATACCCTCACCAGTGCCTCGCTTGGAAGATGTATTTGGACCAACCCAGTGCAAAGAGTTTATTGAGAAAAATGTCATACTGCCGCTGAAGTTTCCTGGTTTGCTGGACAAAGTCGCAAAAGTGAAACGAGGAATTTTGCTGTATGGGGTGCCTGGTGTTGGCAAAACTTTTCTAATACAAGCTGTCCTAGCTTCAATCTCATGTCCTTTCCTACGGATCCAGTCCTCTGATCTCATTTGCCGATTCAACGGACTTGAGTGTATCTTGAAGCGCGTGCAGGACTTATTTGAGTGGGCAAAGAAGAACCAGCCATGCATTCTCTGTTTCGAAGACCTTGATGTGTTGTGTCATCCAGATCATAGCAGTCCAGACAGCATAGCGAGTCAAGTCAGGGAAGAGCTGACTGCCAGGCTGCAGAGCTATTCCGCAGGCAACCAGGTGACTGTCATAGGCAGTACGCAGAAACCATGGTATCTGACAGGAAAACTTGTACGGAAATTTGACCGTCGGTTTTTGCTGACACTCCCAACTCTTGAAGACAGGATAGCTATCTTCAGGCAAAAGATCGTGGATTTGAAATTGAAGCAAGACCTTTCTGAGGAAGACTTTAAGGTTGTTGGTGAGCGAACAGAAGGCTTTACTGGAGCAGACCTGTCCTGTCTGGCGAGGGACTGCATCATGATGCCAGTGCGTCAGATCCAAAATGCCACACATTATAAGAAAATAACAGTCACTGAGGAGAAAAATGGGGAGGAAGAGAGCAAAGAGATGCTGACGCCATGTGCACCAACAGATTCAGGAGCACTGGAGATCACATGGGAGTTTCTCAACGCTGACAGAGTTCAGGAGCCTACACTGACCATGCAAGAGGTGGAGATATGCCTTGCAAGATGCTCTCCATCTTGCTGTGAAGAGGAGATAGAGAAAATGGCAAAGTGGGCCGAGGAGTTTGGTCAAGAAGATATATAAACTGCATGTATTTGTTCCCAGAGAACCAGGAATAGAAGAAATGCTGTGTTGTTCCTACTTGCATAATGCCACTCTATGGTGTGCAGAGGCATTAGCAAGAAGATTGCTGGCTGATACCTCAGGCAGCCTTTTACTTAGTTGGATGCGTGTCCATGTGAATCTGCTCCTGTTTTCAGTGTGTGTCAAAATGGATGAGTGTTATGTATCTAATCAGCTGGCCAGCAGCATGCAAGTCAGTGAAATGTATACTGTGTGTGTGTGTGTTCCTTTTTCGTTATTGTTCGTTTTATTCTATTTGTCTTGCATGATTTGTTACAATTAATCCATTAAAAAGTCTTTGAGTGCAATAATACTGTGCCCAATTTACACCAAGATATATTGGTCTTCACACACACATATTCAGTAATACCGGTACTCTTGCAGTTTCATTCTGTAGTGTTGGTTTGTACAGTCATGTCTGCATGGTGCCCCCCCCCCCCCTCCTGTTTATATAAATTTATATTTGTCAACATTGAAATATATACTCATATTATATAGGTTCAGTGTATCTGACATACAAGCCTTGAATTTTTTTCTATATAACATTCAGCAGCATCTGTTTCTGTGTGTGTGTGTGTGTGTGTGTGTGTGGTCACACAAAACAGATAAAAAATATTTTTTCAACACGGAATATGATTTTTAGTATCTTAAATTTATTTTCTGGTGACAGAATCACAAATTATACCAGTCACATTTAACCACTAAGCCTTTCAATCTCAGTAGCTATTATCACAGAAAATCAACCGACACTTCCAGATACCAATAACCGAATATTCCATTTTGCACAACCTCCTCATCCACAATCCCGCACCATCCTTCCCTTACTGTTCATGTGCAGGTAAAGACCAAATGAAGATGACATCACATTTGCACCACTTGCCAGTGCAAACTTTCAGTGAGTTAACTATGAGTGCTTTACATCCGAAAATAGTAAGGAAACAGAGAGCGAAGTGTGAGTTATGACTTTCCATAACCCGCTCAGTAGTTTACGAGTTCACAAAAAGACATTCCAGTTACGTCATCAATCAGAAAGTGCATCATTTCAAACATTTGGAACTCATACGTCACGGCCGGTGCACAGTAATTTTGCTGACTTTTGGGGGTGAAATCTTATTTTCCTTGGATCACGTAAGAAATGGTCGCACAGAGAGTTCTCTGCGAAGTGTGTGCGAGTGCACTTTTGAACGTCAGTACATGAGCACATGCTTTGAATGATATTCTTCTTAACATCAAGCAATTTCAACTGCCATATGCATCATTTCCTCACAAGTCAGAATTTTGAGGGGTTACAAAAGTTACTAGTCGCCCTACCAGAAAAATAAAATGTCGCAGAAAATGTACGCGACTAGAGCAGTAGAGGTAAGAGTCTGAATGCTCGTGGTAAAAATAGCTTACATGATTAGTCCTCGTGGTTTACGGCGAAAGACTAACCTCTCGATGGTTCGATTATTTGCGTAGCTACCTTGCCAGAGGCTCGGTAGCTATGCAAACAAGCGAACCATCTCGGGGTTAGTCTTTCGCCGTAAACCACTCGAACTAATCATGTAAGCTCTATGCACATGTACATGAACCACCCGTTTTGAATTTTCAAGGGAATGCTAATACAAAGTAAACAAGCTTCTGTGCCCATGTCAGAAAAGGCAATTAAAGTATGATGACAGAAAAGACTTGATCAGCACATTCTACCAACAGTGCACATACTGTACATGTATTTCCATACAAATTTCACATTACAGTATAAACACAAATGTACATTTTCATCTGCACACATTCATTTATCAAAATTTATCAAAATGAAACATGTCTCAAGGAAAAAGAGGGGCACCAAGCTAACTTATTAATATGTGCTGATCACCAAGAACCTCTGTTTTCATTCACAACTATAATCAGATGGAATCAGGATGAAATCTAAATCAACACTGTCAAGCAAAATGTTGATCAAACATAAAAGCAAGGAAAGCTGGACATAAATGCTACAACATGTTTAACAAAAAAAACCAAAAAAACAACAACAACAACAAAACATGCATCAAACTCTACACTGACCCAATCAACCCACCTTCCTGTGTCTTAATTTGTACTGTACATACTCTTCATGAACACAATATGCTGGCATGGAATAACACTGTAAATGTCACTGTAAACTGGTATTCCGGTATCCCCACATAATCACAGCTTGGAGGCAGCATCACTCTTCGGCACAGGCAGCGACGGCAGCCCGTCTTCGAATGCTGCATTTAGAACATCCTCCACTCTTGTGGCCAGGATAAAGCTCATCTCTTTCTGTGAAGACACACAAAACAGACAGGACTTCTCAGAACAAAGATACAGCTGTACACGCAGTCACCTGTGCACATGTGCAAACTGATCTGCATGTAAATCAGATCCTGTGCAAATACGCCCACTAGATTCAATTCTCATGTGTAGATTCAATGTCATTTCAGTGTGTCACGTTTTGTTTCACACTGCAGTAGCTGCAAGTTCTCTTGGCCCACTGAGCCCACTGGTTAGAGCATGTACATGTCTTCTGACACTTGGCATGTAAACAAATTCACACTGGAGTGTAGTTACACAAGAGCATACTAAATCTTACGTGCTTTGTCGAGGACTAAAGGCCACGTGCCTAAAAGCAAAGGACTTTTTTGTTGGAGGGCAGTACCTTGATGTTGGCTGGAATCTCATGCATGTCCTTCTCATTGCGGGCAGGCAGAATGACGCGAGTAATACCAGCACGATGAGCTGCCAACACCTTCTCCTTGATTCCGCCAACCTATCAAATAACAGCAGAGTTAAGCCATAACATGTTCTACATGTGCACCACTAAGCAGTGATGTCATATGGAATCATATGGTTGTGCTAATGTCACCTTTTCGTAGTTATCTTAGCATCTTGCTTGCATATATTACTGTTGACAAATGGCAGAACGGTCATGACAAATGCAAGTCACAAAAGGCCTTAAGTAAGTGTTGTACCAGTTACATGTCAAAATGACTGGAAAAAAACAATAAAACAAAACAAAAAATAGTAAAAACATGACAAAATGCTATCCCTTATGCTGCATGCATTCTACTTCAGTGATCTAAGCTACATGTAAAAATTTGTCACTCACTGGCAAGACAAGCCCTCTGAGTGTTATCTCCCCTGTCATAGCGGTGTCAGAGCGCACACAGTGATCACTAAAGAGCGAGACAAGTGCTGTGAGAATTGTGACCCCAGCTGATGGTCCATCTTTACCCACTGCGCCCGCTGGGAAGTGAATGTGGATATCTGTCTTGTCCAGGATGTCCTTCATGCTCTTGGCAAACAACTGGAAAAAAATCGAATAGTGAAAACATGAGGCTAGTACTGAGTACCCGGGTGTTCAGAAAGTAGGACAGGAATCTGTGGTATGTCAGTGGTGTTCAAAACTGTAAGCGACACCATACGCACCAGTTATTCCACAGCAAGGCAACAAAATCTCTTTCTTATGTACCACTACTTCAAAATGAGTTCAGAATCCAAATGTAGGGCAGTCCTTTAAACTCTTCAGTCTTGTGTATCAGACGCATGGCCCAATTTTTTTTTTTTTTTTTAAATTTTTTATAGTACAAAGTAAAACAGAGCCAATAGAAGTTTTTGTTTGTTTGTGGGTTTTTTTTTTTTCTGTTGCTGTACAAGGCTGGTGACTTTAATGAGAACATGACAATCCCAAACAACCTCACATCTTATATGTTATCAGCAGTGTTCATGTGTAAAGAAGAACAGCCTGAAAAATTGTCAAGGATCTTATGATATGCACTGAAACTTGATGGCAAACACTGCTCTCAAAAATCTGTTAAGGTCATTCACACTCTCATCAACACAAAAAGACCGTGGGAAAGGACAGACTTACCTTCTTGGCATTTGCCCGCACCCAGTTTAGAGCAAGGTTTGCAGACTCTTTCATGACATCACCCAGCTGCCCTGTCAGCGTCAGTTTTCCCTCCCCATCCATGCGCGTGGCCTCCACAAACAGTATCTCCCCTCCCATGGCTGTCCAAGCCAGTCCAACAACCACGCCCGGCTGACTCAGGCGCTGACGCATCTCAGGTTCAAACATCGGTGGCTAAAATTAAAAATAAAATTAAAAATTTAAAAAAAAAAAAAACTGACGATAAATCAAGTCATTCGAATTAACAGCTGGGACTCGCTGCCATGTAATACTCTGACAATAAAAAAGGAAAACTCACTGACCATACTGAGAACAATTATTCTTTGCAGGGAGCAAGAATGGAGAGAGGTAGGGGAACAGTAGGAAGGTGCGAATGAGAATGTAGAAAGTTAGGGTAACTCAAAGAAACATGACAGTTCAATGTCGAACAGATCTTTGCTAGGTCTGCTAGCAAATCATGTGTGTTTGGAGTACGTAACTGTATGAGAATTTAAATTTTATTGCACATTAAAGAAGCTGTTTATATGTCTTGCAGATCACTCAAATACACTATACATCTATCTGCTCAGCTCATGGCTCTACCTTTGCTGATATTCATTCCTGAACACACTCGGGGAGCCGGGTGGTCGAATGGTAGAGCGTTGGACTTGCTCGGGTCGTGAGTTCGATCCCGGCTGGGGCAAAATATTGTGCTGGCTTTTTCATCGTTGCCCCGTCTTTGATATCACCCTATGTGGTGGAAAAAGACGTTAAACCCCTAAACACCCGCCCACCCACCCGAACACACTCACCCCAAGGATGTCTTCCACAGCTGCCTCATCGATAACAATGGGCATCTCAGGGGGATGCATGATGGACGCCTCCTCATGTTTGTCCGACGTCTTGAAGACCTCTTCACTGGACACAGAGGTGTCTTTCTTTTCCTCCCCTGTCTGAGGCACCTGTTCCTGCTTCTTACGCGACTTCGCCTCCAGGACCTTGACTGCCACAGCTCGGCAGATGGCGGCCACTCGCCTCTCCAAGGTGCGCACACCAGCTTCTCGAGTGTACTTGGAAACTGACAGAGAAGCAAGTGAAGTGCAGATTGATTACCCGCTCAAAGGACACATGTATTCTTCCAACCTGTCCACCTACACTCCATGTGTCTAAGTTGCTAGAAATTTTTGTTTGTGGTGATTTTTTCTTGAAGTTTGAGGAAATGAATGAAGTTACTGTGGTGCTTTCGGCAGAGGAAAACATTGCTGTTGATGTAGAACAGCATGCAGCATTTACCAGACCTCCCATGGGGATGAATAAAAATTACGGAAAACACTGGCATACACATGAACCGAACGCTGCCAATCTGGCAGTGTAAGATCTCAATCTAATTGTTTAATGTCAGGAATGATGCTTTTTGCTTTAAAAAAAAATAAATAAATAAATAAATTTCCTCAAGAGAATGGAAAACTGGAAGGTCTAAATTTTAAAATATTTAGGCAGAAAATGTCACTGATGTGGCAGTACTGGCATACCAGACAAAGTACCGCCCTACACCACTACTCACTCAGCAGACGAATTGTATCCTCAGGGATCACCAGCTGTTCAGAGGTCAAGCCATGCTGCTCCAGTTGTTTGCTCATGAGATGGCGCTGTATGATGTGCACCTTCTCCTCCATGGTGTAGCCAGGAACAGAGATCAGCTCCATGCGGTCCAGCAGAGCTGGTGGGATTGTTGCCATGGTGTTGGCAGTGGCAATGAAGAGGACTTGGGACAGGTCAAAAGGGACGTTCAAATAGCTGAAAAATGGCTGAGGAAAATGTTTCTTGTGTGATATACACGGGACTCCTAGTGACAGACTAGAAATTTCTGTCTCATTTGTGACAGAAATGAGGCTGCAAAGCAAATTTGAAACAGTCCTTTGTGAAAGTTAAGTGGTTTCTGTCCCTTTTATGTCGCTTTTATTTGTTTAACTTGTAACCAATTCGCAGTCAATTACCGTTTCCTTTTCAAATTTGAAAATCAAGACAAAAACCCTGCAAGAATGTCACATTACCATTGTTTCTATGATTTCTGCATTCTTCCCAGACTACTATAGATATTTTGCTTAGAGATCAACAGTATGTGAACAACAAAAAGGCTCTTGAGCACAATCTCAGAGAATGTTTTTATTTATTTTATTTTGACGTGCTTGAAGCAGCTAGCTTGACAATCCACATCAACACATTCAGTGAGAAATACCCCCCCACCCCCATCCCCACCCCATAACACTGTGCCATCCTAAAATCTCTACTATTCAGTGTAAATTTGGCATCTGAACATAATACATAAAGAGTCTGCCATGCCATCCTAGCAAGTGCTACAAAACAGCCACACACAGAAAGCAAGAAGCAGGAGACAGCAGGTGCCGATATCCTATGGTGCAAGTGGGCCATGAGCATAGCATGCATCTCTGCTAAAGAGGTTTTCACTGTAGTTCCAGAAGGATACTGGTCCACAAAGTTATGGTTCTGCTCTGGATCAAGCACCTCCAGCATGGCAGCTGCAGGGTCACCATGAAGACTTTTGCTCTGTAACGAAAATTTTAAGGACACATGATCAGCAGTTCCTTAATAATAAACAGGAGGAAATTTACATATATGTACATGTACTTTGGTGCGAAGTCGTGTCTGATGTTGTGAAATTTTAGTGTAACTTTCTCTTGAAAACAGCTCGGAAGAAACGATACTCAAAATCAAGATATCTTAAATTGCATGACAATGCTGGTATACACTCATATTTTTGTTAGGAACAGACACCTGCTACCTGAGTCAGCAAGCTATATTCTCTTGGCAATCCACAAAGAGTCTGCTGGTAAGTCACTTGAAGACTCTTGGCTCTTTACAACAAAGTGACAAGCCTTTGACAAGGCACAAGCTGTCTTACTGACCATCTTATCAATCTCATCCAGCAGGAAGACGGGGTTGTTGGTGCCCACAGTCTTCAGCCCCTGAATGATGCGGCCTGGCATGGAACCAATGTACGTCCTGCGGTGGCCGCGGATGTCTGACTGGTCACAGACACCACCAAGTGCAATCCTATGACAAGCAGCAGAGGCAAATAATACTAACAGCAAGGTGTTCTGTTTTGTAGTTGTTATTTGTGAGGTTGGTGGGTCTGCAACATACTGTCAGGCAGCGATGTACAGTGTCGGACACAGCAGTGAGCACAGTAGGAGTTTCAACCGGGCACTCAACTCCACACACTGTTCCTCCCAGTTCCACATACATGTCAGAAACCTACCATGAACACTATACAAGAGGATTTATCTGGAGAAGGTGCATAGCAGTTCGATGTAAAATGACATGTCGGTGCGGTCAGTGGTCTAGTGGTTAAGAGACTTGTCACCAAAGTGAGAGGTCAGGGGTTCAAGTCCCACTCAGGGCAAAGAATTTTTCCTTCTCATACGTGGCACCGTTCATTTGGGCCGATCATCAGGGATTCTCTCCGGGTACTCCGGCTTCCTCCCCCTCTGCTTTGGAAATGTTCAGCCCACCAAATTTGAAAAATAAATGCAATTCTGAATTCCAGAATTTAAATAGCTGAGCTGACCCTTCGCACCACGTGACTGTAATGTGTTTATGTCCAGTGTGTGAGAGAATGTGTGTGATTCACGTGAGCGTGCGTGTTGGGTTCAGTTCACGGCGCTTTGAGTCGATTCACGACATTGGGTAAAGCGCCTATACAATACTCATTATTACTATTATTCATTATTATTAAGTACTATTGAAAACATTACATCACCATTATGCAGCACTGGCTGACTCTTCTGTATAGATGCTATCTTCTACTAGTAGTCAAAACCATGAAAAGGGTGACCAGTCAGAACTCAGCAGTTCACCTGTGAAATTCACGTCCAAGGGTGCTGGCAATGGACCTGCCAATGCTTGTTTTTCCAACACCGGGTGGCCCAACAAAGCAGAGGATTGGTCCCTTGAGCTGCGCCTTGATCTGACGAACGGCCAGGTACTCTAACACACGCTTCTTCAGCTTCTCAAGCCCATAGTGATCAGCATCCAGGTCCTTTCTGGTAACCAAAAAAACCCCAAAAGAGCATGTGACTGGTTATGCGCATCTACTTAACTTGTGAGTTACACTGTGGCACACTCTTCCGGGTGTGCTAATGCTCTAGGTAGCACAGTACTACACTGAGAAGTGTCCAAGACGGAGGCTGAAAATACATATATTCCCGAATTCCTAATACCTTGATGCTGCGTTTGTTTCGATACATGCAAGGTGAACATTTCACAGATGCTGTGAAGTGCAAATACTGAGAGGACCAAAACATGCTAAATATCAGTCCCTAGGCTGGTCGCTAATTTACACAACTGTGACCGTACCTGGCCTGGGTGATGTCAAGGGTGTCCTTGCTGCTTTTGGTCCATGGCAAGTCCAGCATCAGCTCCAGGTAATTCCTAAGCAGGTTAAAGATACAACTTTAGATGAGCTAAATAAAATTATGTATTAGAAAAGTTGTTGTAGAGATCGCGAAAAGTCACTGCATTTCGATGGAAATTTCTAGACCATCCCAGAACATGCGAGTGCAGTAACGTCACTAGACTACATAACCTTGGAAAGATTCCATACTTGCCAGTAAGTTGTGGAATGTTCTAGATCTGACCTGTTTAGTATATAAGCAGCCCTGCACAGCGTTCTGGGTTCTTCCTCTTTCATGAGTTTGTTTTTACGCATCTTCTGTTAATAAAGTATTGGAGTTCTATCCTGTTGTATCCCGTGTCTTCTCTGCGAGTGCACCGAGAGAGCGACATAGCAGGAGAAAAATACAACAAAAGTAATGATCTAACGCTAAATAAAATTATGTATTAGAAAAGTAATGATCTTACAGCTGAGGCCCTAGTTTGTAGAAGTTCACAAGGACCCTTACCTTATCATTGCATGTTCTGGCATATGCTGAGGCATCTTCTTCAGTCGCTTCAGTTCCTTTGTAGCTGCTTTGTGTGCATGAGGTGGCAACCCAGCCGCTCTAGGATATAAAACACACAACTGTTTTCTACCAAACGTTGTCTTTCAATCAAACTATTTACAATGAATTACTAATTTCTGAAGTACTCTTCTACAACAAACAAAAATTCAAAACTTACAAGAAAACACACAAACAAAAAAACCCAGTAAAACTGATAAAGAATCGCGTGAAAGATGTGAGATACACACTTGATTTTCTTCTCCAAGTCAACAATATCATCCACATCATCATCTCTTTCATCAGCATCATCATCAGTGACATGCTCTAGATTTCTGAAGACTTTCCGCATATTGATAGGGCGCCCCATCTCTTTGCGTGTCACAATCTCCAACTTGCCATCATTGCGCGCCTTCCTCAAGAGCTTCAGCCCCTGAACAATGAAACAAAATAACAGAGAATCATCCACGTTAAGATAAAACAAAATTAAATATAAACAGTGAAATATCTTAGGACAAATGCAACTAAAAGTGGTGACACGTACAAGTAACAGTTATCCACATACAGTACAGATGGGTGCGCAAAAAATAAGTATTCAATGACTCAAAGGTTATTACATGTATTAGATTATGGTCAGAGGTAAAATGAGCAGGGCAATCTAATACCTCTATCTGGCGCATAAGAAGTGGCAAAGCTTTCTTGAATCGCTCCGTTAGATCTATGGCATCCAACACCTGGATTTTCTCCGCATACGAAGCCTTGACAATGGTGGAGCAGATGTCAGGAAGGTGCTGACTTGGCAGACTGTCCAGCATTTTCTGCACACCAGTTTGACAGCAAAAATACACACTTGGTCATTGCTTTTCTTGATCACTCAGACCGGTTGTTGTTATTTTAATCACTGGTGAATGTGAATGCTAAGCAATAATATTTTTAATATTGGAATGGGGGATGGGGGAAGGACACTTCGCCACACCCCATCAGCACACATTGTCAGTGAGACTGAGAGACAGAGCATTTCTCTAGCATGTTTTCACTTGTACTGGCTTTGTAACTGTCATGAAACACAATTAGCCACAAACCCACAGAATAATGCGAATAGTGTTGCATGCACAAAATCATCATAGTCACAGACCTTCAGTCGAGCCACAACAGGGATGGATGTATCAAGCATATCAACCAGTTTTGCTGCCTGCTCACGGAAATTTTCTGCGAGGGCTGAGAGCTCCGAGTTTTCAGCATCGTCTGTTTTAAAGAATAAAGTGAACAACTACTTATGCATGCTGACACAACAGGGCAGGCTAAACATAACTGCCAACATAACTGATGAAATTTATAATGCACGTACAATTGACAGGACATAAGACAGTCTATATAATAATATACTTAAATCCAACCAGCAGGAGAAGAGCAAAAAATGGGAACACATTTCAGGTTCCCATCAACAGCCACAGCCACCACTACTGCTACTAGTAATTATCACTACAACTAAAAATAAAACAACACTGAGGCAAAATCTGACCAAACAGATGAAAACATATGGGTGATAGCATTGATGCAACCACCCTTGTGAATGGTGTTCCTGTAGAACAGGTGGCCACCTTTAAATACCTGGGTTAAACCTTGATTCAAGTTTTACTTTCAGTCAGCACGTCTCTGTTGTACAAAAGAAGGCTCAGCAGAGACTGTTCGTCCTGCGCAAACTGCGTGGCTTTGATGCAGAACCGACACTACTTTTACTCCTATATCACAGTATTGCCGAGCCGTTGCTCACATATTGCAGCGTGTGTTTTTTTCCAACTCTCTCTGTTGCCGACAAAAACCGCCTTCTTCGTGTAGCAAAAAGTCTTGCACAGGGCGTGCAGTATTCTCACTGACCACTCACATCCACTCAACAAAGAATTTCAGCTACTTCCCTTAGGCAGACGATATCAATGTTTTAAGTGAAATAAGAACAAATTTAAGAACAGCTTTGTGCCAAATGCAATCCGTTTACTTAACAACTGATTTATTGGAGCTAGTCTTACAGATCTCGGAAGCGGTGACCAGAAGGCTGTGTTCTGCGATGTGTGTGTGTGACACTGTGTGTGTGTGTGTGTGTGTGTGTGTGACAGTGTGTGTGTGTGTGTGTTCCGCGGTGGAAGGGGTGATAGGAATGGGAATGGAGTGATATTTATATTGGTCTTAGCTATGTGATTAGCGGTAATTGTTGCTTAAGTCAAGGATAGTTTAACGTAATTTAAACCACAAAGAACTATCTTAACGTGATTGGATACATTCTTATACAGTGATTATGATTGTATTATTTGCATTTTTTACAATTTATGTGTATGTTCTATGCATGTTGCAAAGCAATTTTCTCAATTCTGGGACAAATAAAACTGACTTGACTTGATATTGTTGTGTCAGATCCTGGAGAAGGCAGCTCTATTACAGCTATTGTGTGAAGAAGTTCACCTGATTCTTCCCCAGGCAGCTTGTCCAGCTGTGTAACCACAGCTACAGGGTATGGGTTCTCCTGCAGCAGTGTCTCAACACGAAAGCGACAGATGCCAGTAACCAGGAGTGTGTAGGCCGGCCTGGGCCAGTTGGTCCCTGTTATCTGCACAACAATGGCTGCTGTTCCGATGCTGTGTATTGCTGATAGGTCATCATCCTGAAAGAAGTGAAAATCACCATGTTGACTGTCAGCAATCAGTTGAGTGATAACCATAATACAATGAAAAGGAACTCTCTGGCGGATGTAGCACTGACTTTTACAAATAAAGATTTTTTTTTTTATATGGAAGATACTGAGGGAATTTGGTTCATAGTATGTCAAGGATTTTGCCAGCAGATCAGAGGACCACGCCGCTGCTTAAAAAAGTGATGATCTGGCTTTTTTATGACTAATCTCACTTGCACCAAACAGCAGTGTTGATGGAAAAACACTAAGGCTGGTTTCCCTTGTGATTCCAAAAACAAGGAGGAACGGCCCCGTCCTACAAAGTTGTTTCTCCAAACTTCATTTTATTTTGTCTGTTTTGTTGTTATTGTTGCCGGATCTCCCCTCTCCAAGTTCTACCAATGACACTTGATCCTCTACGACCTCGACCGATTAGCCACGTGACTGGGGGTGGGGCCGGGTGGGGGAAGAAGGGGGAGAGAGAGAGAGAGAGAGAGAGAGAGAGAGAGGGTGGGTGGGTGGGTGTTTAGGAGTTTAACGTCCTTTTCCCCCACATAAGGGTGATATCAAAGACGGGGCAACGAGAAAAAGGCCAGCACAAATATTTGGCCCCAGCGGCCGGGATTCGAACTCTCGGCCCAAGCATTGAAAGTCCAACGCTCTACCGCATTCGGCCACCCTGGATCCCCAGAGAGAGAGAGAGAGAGAGACGTCAGTTCCGTGAACTAAACATTTGACGTCAGCCTCAGGCAGGTCGTCATACAGAGAGAGAGAGAGATGACGTCAATTCCGCGAAGTAAACTTTTGACGTCAGCCTCTAGCACTGAGATGGTCTGAGGATGCTTGTTCATGTCTTGTGATTTCCCTGTTGGCTTTGTGACCTCTCCGACTGAATTATTTTTCACATGAAATCTGGAAGATCTAGAGGGCTGATGAAATGTCGGAAGCAGTGACGATACTTGCAGATTTTGTCTGTGAACCAAACATTTGACGTCAGTCTCACGCTGCTCGTCTGACAGATGATACTTCTACATATCTTGTGATTTCCTTGTTGCTTTTGTGACTTCCGTGACTGAATTAATTTTGACATAAAATCTGGAAGATCTAGAGAGCTGATGAAACGTGGACTTAAGTGCCTTGGATTGTACTTACGAAATTGCAAAATTGGAACCTTTTTGACCGGCGCTTCTCGCAGAAACGTGAAAAATTTGTTTATCTAAAAGCTCTGCTATTCTTAATACTAAAGCTATAATAGTGCAGTAGTTCATGTCATATGTGCAGTTGGCACAAGTGACAAAAATACCGGAATGATGAGTAATTTGAAGCAGTCGTTTCATAGATATTTGGCCTTATTATATGCAAACCACCCCTACCTCGGAAATATTTTTCTTACACAAAACCTGTCAGAGCTACAGAGCTGTGCTACGAAAACAGGCAGTATAATTGGATGATCTTCCCAATTTCAGAAAATGAAGCCATTTGAACATTTTTTTCGAAAAAATCCGTGACATGACCGATTTTTTCAAATCGGCGATAACTGTTCTCAAAATGCAGCAGGCTAAAAATCGTGAAAAATAGCTCTGGAGAATATGACTGCCCATTTTATCTCAAAGTAAAAAGCCGTCCGGCGAGGTGGTTTAGCAGATAGCCATCATTACATCCGTCCACACACACACACACACGTCAACTCCCGCCAAAAAGAACGCAGCAGCAAAGTGTGCACGTAAGGTGTCTATGACGCAGATTTCGTTACGTCACTGTGTGCGTGAAAGTAAGTATTGTGTGGAGAAACGTCACAGTCTTGTTTTGTATCACTGAAACTTGCTGCTGCGCGTAGCAAAATCTGCCCCGTCTCATAAAGTTGTTTCTCTATAGAGAAACAACTTAAAAACAAGGGTCCTTGGGACCCTCTCTCCATATTTTTGAGGGTCCTTTAGTAAATTTTATGGGGGCCATGGTCTCTTGGTATAAAAAGCCTGAAAGTCAAAACCATTTGTTGATCTTGTTGTTTACAAAGCCATTCAAGTAGAAGAGATGTATGTGAACTGTAGTATGTCAGCCACAACGATTTGGCAAGGCAAGGAACCAACATGCTTACCAAATAGCGCATTATGAGAGACAAAAACGTACATCCCAAAACACCCCCAACCGGCCCCCGTAGTGTAGTGGTTAGCACTTCGGACTATGGACCGGGAGACCCGGGTTCGAATCCCAGCCGAGGCAAGCGGGATTTTTCCTACCTAGGTCGGCTCCTACCCAGAGCGGGTGTGCTATGGGCCCAATGGGGAGGCTGTTGCCACACAGCCGAGATTCACCCACTTCACGGGTGCGACTTTGGGGGTGCTTCCCTTGGTATGACACGTCTTATGATGTGGATGATTACAAGGCCGGCACCGCGGGTGCCGTAGTTCCCGGGCCTGGTTAATGCCGGGATATTTATGACAGGAAGCGTGGAATGCGGCCCTGTCTCGCAGTCCCAAACCACATGGACCTCCATAGCATCATCTTACCATCATCCTCATCTCCATCATCATGCATAATAAAAATTGCCCCAACTTCTGAGCCCTCCGTGGATTCCACCCGTTACTAGGGAGGAACACCACTGGAGCCGGCAAAGAGATGTGGCAGCAAAAAAAAAACAAAACAAAAACCGTACATCCCCTGTGACACGCCATTCTCAAATTTGTGCGTCAACTTAAGAGTTTTGTGCATACAAATACGCACCCCTGTGTGTAATCAGGAACACTGTAAGAGCCAAAAGCTAAACTGTTGATGTGCACATGTATACATGTACGAAGAGTAAAAGTGAAATGCAGACCTCACGATCCTGGCTGGGGTCCTTGGGAATGACACCAATAACGGTGCTGCTCAGTGTATTTCTCCCAAGTAGGCGGCTCTTCACCATGTTCATGCTGTAAAAACAGTTTAACACATTTACATCCTGGTCATCCACAGCCAAAGCTTTTGGAAAACTACTTACTTACTTAGGCCCCTGGCTCCACGTGGAGCATAGGCCATCGACAACCCTTCGCCATCGCACTCTGTTCTGGGCTATTCTTGCCACTCCAGTCCAGTTGGTCCCCTGCTTATATAACTCCTTTTGGAAAAGCTGTGTGTGAAATGGCTGTACATTTACTCAGTACGTTAATGGTCAGTTCAATTGGCTACAGCTGCAAGCCTTTCATCAGAGGCATACAATACCCTGTGTTCGGTTAAATGTATTCAATGCAAGAGACACATATTAAGGAAGAGTAATTACCCACATGCTACTGAGTGCGGGTCACCATATGACAGAACGTATTACAATTCAACACCTGTCGCGATTTGCTTTGACGATACAAACTAACAAACAACAATGCCGAGCTGCTGCTTGGTCGTTCATGCAAATGTGGAACTCAAACAGATAGTCTGAGTGATCATGGGGAACAACTGACCACACTGTCTCACATTTCCCAGGAGTTCCCAATCTGGGGGGGAGGGGGGGGGGGGGGCCGGGATAGCCGAATAGTAGAGCGTTGGACTCCCAATGCTCGGGTCGTGAGTTCGAATCCCGGCTGGGACCACATATTTGTGCTGGCCTTTTTCTCGTTGCCCCGTCTTTGATATCACCCATACGTGGTGGAAAAGGATGTTAAACTCCCAAACACCCACCCACCCACCCTCCCAATCTGGGGCCATGACTGATGTAGTACTTGGTAATCACTGGAAAGCTGCCATGACGGAGGTCACTGACCTAATTCAACTCATGGGCTACTCTTACAATAATTGTGTGACTTTATTCACCGCCCTACTTGGCGACGGCTGTAGCCGGTAAATGTCTACCACACAGTACGTTCTTGTTCCGACTGACAGTCAAATGCATACAAGTTTTACTTTCTCCTACAGTTCCGAGACACAAACCACCATATGTTCTACTTGAATGTACACGAGGGGCTTTTCTTTTTACATGTACAATGTATATATGCGCAGCTGTAACACTTCTTGCACTAACCAGTCAGCTGACAATGGAAACGTCTAGATTGAAGATACAGGCACAGGGCAAATGAGCACAAAGAAACATCGTTGCACACAAAACCGGGCCAGTACCTGTCTTTTAAAATAATTGCGTACGTTGAACTCACTTTTTGAGACTGCGCACCGGTATTCGCATGGAAGATCCCGGTAGAAGGACATTGTCAGCGACCAGAAGAAGCGGAATCCGCTTTGGAATCGCTATTTGCGACGCCATGTTGTGGTTTTGCTTCAAGTCTGAACTTTGACCTCCTTGTCCTGACTGGGTCAAATGGGTTTCATAACTGTAAAATCTACGCAAATAAAAGCGACACAAAAGGGACAGAAACCACTTAACTTTGACATAGGACGGCACAGGTCGACGTTTCGGCTTACGCCTTCTTCAGGACATAAACAAATGGGACATAACTTCAACAAACAAGCAAAAGGTAACTCTGCGGACGTACTGACATACACGGCGCGGGGAAAAAAAAAAAAAAAAAAAAGGTGGGCGAGAAAAGGACCAGAAAAAATAGCAAAATTATCACAACACCCATCCTTAGGTGACAGAAGACCATGGACTGTGTGTGAAAAAAAAAAAAAAAAAAAAAGTTGGGCAGAAAAGAACAAAAAAGAATAGTGAAAATTAGCAATCACAACACCCATCCTTTGGTGACACAGGACCATGGATTGTTTATTATTTACTAAATCCAACGATTTATGCAATTCTGCATTTACACACAGACCCAACTCTTTGCCAGTTCCCGTGGAACACAATCCATGGTCCTGTGTCACCAAAGGATGGGTGTTGTGATTGCTAATTTTCACTATTCTTTTTTGTTCTTTTCTGCCCAACATTTTTTTTTTTTTTTTTCACACACAGTCCATGGTCTTCTGTCACCTAAGGATGGGTGTTGTGATAATTTTGCTATTTTTTCTGGTCCTTTTCTCGCCCACCTTTTTTTTTTTTTTTTTTTTTTTCCCGCGCCGTGTATGTCAGTACGTCCGCAGAGTTACCTTTTGCTTGTTTGTTGAAGTTATGTCCCATTTGTTTATGTCCTGAAGAAGGCGTAAGCCGAAACGTCGACCTGTGCCGTCCTTTGTCAAAGTTAAGTGGTTTCTGTCCCTTTTGTGTCGCTTTTATTTGCTTAACTTGTAACCACTTCGCAGTCATTACCGTTTCCGTTTCTGTAAAATCTACATAATATGAAAGAAAAAAAAAAACAGCAGATTGAGAGATTTTTTTTCAGTACGATCGTTTATCAGACTCGAATGTCTCAATTAAAGATGAAGACACCAAACATATCACATTTTGGGATATCAAAAGTTTCGTCTGCTACAGTGTTTTGCGGGTGTCTCAAACGTAAACGCAATATGATCGCCAAGCAAACCAAGCCTAAAGTAACGTGACGTAAAAAATCACATGATCCAATGTGTCAACAGAGCGTCCTAGCGCTCAAAGTCAGCCGCTCCTTTCTTGCTAAATCATCGCGTCTGTTATCATTACCTCATGACACACAGGCGGTAGTGACAAAACTCCATCGCAATGGCGTCCAGGCTGCCAATCGAGGTGAGTGATTATTTACTAAATCCAACGATTTATGCAATTCTGCATTTACACACAGAAACAAGGCCCGAAGTCACGATCGCTGTGTTTGCAACAGTCTGGCAAGAACCCAAACAGTTAATCTTTCATTTGTTCTTCTTAGACCCATGCTAGTTTTTACACTGCACGTTTCGTAACAGAGAAGACCGTCAGCTCTTGTTTACCAGATAGCTGACGTTTACTAGTGTCCATGAGTTTCAGATCCACATCATGCATGTTTATAACTTTGTTCAGCACTTTAATGTTTAACAAATGAGGGAGAAAACATGTAAAAGTGCAGTATCTGAAGGATCAGCCTCATCTTGCTGTAGCATCTACATGTTTATTTAGATTTGTTCACTCACAGGGAGAAGAAAAATACATACTTCATCATCAAAATGGACAAGATTTGTGATTGTGTGCATTATACAATGACAGACACCCCCCCCCCACCCCCTCCATTACAATGTACAAACACATGCTGTCAATACAATGTCGATCAGTCTATGAAACATTTGTTTTTTTTAATTTTTGTCATAACTATTGAATTACTACATGTACATGAATTGCACACTGTTGCACGTGTGGAGTATGTGAATGATCATGGTCGATGCGTTGCAAAATAAGTTACAGATGTGTAGCGCACATTCAGAGTACTTCTTTAGCATGAGTATTACATTTACAGGTTGAGGGGGGTTTTTTGTTGATTTTTTTTTTTTTTTTTTTTGCTGCCCCAACTCTTTGCCAGTTCCCGTGGAATGTTTGTTACAGGTGGTGGCGCATGTTATGTCGTTTCTTGGAGTGTCTGACCGCAAGGAGGCAGCACTTGTGTGTCGGGGATGGTACGAGGCATCGTTGGACCCCGCTTTACAACGAAACATCATGGTCAACTTCACATATGAGAAAACAGAAGAAATCCTGGAAAGTTTCAAAAGACGTCGGCTTTCCCACCTGGTCCTGTCTCACTTTGATAACTCGAGCATCACTAAAAATGCAATCCTTAGAGCATGTGAGCTTGGATCAGATGACCTGAAGAGTTTGTCATTGAAGGACTCAAACATAACTGAGGGCACACTTGTGCAGTTGTTGACAAAATGCCCACAGCTTGAGTATTTAGACCTGTGTGGATGTAACTCCTTGTTTATGCCTGGGACACTGTTGAATAACAATGCACAGGTCAGGGAGCTTCAGGAAAAAATGAAAAACGTGACAGAGCTGAATTTGGCATCATTACGCTTCCTATCAGATTGTTCCTTCAATCGAATTGTTGCCATCTTCCCCAACCTGAGAAAATTGAATCTGGCCTCTTCGCCAATAACTTACAACGGCCATGCCTACTATGCCAATGGTACAACAATTTTTGAAAACTCTGCTGTCTTTACCTTCCGTTGTCTTGAGCGTTACTTGCTGGAAAATATCGATCGCATCAAGGGTTTGAACCTTAGCCGTACTTCCATGACCAACCAGCATTTGGCGCGTCTGGTGCAAGTGAAAAATCTACAGCTGGAAGAACTGGTGCTGGTCGGTTGCCGTGATGTGGGAAATGAAGGTATAAGCCAGCTTTGCCAGCACCAACCCAGCCTGAAACTCCTGGACATGAGTGGCTGCCTGGACATCAGCGACGCAGGACTGGCCAGCATCGCCACGAAGCTGACCAAGCTGGAGACACTGCGCGTGAACAAGTGCCGCATGCTGACCGACAGTTCTGTGGGGTTACTGAAGAACCTGGAGAAGCTCCACACCTTGGACATGTCGGAGTGCTATGAGGTGACCAGTAAGGGGCTGCTGAAAGGAGTGTGTGATGTAATGAAAACACACCTCACTCACCTGAACCTGGCCTGCTGCAGCAAGATAGACACAAGTTTTGTTGTGCACATGGTGGAGTGCGTGCCCCTCCTTCAGCACCTTGACCTGGGCTCCTGTTTTCTCCTCCAGGTAAACAGCCTTAAAGTTTGTACGTGGCCAAAATGGAAATATGCTTGCTTTACTCTAGTCAGTGTATGTAGGTGAGTATATATATATGTATATTCATTACAAGGTCATTGCAAGATGCTGTCAAGTGTGGGGTGTACTTTCATTGTTGTTGTTCTGTTTGGAGGATTGTTTTTTGTTTTGTTTTGTTTTTTGTTCGTTGGTCAGTTGTTTTTAGTTTGGGTTTGTTCTATTTTGGGAGTGTGTGTGTGTGTGTGTGTGTGTGTGTGTGTTGGGGGGGGGGGGGGTAACTGACTAATGTTTAGGTCACAGAGAAGAACTCCAAAAGCAGCGTCGTTTGGGTATATGATATATTTCATTAGTTTCAGACTACTTTCACTCTCCTTTGACTTTAGCTAACGCAGCTGTGTAAATCATCATTGCAGGATGTTGGACTTCACAAGATTTCCAGTTCTCTGCACTGCCTTCGTTTTCTGCGACTGGCTTGGTGCAAGGCCATCACCAACATGGGACTACTGGGTCTCAAAGTGGAGGGGATCTGCCCCTTGCATGACCCCCTTGCTGCAGTGATTGACGGCGAGTGCAGCTGCACTCGAAAGTCTAACACGCCCATCATCTTCCGCAAACCAACCGCGGCGATCCGGGAAAAGAATGAACAGACACTGAAGAAAATGATCTCAGAGCTTGAGCAGACAGTGGTCCCAGAGAATATCAGCGCGCTGACAAGTCTGAGGAGTTTGGATCTGTCTTCCTGCCTGCAGCTGTCTGATATTGGGTTATGTGGCTCCATCAAGTTTTGCGAGTTGCGAGTGTTAAAGATGAACTGTCTGCATGGTCTGACTGACGCTGGGCTCATTGACATCGCCAACAACAACCCTGGTCTGGAGGAACTGCAGGTAATTGTATGCTAAGCAGGGTTGCACATTTAAGTCGGTCCCAGGACATTGACCTATAAAAATTTTAAATGTCCTATTTTTCCCACCTCAAGCGGACATTTGTCCTATTAAAATTTTTATTGCCACTAAGTGGCCAGGACACTGTGTCCTATCACTTTGCTGTTTCCAGGACACTTTGTCCTATAGAAACTGTGGAAAATGTGCAACCCTGGCTAAGCTATTGGTGTCCAGGATAATGCAATGTTATTATAAACATAATATAATTTAAACTTCTTCTTTTTTCTCTGCCTATACCAGCGTTGTTAAAAAAAATATGAGCTGTGAGAACCATAGTAACTTTTTTTTCTAATTTTGAAGAAAATCACTGACAGTTTTATTGCTTACATACTGTTTTAATGCGAAGAAAATTCATGTTGTTGTTGTCATTTTCTCTCATTCATGTCTTTATTTGAAAGTGCTTGGATGCTAGTGGGTGGGGTTGCCATTGTGTGGTGGTTTTTTGTTTTAAAAATGGCTGTCCTTCACTAGATGAATTAATTTTCAGTTTTAGCACATAAGTAAGGGTACAAAGTGACTTAGTTTTCATTTCTGACTGATCTTTATTTCTGTTGTTCCGGGTCGTAGCTTCAGCAGTGTGCCCGCATTACTGATGCAGCCATTGATGTGGTGACCTCTCGCTGCCAGCGCCTCACGCATTTGGACATCTCCAACTGTGACCGGCTGACAGACACTGCGCTGATACACATCGGGGATAACTGTAAGCGACTTCGCCACCTGGATGTCTCATTCTGCTGCGGCATCTCACCTCAAGCCGTGGATCTCCTGGAGAGGAGGATGCATACCCTGAACACTGTTCTATGCCGCAACGTTGGCATCTCCAGCTTCCCCATCCTCTCTGCGTCTGATGAGCCCTCAACATCCATTTCATGAACATAGAACAGATTAGCGTGGAACTTTCTACACTGCTGCTTTCAAATGAGCTGGCTGGGCTGTGTGTGTGTGTGTGTGTGTGTGTGAGTGTGTGTTTTCAGACAGGACAGGGAAGTATAGTATAAAGGAAAGAGATCGAGTGGTGCGATATAATATTGATGAGGGTGCTGTGTGAGGAAGAAGCCAGGGTTTGGGGCTTTCAGTGTTTGTGTATTGTATTGTATTGTATTGTATTGTGCCAGCTTCAGAGGTATTCCTGCCAGGTCATGGATGGATACCATTTTAGAGCTTTTTTTTTGTACCTGCTGTGCATATATATTTAGAAGGTTGGATGGCACATGGTGGATGGAAGCAGTGGTATCTTGTGTTTATTCATGTTCGTTTTGTAGAGGCCTGTTTAGAGCTTTCAGTTCATCCTTGTAACAGTTCATCCAAGAACATCGTACATATTGCCTTGACTATCCAGTACCAGTAATCTTTTCTTTTTTTCTTTTTTTCAAATTCCCAGTGGAAATCTGCCATGGTCAGAGTTTATACTGATATATAGTTGATGTATAGTTGTGAAACTGCTAGAACATGTAGGGTAACATGTTGGATAAACAGGGGCAGATGCATTCATTCACATAGTGGATATATGTGCTAGCTGTGAGTGTTCTGTCGTGAGGCTTAATTTACATTTTGTACGTTACATTGCCATGGTGTGAAGTGCGCATTTTCCTATGCATTAGACTTACAGTTGTCTTGGAGATTTTGCTTTGAAAGCTCAGTACACTTGCTTAAAAAAAAAAAATCCAAATGGTATACATGTATGTAGACGTACACACGTTACGCATTTGTGGGTTTGTGCGTGTTCATGTGTGTGATCTTGTCAAGACTCGCTTGTCATTAATGGACATGTAACGTGATCTGAGAGTTTCAGAGGTTTGTCAGGCAATAGAGTAGTTGTCCTTTCTTTTTGTGTATGTTTATTTTTATTCATTTTTAGTTTTAAGTTTTGTTTTCAGTTCTAGTAAACTGCTTTCAGATGTATTTGGAAAAAGAAGGCTTTATTTATCATTTTAGTAAGTGGACCCAGCAGTAAACACTTTTTATTATAATTTCATTTGAACAAAATGTGGTTAATTTGATAGAATTCATGAAGGAAGGTATCCTTTATCCTATGATTGTTACAGTCAAAATTGTTCACACAAGCCAAGTCTCTGTTTACTGTATCTTTGCACAGACGTAGACTATATATATATATATATATACCACTGAGCAACATATTTTGAAAAGTATAGATACGACATTCAAATTTTCTGATCAGTGCCTAAAAGGCTTTCTACTTTTTATGCGCATTTTGCACTTAATATCCTACACATATTACAGAAGGTGGCTAACAGTTACATCATAATTAAACTTACAATATTGTTAAGAAAAATGGCAAGTCAGAATCTAGCAGTGTTTGTCATGTGTACATAAGTCTTATTACATATAAATTTTTATAATGAGTGCATTTCTTTTTCATTCCAAAAAATTCACAGATAAGATTTGTGATGTTTTTGCTCATGAGTGCTGTAGCAGACTGATCGTTAATTTTCTTTCATTTTGTCACAATCTCTCTACTGACTTAGCTTTTGCTAAATTTACACGATGTTTGACATTCACATTAGGTGCTCCTGGTGAATCACTGATGTAAATATATAGTTGTTACTGTACAAATCAATAGAATTCCTCATAGAATTTATGTGTTGTGTTATTTTGTAAATACATATATATATACATTTCACATCACAGATATTGTGTGGCATAGATCTAACATTTTTAACTTTGATAAATTTCCATGGCACTTTATTGTGATTCTCATGAACTTACAAGAAGTTTTTCACGATGTACAATGTATATATGCTTCAACATGTAGCCACATCACTAGAGGACATATATATATATATTTCAGCCCTATCATCCGTTCGTTTTCGTGTGTGTCTGTGTGTGTGTCTGTGTGTGTGTGTGATTTCTTTAATTCATATAATTTTCTTCTATATAGTTTTATTACATTTCAACTGCATTATAAATCAAAGAAGCAACTATCTGCTCTTTAGTGATTAAGAATAAACACCGTTTTGTTGTTGTTGTGCGTTTGTGTGTGAGGATCATGGTTGTTATTTGTTACTATGCTTGTTTTTGGTGTACCATCAGCATTCAATATTATTTTATTTTATATTTGCCATTTTCCAGAAAAAAAGTGATGTGAAATTTCATATCATTCATGGGACCAGTGGTTTTTGTTAGTGAAAGGACATGAAGGGGTTGTTTTTTTTTTTTCATTCCATCTTATGCACTTTAATTTGTTGGACTGTACGTGTATGTGCATAAACAGAAGAAATGTACTGATGATATATTTACCTTTCTTTTACAGACAAAACTTGACACAGTGGTCTGCAGTGTTTTCACGTTCATTTTCTCAGACAGCATGAGTAACACAATACAAGAAATACAGTTCGCACTGGCCCCCCTAGTGTAGTGGTTAGCACTTCGGACCATGGACCGGCAGACCTGGGTTCGAGTCCCAGCTGAAGCAAGCGGGATTTTTCCTACCTAGGTCAGCTCCTATCCAGCACGGGTGTGCTATGGGCCCAAAGGGGAGGCTGTTGCCACACAGCCGAGATTTACCCACTTCACGGGTACGACTTTGGGGGTGCTTCCCTTGGTATGACACGTCTTATGATGTGGATGATTACACAGCCGGGATCACAGGTGCTGTAGTTCCTGGGCCTGGTTAACGCCAGGATATTTGCAATAGGAAGCATGGAATGGGGCCCTGTCCTGCAGTCCCAAACCACACGGACCTCCATAGCATCATCTTACCATCATCCTCATCTCCATCATCATGCATAATAAAACTTGCCCCAGCTTTCAAGCCCTCCATGGATTCGCAGAAAGCTGGCAAAGAGTTGGGGCAGCAAAAAAAAAAATATATATATATATATATATAGTTTGCTGTTTATTTGCATTCAGTGCTAAGGTAAACTATCAGGCTGATGCTACGAAGAGTAAACAAAGCTTATTTGTGTGTTAATAATGATGCAATAGTTTTGTTCGCTCCCAACAGCCATTTGCACCTTGTGTGAATGCACGATGGCCGTTTAAACAACATAGTGATTGTCACCATTACCACTACCCCCAACCTTAAACCTAATCCTAAACCGAAAAAAGCGGGTTAACTATACTGTACTAAAGGGACGTGGCTGCGTAGGAATAGTTCGCCCGATACAGCCCAAGGGTGTGAACCTACCTCTCTCTTTTTCGCCCCATTGGAAGAGAAAAATTAATCCATGACATTTGATCTCTGCCTGCTGCTGCGGGTGAATGCAATTATACTGTTGAGTCGGTGTCATCACAACTGGAAGAAAGATGTAAGGTGCACTGATTTTGCCTTATGTGTAAGTCACCTCACATTTGAAATAAAGTCATGATTTGAGTTTGAAGAGTGATGATTTTGTTGTTCTCTCTCTCTCTCTCTCTGTATTCTCTTAACCAGTCAGATGTTTATAAGCGTGGGAAACACTCAGGGAAGGAAAAAGGGTAGGATTGGGGGCTTTTTTTTTTCTTTTTTTTTTTAATTAACTCTTTGTGTTATGTTTTAGAAAACTAGTCTGTAGAACAGCAACAGTAAGTGTGAAATAATGGCTGAAAACCCAGCTCCCTCGCTCTCTCTCTCTCATGAAAACTACCATGGGCTATTCTGACAACTATTTTAGCATGTCTAATGAAAAGCAATAAAGCAAAGCGATATTTGAATTATAAAATTAAAAAAAAAACCAAAAAAACAACGGTTTGGTAACTATGAAAGGCGACGTGTTTGTAAAAATGTTTATGGGGTGGACACATGCGCCCTTTCACATGGATAACAAAAGAAGCTGAAGTGCGCTGTACTAATTAAGCGACAGATTATATCAACATCAACAAACAAACCAATAACTAAACCAAGTGCATACGAGAGATGTGGGTGATCACAGACACTTTGAACAATCACAGGCTACAGATAACAAAAACAAATAAACAAAAAATCACTGTCACTATACAATCATAGGGTATCTCAGTCTCTTAAACATTCTTTGAAAAGTCCAATATAACCGAGAAAAAAACATCACCAGCTGCAAATATGTTAACGAAATCTAGTGCCATTTGGTCAATGAAATTTAACAATTCAGTATATGAAATGTGAACAGACTGTACACAGAGTATATACACAATTTCTGGTTCATTTCATTCTATGATATGCCTACTCATTACATGGCTAAGGACATCTCTGCAGTATGAACAACAAGAACTGGTATTTGTATTTACAAAAGCAGAATAAACGTAAGGCCATGAACTGTGTTTATTAACTTCGAGGTGGTCAGTGCCGCTGAAGCGTGTCGTTCAGGCTTCAGAGGCTGCTACAGTGTATCTTCTATGTCTTCAGTTCAACGTGCTACATGTATCTGTCTCCACGGGGTCACGTCTTTACAATAATTTGACGTCACTCACTTGCGTCATGCATCTCATTAGTGTCAAGATAAAGTATCAATCGTCTTCTTAATACAACATTTGTCGTGTAACGAAACACCCACTGACCCAGTGATAATCTGTGAAAAAAGAATACAATTTTATAGAAACTGCTAGCAAACTTGAACACGCGAAAAGAATCCGATTAAAGCGACATGTGATGCATTTACAAAGAAGACGGGCTGGCCCGGGACACTGTACTTGTAACCGGTTTTATCATCATCTAACTTCCGCAAAAGGAACACCAAAGTACCAATACAGATATCTCAGCTGTATCGCTAAGGTACTAGTAAGTCTACACCAGCCTATATCCACTGCAAAACGGCAGATTACGCAAACCATTCCATCTGCCCTACCAAGTAAACAGCCATACATCCATTTCAAATTTATTTTGAAAGTTAGTCTTCCCAAACAACTGTCCCGTCGGGTGCCAGTATAAAGCAGTGGTCCCGAGGAAGGCATTAAAGCCACGATATTGAAATGACATGATCAGGCTGTTTGTTGCATCTTTTCACCTTTCATTTTCAATCCATTTCAATTCCAGTGTGGCCAACAGATAAACTTTATCTTCTTAATTCTTCGGACGCTCCCCGGGAACGCCGACGAGAAAACTGAACACTTTGCATATGGCTCGGATAGTTTCTTTGCTGTAAAGTTCCGCTTGTTCTGTTGTGACTCCTACAGTTTCCTTGCCGTCTCCAGCATGCTCAGTACCGACCCCCTTTTGGTCTGTGCGAGCACCCTCCTGATCTGCATGGATGCCAGCACGCTCTTTGCCAGCTCGCATTTGCTCTGTGCCGACCCCCGTTTGCTCTGTGCCAGCACTCTCCTGATCTGCATGGATGCCAGCACGCTCTTTGCCAACTCGCATTTGCTCTGTGCCGACCCTCACTTCCTGTGTGCCGGCTTCCTCATGCTCTGTGGTGACTTCACCTTGCGCTGTTTCGGCTGTCATTTCATCTGACCCTTGTTCTGTAGCGAGCGAAAGCAGCTCTGCTGGACACGGCATCCAAGGATGAGCCGCTAGATTTCGTGGGACGTGGTCACCGTCAGTAAGTAGAGTTACGGTCCTTGGACCCTGCCTTCTGGCCGCATGGTCGATCACAGACCGCATTTCTGTAGAGATCCGCTTTTGTCCAGCCAGGATAACTACCAGTCGGGACCTTCTCATGATATGCACCATGCCGTCAAGAATAGGTCTTCCAAGTTGGACGTCCTGGTCCATCAGAGTGACCTTCAAACCGCAGGCATTCTTCAAGACCCCTGCTAACGCATCTGCCTGCCTTTCACTCTGAGAGTCCTCGCCATGATTTCCATCGTAGATCATCATGATGTCCCAGGTCTCCTGATCTCCTTCACCGGAGTCTGTGTCTGAACCTGTGCTTGCGTCAGATTGGGCCTCCTCAACGGTTTCCATAAAGGCGGTGTGGAAATGTTCCTTGCTGTCTGCCAGTGAACTGTCCAACAGGGCCCGTTTCGCGGCCTGTAGGTAGACTTTGAGAACGTACTGTTGGCCTCCCAACTTAACCAGAGTATCTCTGCCTCGCTCAGTACACTTCAGGAGCTCGATAAAGGTCAGTGCCTTTCCAAACTCTTTCACAGCCACGTAATTCTCGATGCATAATTTCAAATGCTTAGGATTCTTTGCCTCTTCGGGCGCCATTTTTCTGATTTCCTCCAAGAGAGCCATGGACTGCTCATGATCCGATATCAGCTGGAACAGTTTTGCTTTCTTACCCAGCTTTTGGTTTTCGCTGATGTTCGAGCCGTCTACCTCTTTCAGGAGTTCGGAAAAGGAGTACCATACGTCTCCTATTTGTCCTTGAAGATGTGGGGTCCTTGAGTACAGCTGCACCGCTTTTGTCAGTGCCTTGTACAACATAGATTCTGCTTGTAAACTCAGTTGTCTCTTTTTCTCTTCATCTGCTTCACTTTTAGATTTTTCTTTTAGAATCAGCCCTGACTGTTCAAACGAATTCACTGAAATGTAATTCAGACGTTCCCAGTTGCTGTTTCGGATCTCTGTGAGCAAGTCAAGAGCTTTGTCCAGCTCACCCACATGTCTGTGCATCAAGGCAAGGTCATACTTGGCCTGTAGATTTGTGCCTTCGCTGAACTTCACCGCTTCCTGAAAATACTCCATGGCTTCGGTAACATAAGGATCGTTTCTTTTCAGTTTCACATCTGAAGGAATGTTCATTGTTCTCTTCAGTAATTCTGTTTGCGCAGCTGGTGAAGGGGTGTCTCCTGCTAGGTTTTGTTTCTTAACGGCAAGTGCCTTGTAAACCCTACCAAGATGGTGATAGGCCGTAGACGATGGCCGGATAGAAAGGGCCTTTTTTAGAAGTTTAGCAGACCGTTCTAGTTTTCCTGCGAACTGAAATATCTGGCCTGTTTTACACAGAACAGCATTGTCATCTGCATCCAGCTCCAGGGCCCGTTCGCATGCCTCGGTCGCGTCCATTTTTACCTCTTTCACTAAATGTGCTTGCAGCTGTTGGTCCACTTCCGAGTAATCAACCAGTACCGCTATCTCTGCGCAAGCTTTGGCACGGAGACTTTTGCTGGCGGATTTATCAAGAACGGATCGGAGAAGGCGCAGCGTGTCTAACACTTCTTCCCGAACATTTGTTTTCAACATGGGAGCATGCTGAAGATGCAACAGTCGTCGTTTGGTGAGGCCAAGGCCCAGTGTCCACAACCATTTCTCGGGTTCTCTGGCCTGAACTAAGACCTCTTCAAAAAGAGGCACTGCCTTTGGGTAGAAGCGAGGCCGCATTCTCGTGTAGCTGAAGGCAAGCTCAGCTTTGGCCTTGACTTTAAGGTAGTCAAATTCTTCAGCGTCCGTCTTCAGTTCTTGCAGCCGCTTAACCACTTCTTCAGCTTCGTGGAGCCTTTCCGTGTGCCACAAGATGGCAGCCTTATTGGCTAGAGAAACCAAGTTATCGCCTTCACCCTCCACGGACAAGGCTTCTTCGATCTTCGTGAGGGCCTCTGATGGTTGACCTTGACAAAACAGGACAAAACTTAGAAAATTGTTTGCCCTCGCTGTCTCCATGCCAGTCTGGTATCCCACAGAAAGGGCTGACTTTAAACTCCTGCTCTGCTTCTCGAGATACTGTGAGTCTGGTTGTTGACTGTCAGCCAAAAGGTGAAAAGAATTCGGGAATTCTGCCAGTTTCCTTTTGAAGCTCTCCCATTCCTTCTGCTCCGTGTTCGCGGTAAGTTCAGCAGGAGAATCAAGAGCTGAAAAACAAAACCAGTACACAAATGACGGGAGGGTCACTGTGGACGCAATATGCTGGAGTTCTTCACATCAGTTTCATGAACTTACTTATAAAAAGAGAGAGCATAAAACATTTTGAGCGATCGAGTCTTTTCAGTGTCTTTCCTTTCCAACTTTTTCCGCTTGTGTCTTTGTTGACGTGGATTAGCTCAATCGCCATGCGTATAAACACACCGCTGTTTGTTTTGTTTGACCCAACTGTGTTTAATCGCTTGCAAGGCATGGTCTACGGCCTACAGCGAGTACCCGACGCTATAGATACTCGCACAGCTTTCTGTGAGCTTCGTGTCTCAGTCACGTTCTAACACGTTCCTAATGAATAACTACACGTTTGAGCTTGGGAAAAGGGCGGGTCATCGGTACACCCTCGAAAAGAACAGTAGGCCTGCATTCAGGTCGTGCAGTTATCTACATTGCCTGGTGTACTGGCTGTGTTGCTATTTACCCTTGACAGTTCGTGATCAGACTGCTGCCGCCCCAACACTACGCGCGCAGATTGCCGGTGTTATGACAAACACTTGATGACATCTGGTAAAATAACAAACGAGTCTGGGCCACTTGTAATGATAATAATGATAGATTATTTATTTTCCGCCTAATCTTGTATTTACCCTAGACGCTTGTGTCCACACACACACACACACACACACACACACACACACACACACACGCACACACACACACACACCTTTTCATACTTTATCACATCCCTCATTATTGTCCTGCTGCTGCTATACCTACACACGAGTAGTGACAAACTGCTTGATATCTGTTGAGAGGTACCAGCCCACAATTCTATTTTTCAGGAAGAATCTAGGGGGATGGAAGATTTGTGATGAAGATGCAGACAAACCCGTTGACATAAATCCGTGTAATTTTTTTTTCAATTCAATTCAATTCAATAAAACTTTGTTCGTCCATTAAAGGCAATTTCATTGGGATACTGGACGGGCGTATAAAAAGGAGAGAAAAAAAACTGATAGACTAAGCAAACTTACCAATATTAAGATATAAAGATTAACTGAAGTTCTAACATATCACACATGTATCTGATTAACGTCACAGGGCGTGCTTGCTTACGCACATGCGCGCGCAATCAAAGCGAGCTTGGGCGAGAAAAGCGAAGTATGCTAAGCAGTTTAATAATGCCGGATGCAACAATCAGTTATCATGAGATACATATACTGTATGATACCTTTAGTTTTGGTTTGGTAAACGCAGTCACTACAGCCGGCCTTGAGTTGTTCTAAGAAATCGGAGAAATAAATTCACGGCCTGTGTCCATGCGCTGCATAGGGCTGTTTACATGTATGTGTCACAGAAGAAACTGGAATGTAGGAGTCCTTTCAAAGGGAAATTGGAATTCAACTAGATTTTCCAGCTGAAGATGGAATTCTGGGTTCAGCTATGGCAAACTGAAATCTTCTTTTTAGAGGAAATTGAAATTCAAAACATCAAAGTTTGCCGAGTTTGTCGCATACAATTATACCCCTGGTCACTGAAAACAGGAGTTTGTTGTAAGCTGTTATTCAGTGATATAATCATGACTCACCTTCGTCATCGAGGTCCGCCATGTTTTAATTCGCTTCACCCTCGAGACGGTGAACTGCAGTGGTTGAACGCTCACCGCCTCTATGTCATGTGGGTTTGCGATCCGCCCGTTCCCAGAATTCGTTGCGCGCCGATGACGGAAAACGATGTACCGATCTGTCTGATAATCGTTATCAGCACACACTAACGCTGACGCTGTTATCAAGTCAGCCGCTAAAACCGAAACTATAGCCCAGGCTGATCCGTATGGCTTACGAACAAGAACCCAAGCTTACACATAATTGTACAGGTCACAATGGCCTTTGCTGTTCGATTTGGGCCGTCAAAATTCTGGTACCATTCGACCTGTCCCTTTGATTATTATGTAATTGTTTATGAATGATTTATGAATATCAGGAGAGCGTAACAGGCGGACTGAACGTGTGTAGTCTGCATGTAAATTGTATCTCGTATTCATTTTTTTTTTAATGGAGCGGACGCTTAAAGTTTACCCTATCGGTTACAAAAATACAATCGTGTATTTTGCTTGTGAAATCTGGCGTGAGCTATCATGCGCCAGAGCTATTCACCTGAATGAAAAGTAGTGTCTGGCTAACTGGAACTGTTTCCTTGATTATTCTGTGTGCTGGATACCAACAATAATTAATATCTGTCACAAGTCACATGTTGGTGTTAACCGTAATCGTGGATACTCTATGATAAGTAAGTCAAAGGGTCGGTAGGAAGTCGAACCTATGAATGTTTACGTGACTATAACTTTTACTATTTCACACTGCGACAAGCATAAGCGATCATAGATGCGACCAACCAGCCTCAGCAGCACGTAGACGACCACATCATCTTCCTCCTCATTTTCTAAATGAATCCCTGAAATTGAAGCTATATATTTTAAGATTCAGGGGCCTCTTCACCGGGGGGGGGGGGGGGGAGGAGGAGGGGGGGTTATTTCATCACAGTGATTGCAAAAGATGATCTGCTAGTTGACCCTACACAATATGTTTAATGTACGAAAACAGGATTCCTCCTACCTCTATCGGGACAATGTATATGTACACGAGTACCAAGCGTCTCTAGTGTTTACGTCAGTTGGATGGGACAACGTGTCCAACAGTTATGTGTTGACGTTGGGGCGTTCCTGGTGAATGCCAACAAGGAACTTGAAAAGTGTACAGATTGCTTGGATGGTTGGTTTGCTGTAGCGTCCTGCTCGTTCTGTACCCTCTCCAGCCTGCGCTGTTCCGGCTTCAGCTTGCACTGAGGGGTACGATCCGACGTGCTCTGTAACAGCTCCAGCTTGTACTGAGGTGTACGATCCGGCGTGCTCTGTTCCGGCTCCAGCTTGTACTGAGGTGTACGATCCGGCGTGCTCTGTAACGGCTCCAGCTTGTACTGAGGGGTACGATCCGGCGTGCTCTGTAACGGCTCCAGCTTGTACTGAGGGGTACGATCCGGCGTGCTCTGTAACGGCTCCAGCTTGTACTGAGGGGTACGATCCGGCGTGCTCTGTAACGGCTTCAGCTTGTACTGTGGGGTACGATCCGGCGTGCTCTGTAACGGCTCCAGCTTGTACTGTGGGGTACGATCCGGCGTGCTCTGTAACGGCTCCAGCTTGTACTGTGTGGTACGATCCGGCGTGCTCTGTAACGGCTCCAGCTTGTACTGTGGGGTACGATCCGGCGTGCTCTGTAACGGCTCCAGCTTGTACTGTGGTGTACGATCCAGCGTGCTCTGTAACGGCTCCAGCTTGTACTGAGGGGTACGATCCGACGTGCTCTGTAACGGCTCCAGCTTGTACTGAGGTGTACGATCCGGCGTGCTCTGTAACGGCTCCAGCTTGTACTGAGGGGTACGATCCGGCGTGCTCTGTAACGGCTCCAGCTTGTACTGTGGGGTACGATCCGGCGTGCTCTGTAACGGCTCCAGCTTGTACTGAGGGGTACGATCCGGCGTGCTCTGTAACGGTAGACATGCTGAGGTTTTGTAATTTTTCAGCAATGATTTCCACTTCCTCCCCGCCGACTGCCACTTTCTTTAAATCGAGCGTCAGCAGTTCTTGGGGACAAGTCAACGATGGACGACACGTCAAACAATGTGGGACACGGCCGCAATCCGTAAGCAAGGTGACAATTTTGGTTTGTCGTCGCAGAGAATCCTCTTTGAGGTGTGGCATCAGTTCTTTGTCAAACTCCTCAGGTCCAGGCAAAACCACGACCAGACGAGACCTATCCATCGTTTCCACGACTGCCTTCTCGAACGATCCGGTAAGGATGTCTTCATCCATCAAAGTGACCTTCAGGCCACAAACATCTCGTAGAACTCCGGCCAGGATCTTCGCTTTTCTCTCACTCTCCTTCTCCGGTTCCTCATTGTCGTAGAACATCATGACATCCCAGAAATAATTCTCTCCACTTTTGGAAGACTGTATACATGCCAAGGTGTTGGCACCGTCAGGCAGGGTGTGAGTCACGGTTTCCGTGAAAGCCAGCTGAAAGAATTCCTTGCTGTCGACCAGTTCATTGTGTAGCAGAGCATGCTCGGCAGCCTGTATATAGACTTTCAACACGTAGTGTTTGTCACCAAACAGATCCATAGTTGCCTTACCCGGGGCCGTGCACTTAAGAAGTTTGATAAACGCCACTGCATTATCAAACTCTTTCAAATCAACGTAATTCTCGATACGAAGTTTCAAATATTCAGGGTCAGTTTCCTCTTCAGGTGACTTCATGATACACTTGATCTCGTCCAGCAGAACCATGACTTGATTATGATCTGATATGAATCTGAAAAGCCGTGCTTTTTCCCCCAGTTTTTCTTTGTCGTTAAGGTCAGATTCTTCAGCCTCTCTCAGAAGTTCAGAAAAGGAGTTCCACACTTTGCCTATGTGTTCATGGAGGTGTGGAGTGGCTGAAAAAAGCTGCACTTCCTTGATAAGTGCCTTGTTGAACATGGACTGTGCCCTACGAGCCAGTTTCTCTTTTTTCTCATGGTCTTCCTCTGCTTCACTCTGCTCGTTCAGAATCCATCCGGCCTGCTCGAAGGAACTGACCAGGAGAGTGCTGTGGCTAGACTCCAGTTCACTGTGTCGGATCTCTTCCAGTAATTTGAGAGCTCTGAGTGGTTCGCCAATATATCTGTGCATTAACGCAAGGTCATACTTTGCAAACCTGTTTTGACCTTCACTGAAACTGAAAGCTTTTTCAAAACACTCCATCGCTTCGGTCACGAAAGGATCAGTCCTAGAAAGTCGCAGCGGAGGTTTCGGTGGACTTTTCGCGGTCTTTTTCTTCCTGTAAATTTCCAAATCTAAACTGTGACGCGCTGCAGGCCCTGAACGGTTGTCGCGTGAACTTTCCTGACCTGCCATTTCAGCATAACCTTGCCTTCTTTCCCTTGGTGTTTGCAAACGACGTGCAACCCAATCTCCACGACCTTGACCTCGTCCTCTGCTGCTTCTCTCCCGACCTCCTCTTGGCCAGTATGGTGTGACCTGCACCCCAAGATCTTCCCTTTTTTTTTCGCTAGCGAGAGCTTTGTAAGCCAGGCCAAGATGGTGGTACGCCGTAGACGATTCACGAATAGACAGTGCCCTCTCAAGAAGATCGACAGATCGCTGTGTTTCTCGCATCTTTCTAAATATCTTCGCCGTTTTACACAGGACAGAATTGTCACTGTCGTCCAGTTCAAGGGCCACGTTACACGCCTCTCTCGAGCCCATACCCGCCTTCTCGGCCAGGTCTCTTTTAAGCTGTTTATCCCAGGTCATGTAGGAAATCAGAACTGCTACTTCTGCGTGTGCTTTCGCACGGAGATTTTTGCTGTCGGCCTTGTTGATAACCACTAAGAGCAGGTCTAGTGCCTTGAACGTGTCTTCGCGGAGATTTCTTTCCCTTCCGAACATCGGTGCATACTGACCGCTCAAGAGTCGGCGCTTGGTGAGGCCCAGGCCAAATGTCCACAGCCATTTTTCTGGCTCTTGTGCTTCGACGAGAACTTCTTCAAAAATTCTGACGGCTTCAGTGTAAAATTCTGGGTCCAGTCGCGAATAGCAGAATGCTAGTTCTGCTCTGGCCTTCACCTTCAGGTAGTTAAAATCTGTAGTATTTCTCAAAATCTGTAGCCGGCGAATCTCCTCTTCCGCCTCCTGTCGGTCCTCCATCCGCCAAAGGATCGTGGCCCTGTTGGCCAGGGCAACCAGGTTTTGACCTTCGCCTTCTTCTGACAGGGCTTCTTCCGTCTTGTCGAGGGCTTCCTGGTGATGACCCTGGCAGAACAGGATAAATGCAAGATAGTTTTTTGCCCTCGCCGTCTCCAGGGCAGTCTTGTAGCCAACCGACAAGGCAGATTCTAAGCCCTTCTGCAGTCTTACAAGGACCTGTTTCAGATTTCCCTTTGCTGCTTTATGATGATTGTCTTCCATGTGGAAAGAGTGAGGAAAGTCAAGCAGTTTCTCGCGAAATGTCTGCCATTCTCTCTTCTCTGTCTTCCGAGAACGTTGTAGCGGTGACTCAGTGACATCTGAAATGAAAACAAAAAATAATGTAAGGGCTATCTTTTATTTATATCTAATGAACAGAGCCTGTCTGTCTGTGTCTGTGCACGATATAACCTAATTTACAGTTACCTGAGTTACAGTTAGAGTTCTCACATCGCGATCAAGATTGGTGGCTGTACTCAGGGGGACCCCAGAATTGTTGTGACGGGAAAAAAAAAACCCTCGGAAAATCGGATTTTAACGTCCTTTTCCACAACGTATCGCCAGACAGGGAGATTAGAAAATACAATTTAGAGTTCTCACATCGCGATCAAGATTGGTGCCTGTACTCGGGGGACCCCAGAATTGTTGTGACGAAAAAAAAAAACTCGAATAATCGGAGTTTAACGTCCTTTTCCAGAACGTATCGCCAAACAGGGAGACCAGAAAACACTTAGTGACTTACTAGACAGATCACATCATCAGTCCGGGAAAAGCCGGGTACAACCGCTAGTTGTACACTGTAACATAACACAACACTCGCAGTTGTCATTACCGATTCTTGCTCGTCTGTGGTCTAGTCAGGAAAAAAGGCCTAAGAACCATGGACTTAAGACAGCCTTTTTCTCCAGAGAAAAATAAACGAGCCTCAGTCTATTGAGCGTTTGGGGAAACTGTTGGGAAAGAACACGGTTCTGCCTATCCTCAACAATATGATAGGAGTTCAGTCACGTTCAGCCTGGGGAAACTGTTGGGAAAGAACACGGTTCTGCCTATCCTCAACAGCACGTTAGGAGTTCACGTCACGTTCAGCGGGTGGGTGTTTGTCAGTGTAACGTCCTTTTCCACCACATACGGGTGATATCAAAGACGGGGCAACGATGAAAAGCAGCACAAATATTTTGCCCCAACCGGGATTCGAACTCACGGTCTCACGTTCAGGGTGGGTGGGTGTTTGGGGGTTTAACGTCCTTTTCCACCACATAGGTCTCACGTTCAGCCTGGAACACTTACAATATTGCTATGTTAACAATGAAATATCCTAATGTGACAGTTGACCTGTGTGTTGCGCTTTGGTGGATGATATATGCTTGGGAGTCAAACGATTACTTCAAAGGAAAAAAACAAAGTTTAAAAAAAAAAATTGCCTACTACAGGAGTCTTTTGAATGATGAGCAGTATCCACGTCATGTTTTCACAATGTCCATGCTAATTTGGAAAATTAATTATTTCACTTTTTCATGGATCATTGTTGTTGACCCCCAAATTGACAATGGGCAGAATGCCTACGCAATAAACCATCTGAATCTGAATCTGATTCATGCAAAAACAAACAACAACAAAAAGCATTGGACGGTAAACTTCCTCTTTCCAATTAAATCAGCGGGGTTTTGTGTTTTGAAATGATCCGGAAATTTCTGGGCGCTATTTTATCTTCTTCTGTTGTTTGTTTTGCGCTAGGTTGATTGAATAAACACGACCTCAGTAATAATAATAATATCCACTTGCAGCGCTCTGGATAGCCTGGTTTCCCCATCAATTATTTCTACTTTCGGTTTTCAGTTCTGCTTCCCGGAATCTTGCTAGCTTTCCATTTTCCGCACAGACGGTAAAGTTGTGTTCATGTCAGTTGTGCTGATATTGTTGTTGCTAACAATTCTGACTTGTATCATCTGACCGTTACCTTGAATGTTTCTGCTATAGCTGCCGTTGAAAACACAAGTTTGAGGTTTACAGCTTTAACTGCTTATCACCCACCTTCGTCGAGAAAATCCATGGCCGTCGCCGACACTGAGTCTCACAGCTGCCCGCCTGGCCGCACTCAGTGTTCGTGAATGCCGACGGTGTGTCTGCTGCGTCATAAATCTTACTACAGCCTTCACAAAAAGTTAAGGACCACTTGCAAATATCATTCAACTTTTGTCGCGGTGGCATGCTGGTGTAGTGCTGAACATCGCTGAAACGGCGGCTTCTGTAGGCAAACAAATGAGCACAGTTCATAAACAGGGATGCATTCTTTGACCTGCATCTCATTTTTGCCGTGCAGAAAGCCCCAGGTATCGCTCACTGAACACTGAAACTCGGTCTAGTTTTGCCGAAATTGCAGATTTTCAAATGCGCCAAGCATGCTGTGTGACGCGCACGTGCCATCCACACAGTGGTCGCCATGTTCACTAATTACCCCTTACCGAATTTTACGGAAAAAAATCTTATTCGTTTATTTTTTTCTGATTTATTGAAACTGTCACCCATTATGTTGACTAGTCCTTAACTTTTTGTGAAGACTGTAGTTCACGCCACTACAATGCTGCAGGTGTGGTGTCACCTCTCGTCCCTAGTTTATTCTCTATTTCATTTTCTTATCAGGTGTCAGCTACTAGGGCTTGAGGGCCATCCCTGGCATTTTGCTGACAATAGTTTTGTTTTTCTTTTTTAATGACGGTGTAGGTTTGCAGCCCCTAGTCCCTCTCCCTTTCCAGTTTGTGTATTTTTGAGCCCATGCACATTGAAACTTTTTAGTGAAGTAGTCAGAGAGGTTTAAGTAGGTTTAAGTTGTATTGTATACATTCATTTGGGGGCGGTCGGTGGTCTAGTGGTTAAGAGCCTTGTCACCAATGCGAGAGGTCAAGGGTTCTAGTCCCACTCGGGGCAAAGAATTTTTCCTTCTCGTATGTGGCACCGTTCATTCCGGCCGATCGTCGGGGGTTCTCTCCGGGTACTCCGGCTTCCTCCCCCTCTGCTTTGGAAATGTCACAGTTCAGCCCACCAAATTTGAAAAATAAATGCAATTTTAAATTCCGAAATTTAAATAGCTGAGCTGACCCTTCGCACCACGTGGTTGTAATGTGTTTATGTCCAGTGTGTGAAAGAATGCGTGTGATTCACGTGAGCGTGCGTGTTGGGATCAGCTCGCGGCGCTTTGAGCCGATGCATGAAATTGGGTAAAGCGCCTACACAATACTCATTATTATTATTATTATTATTCATAGAACAAAAATTCTGTTTTCTATGCAAAGGCAGAACCATCTGTCCAACTACCCACAGTTTAAGCAAATAAAAGCGACACAAAAGGGACAGAAACCACTTAACTTTGACAAAGGACGGCACAGGTCGACGTTTCGGCTTACGCCTTCTTCAGGACATAAACAAATAGCCCATTTGTTTATGTCCTGAAGAAGGCGTAAGCCGAAACGTCGACCTGTGCCGTCCTTTGTCAAAGTTAAGTGGTTTCTGTCCCTTTTGTGTCGCTTTTATTTGCTTAACTTGTAACCACTTCGCAGTCATTACCGTTTCCGTTTCTACCCACAGTTTGTTTTCACAACCATAAGTGTTTGTAGCACAAGGTATTTTTGATACGTATGTGCTGACATCAACGGAGCATGTGTTTTTGCCACCTCCGTCCTGGATAGGGGATGTCCTCCAGGATTCTTGTGCTCCTTAAGTTTCTTTTTTCCTTATAGTCTTGTTGAGTGGTATATCAAAATAATTTCCTCTCTCTCGCTCTCCCCCTGTCTCTAGCTTCCTCTCTCTCTCTCTCTCTCTCTCTCTCTCTCTCGCATGAACATACTCCTGTTTTTGTTTTGATTGTTTTGCTTTGTTACATTTAGTCTTGGTGCATTTCATGCGCATGACAATATAAACCTTGAAACATGGCCGATTTATTTTTCTAGAATGTATACAAAGTATTGTGCACCACTAACGATACATTTCTTCAACACGAACGTTTTGTAGTCACCAGCACGACATTGTATCACGACTCATTACTGGCGCAAGAAATACATCCGGCCACAATACCACCTTACAAAGGGCGTCTACCAACTACACAGAAAATTAAAATGATAGCTCAAAACAAAACAAAAATAAAGACAAAAAACCGACATGGACATCTGGCATAGCGGAGTATCCCACATACAACATCCATGGTCGATACTCCATGCTTTGTTTTGTCAGAAATGGGCAGAGTTGTACATGAGAATGGCGCATCATAAACTCAAGAGCATGCTGCAGAACACGGGTAGATGGGTGGGTGGGTATTTGACGTCCTTTTCCACCACACACGGATGATATCAAAGACGGGGCAACGATGAAAGAGCCAGCACAAATATCTGACCCCAGCCGGGATACGAACTCACGACCCGAGCATTAGAAGTCCAATGCTCTGCCATTCGGCCACCCCGGCTCCCCGCTCCAGAACACGTTGGAACAAAAGTGAAACAAGGGTAAAAGGAAAACTGTTGTATTTTACTCCTGCTATGTCGCTCTCTTGGTGCACTCGCAGAGAAGACACGGGATACAACAGGATATAACTCCAGTACTTTATTAACAGAGGATGCGCGAAGAACAAATTCATGAAAGAAGAAGAACCCAGAACGCCTTACAGAGCTGCTTATATATACTAAACAGGTCAGATCTAGAACATTCCTCAACTTACTGGCAAGTTGACGTAATCTACTGACGTTACTGCACCAGCATGTTCTGGGATGGTCTAGAAATTCCATCGAAATGCTGTGGCTTTTCGCGATCTCTACAACAAAAGCCAAACAGATACTCGATGTTTACAGGGCGTAGGTTCACCAATCTGCTTAAACAGCAAACCGGCTGAGACCTGTGAAACAAGGCACGGGTGTAAGTAGACTGACACAGTTCAAGCCTCACCGAGAGGGGGGAAAAAGTCTCAGCCTCAGATAATCGGACTAGGGTAGGCAGTGAAACTGAATGTAAATTATGTAAACGGGTTTCTTTATCTTCATCAGTCTATGGTTTTCAGTTTAGTGTGTGTGTGTGTGTGTGTGTGTGTGTGTGTGTGTGTGTGTGTGTGTGTGTGAAAGTCCAGGTCAGAAGTGTTTGGTTCAAATCAGGAAGTTTGGAATGAAACAGGCATTACACACACGTATTGGAGAAAATTTCATCACAGTCACTCGTTTCTGCTTATTACTTTACAGTGCCGTCTCATCATCCCTAACTGTCTTTCGAGCGTCGCCTTAAAAAGTCCTGCATACTTCCGGCATACATATCAGTTACAAAACAGTCATAATTTTCAGGTCAGACCTAATGACTATCGAGAAACCGTAGGGTTAATGTTAGACCGTCGATCAGTTCGTCGGGGTTGTCATTTGGTTTGGTTTCTTTATTGATGCTGTTTCTGCTGTAGTTGTTCTCAATAATAGATAATCTGAATAATAACAGATAATCTGAAATACAAGAGCCTCAGGGAAAAAAGGTCGTTGCAAATCCTAAGCGTATCTTGGAAAAACGACCTTCAGATCTCGACCTAAGCCCTCCGCCAGCTGAGCTGTCACAATCCCCACCACTAAAACAAAGTTACTACCCATTTCCTTTGTGGATGCCAACAAGGAAACCGAATAGTTTGCAGATGGCTCGGATCGTTTGTTCGCTGTAACGCCCAGTCTGCTCTCTGTTGCACTCCACTCGCTCTGTGACGGGCAACAGCAGCTCTGGTGGACAAGGCATCGACCTGTAAGTCTTCAGTTTGAGCGGTACGTGCTCGCCGTCAGTGAGAAGCGTCACGGTGTTTGACTCAGGCCGGCGGGTAGCGTGACTGACAAGCATCCGCATCTCCGAACAAATCTTCTGACTGCCAGCCAGCACCAGCACCATGTGACTTCTCCTCATGACGTGCACCATGCCATCGTCAGCGAGTCTCCCAAGACGGACGGCATCGTCCATCACAGTGACTTTCAGGCCGCAAGCATCTGTCAAAATTCTGGCAACGGCCTTGGCTTTTGCCGTCTGCGCACACGAATCTTTCTTGCGGTTGTAGATCATCATAATGTCCCACGTCTCCGGGTCACCATCACTAGAGTCTGTGTCTGACGTGCTGGATCCTTCAAACTGGGTCTGCATCATGGTGTAGATGAAGGCGGCGCGAAAGTGCTCTGTCGGTGAGTCTGTCAGCAGGGCTTGTTTTGCAGCTTGTGCGTACACTTTCAGCACGTACTGTTCGTCGTCAAACAGACCGAAAACTTCAGTGTCTTGCGACGTACACTTCACAAGCTCGATCATGGCAACTGCCTGCTCAAACTCTTTCATTTCGACCAGATTCTCGATGGTAAGTTTGAGGTGTTTCGGGTTTTGTCCTTCGTCAGGTTGCATCTGTCTAATCTCGTTCAAAAGAGCCATGGATGCTTCGGGATTTTTGATGACCTTGAAAAGTTCTGCTTTCCTCCCCAGTCTCTGTGTCTCGTTGAGGTCCGATCGCTCAACTTCCTCCAGAAGCTGAGGCAGGGTGTCCCATGCTTTTTTCAAGTGGCCATGTAACTGTGGACTTCTAGACATCAACTGTGCAGCTTTTGTCAATGCCGTGTAGAACATAGTGTCTGCCTGCGATCTCAGCTGCTTCTTGATCTGTTCGTTTTCCTCAGCGTTACTTTTCTCCTTCAAGATCAACCCTGCTTCTTGAAAACTACTGACTGTTAGGTAATTCAGATGTTCCCGGTTACTGAATCGAATCTCTGCGAGCAAATCAAGAGCTTTGTCAAGCTCATCGACATCTCTGTGCAACAAGGCAAGGTCAAACTTGGCCTGAATGTTTGTGCCTTCACTGAACTCCACTGCTTTCTCAAAACACTCGAATGCCTCAGACACCAGATAGTCTGATCTTGCAAACTTCATACAGTGGACTTCGTTGACCTGATGATCGGTTGCAGCAGTCGTATTGTGACCACCTGTAGTACTGAAGCCTTGATCCCCATCGTCACGGTTGACGCAGACAGGAGGAGTTTGCTGCGGTTCTTCCGGGTTTATCTGTTGATCCAGCGTCATCTGACGAAGTCGCTCCTCAAGGAAATCTGTTTGCGCCCGCCCCTTGCAATGGGCTTCGCTGCGTGTTGTGTGCTCGGTGTCATGGAGAAACGGACTTGTTCCCCGTGAACTGGGAAAGGCTGGTGACCCACTGATATCATCCAGTGGACTCGCCCTGTCCGGCAGCTGTGAAGGATTTCCACTCCCAAAAACGGAACCATAAGCCCCTAAACCAACGCCTTCTCGCTGACGTAGTTCCCAGTAGCCTCGCCTTTCTCTCGTGTTTTGGTATCTCGATCTTCCTCTAGATCCTTCTCCCGGAGCTGCCCCTTGCCACTGGCCTGCTGTTCCTCGCTCTTGCCATTGACCTCCCCTTCCCAGTAGCTGCTGTTCAGCTCCTCTTCTCTGCGTTCGCCATTCTCCTGCTCTTCCTCGCATTTGCCGCTGATCTTGCCTTCCTTGCATTTGCCATTCTGCCATTTCTCGTTCTCGCGCCCCTGCACTGGAAAATCCACGACCCTGGCCCCGTCCTCTGTTGCCTCTTCCAGCATCCCCTCTTTCTCGGTTGCCTCTGCCTCTGCCGTTCCAAACCAGCGTTCTCTCTTGTGTTGCTGTTTCCCCAGTTTCGTCCCTCGTTTTCGCCATCTCCGCTAGTTTTATGTAAGTCAAGGCGAGGTGATGAAATACGGTGGACGACGGACGGATGGCTCGGGCCTTCTCCAGCAGTTCTCTCGAGTCTTTGTAGAACTTCCGCTTCCGCAGTATGTGCCCAGCTTTACAAAGGACAGAGTTGTCATTTTGGTCCAGTTCGACCGCCCTCATGCACGCCTTTACTGGCCCCATCCTTGCCTCTTCTATCAGATTCTGTTTTAGTTGTGCGTCCCCGCACATGCAGGAAATCAACTTTGCTATTTCTGCGTGTGCTTTGGCTTTGAGATTCGTGTTGCGAGAGCACCTTATCACCTGTCGGAATGCGTTGAGAGCGTCGAAGCTTTCTGCAGTAATGTCCCGCTCTTGATATGCCGTAGCATGCATCAAGTGCAGCGAACGTCGTTTGGCGAGACCCAGGCCAAATGTCCACAGCCATTTCTCAAAGTCATTTCTATTTTGTTCTCTGAGCCACCTCTCAAGTCTCCCCGCCTTCGACAGAACTTCTTCGAAGACTGCGACGGCCTTGAGGAAAAACCTCGGGCCCATTCTGGTGTAGCAGAAGGCTAGCTCCGCTCTGGCCTTGACTTTCAAGCAGTCGAATTCCCTGGTGCGTCGAAATGCCTGCAGCTTGTCTACCTCTAGCTCGGCTTCTTCGCGGCGTCCAGTGTGCCAAAGGATGACGGCCCTGTTGGCCAGAGAAACCAGGTTGTGACCTTCACCTTCCTCTGACAATGCTTCTTCCGTCAGGGCGAGGGCATCAGATGGGCGCCCCTCACAGTGGAGGAGGAAAGCCAGGTAGTTCTTCGCTCTCGCCGTCTCCAGGGGAGTCTTGTATCCGACGGACAGTGCAGATTCTAAACCTTTCCTCAGCTTTCCCAGGTGGGTCAGTTCCATTTCGTGGTGTTCGTTCTCAAGCTGGAAGGAGTTAGGGAAGTCTGCCAGCTTGCTGTAGAACTTTTGCCACTCCCTCTGTTCTTTCTTCTTGTGGACTTCTAATGCAGCTGAAACGTACGTATGCAACAGAGATGATAGCCCTGAGGTACGAATAAAGCAAAACAAAATGATAATACTCTGATGGTCATACCAAACAGAAGGTAATTCAAGTCTTTGAGACACCCGTAGATATGTTTACCCACGCGGGTACACGTGTACTGTTTGGAAGTTCTTACATGTGTATTTCCACATCAACTCGTGTGAATAGTCGTTGTTGTTGTCGTTTGGCTTAGAAACACCAGTTCCTCCTATCCTCCTACTACACCCCCCCCCCTCTCAATACACACACGGGGAGCCGGGATGGCTGATTGGTAGAGCGTTGGACTTTCAGTTCTCGGGTCTTGAGTTCGTATCCCGGCTGGGGCCAAATTTGTGCTGCCTTTTTCATCGTTGCCCCGTCTTTGATATCATCCGTATGTGGTGGAAAAGGACGTTAAACCCCCAAGCACCCACCCACCTACCCACTCAATACACATACATTTCCCTAGACAGAGAGGGGGGGGGGGGCGCTGTCTCCATTATTGCAAAGCGTACGCGCACACACACACACACACACAAAGGGATATCGATCTGTGCTACTAAGCGTGTACACTGAGTCTGTGTTTGTGATATGACATCCCTTCAGAGCATATACAGTATACGCCGGATATAAGAAACTCGAGGGGGGGGATTTTTTGGTTTCTTATATCCGAGTTTTCTTATAATCTGAAAGTCGGATATAAGAAAGTATTTTGAAAAATATTTCTTATAACCGAGTTCAGTGAAAAAAAGGCTTAAAACATTTCTTTTTTCTCAGTTCGTGTATGTTTTGCATTAAATTAAGAAATATCTGGTTTCTCTTAAAGACCTGCACAGAATATATATGTGTAGAGTTAATATACACCAGTGCGCTTGTGTCCTTCAACTGATGTCAGATTTTTTTGTTTGAACATGAAAATACTGTTTTTGCTTCCCAACTGTAGCGCTGGCGGTCATGTGGTAAAGAAAAAAAACAAAACAAAAAGAAAAAAAAAACAACCAAACCAACCAACCAACCAACCAAACAAACAAAAAAGAGCTAAGGAGAGAGAGAGAGAGAGATTCTGAGTTATTCAGTGAATAATCTAGTCTTACCAACGAAAAATTTTGGGAACACAAGTTTTTGTTTTTTTTTTCTTTTCAAAGTGAATAATGTAATCATGATCATGCGCAATCATGTGCCTGTCCTAAGTGACGTCAGACCTGACCTGTTTTCTTAGAATGAGTGAAATTTTCTTGGAAATGTACTTTCGGTTTCTTAGAATGAGTGAAATTTTTTTGGAAATGTACTTTCGGTTTCTCATATCCGAGTTTTTGTATCAAGCGGGACAAGAAATTTGCTTTCCTAAAACCGAGTTTTCTTGTAAGCGAGTTTCTTGTATCCGAGTTTTTGTAATACATAATAAAGAAGAGTTTGGCCGGGGGAAAAATTCGTTGGCAATAACCGAGTTTTCTTATATCCGAGTTGCTTATACCTCCGGCGTCCACTGTAGTCCGTCGGCCGGGTTCGAGGTTGGTTGGTCGGCCGGGGCGGGCAAATGCTCAATGTGATCTTGGGAATTTTTGTTGACCCCTGAGATGATGTTATTTAAGCAGAGTCAGTCGCCTAGCTTTCAACTGATGCCAAGAAAGCATTTCTGGCCATTTTTATAACAAAGTTACGCGTTTCTTGCACGTGGATTTCTGTTCAGTGGTAGTAAGTGCGAGACGGGCACTGCAAAGGAGCCGACTGTGTCAGTCAAAGTTACGTGACAACAGATACACGTGACACCGGACTCTGCGTTTTGATCTCCCACTCTGCTATTGTACTGTTTCCAACGAATAAACGCATGTCATGGCGACCTCTGTGTTCTGCCTCCCTGCCTGCCTGCATGAACCGGACCCCTGGCACCCGTTTACACAAGCTTGTTACCAAATAATTTATACTAATCACGCCAATTCAGTGCGTTCAGAAAAAAAAGAAAAAAGTTTGAAGGACACTTCAACTGCAACTCTATTGTTTTGCAAAACAAACTGGAAACTTTCTTTGAATGACGCACGCAGGTCACGGTCGCAAAGTTGAATACGGTTGTATGAAAGATTACGTGAACACAGGTGGAAAGCCAGGCGATAACCCTTGCTTTCAAACGTTTCTCAAGGACCGGCCTGAGTGTTAGCAATTATCCGTATTTCAAGACAAGGCTGACGGACAAACATTGAAATGCATCCAAGTCGGAGGGGTGGGGTGTGGGTGTGTGTGCGTGGGGGGGGGGGGGGGGGTGAAGGGAAATGACGCCGGGATGTAAACATGAGTAGACTTTAAAAACAACCCCTATTTTAATGGTTTTTGCGTCGTGTTAGCGTTCATCCGGCTTTCAACCTCGCAACTCTGTTGCCGGCTGGCAGCTGGCCAAGTTAGCCTAAATCAGGCGCGCGATGAATAATGCACTAGGCCATGCACTGACACTACAGACGCAAACGGTGGCCGCAACGTATGCCGGCTTACATTGCACACACACACACACACACACACACACACACACACACACACACACACACACACACACACACACACACACATTGTGTTCCGCGCGGCAGTTCAAAGTTGTATATTTGCTAGAAGGGAGGCGGGGAAAGCCGATACGAATAGTAGAGCGTTAGACCTTCAATTAATGTTCGGGTGAGTTCGAATCCTGGCTGGGGCCAATCATTGTGCTGGCCTTCAGCTTTTTTAACTTTGCCCCGTCTTTGATATCACCCTTACGCAGTGGAAAAGAGGACGTTAAACTCCCGAACACCCATCCGGCACCCTCATTGCTGGACATTTGTTCGGAACTGTAGATACCTACAAGGTCAGACAAACTGTGACGAACCTAGCTCCTGCTGCGTATGTTGAAATTCTCTCACAACATAGATGTAAGTGATTAAGGTTGCAAATAAACTATCTGACACGGTACTGAGGCCGGTGTCTCCGACATCAAATCTCAAAATGCGGTATTCTGCGATTCTGCTTTCTATTGTTGCTTCAGGGACATAGTCGAAGAACTTAACCCAAAAATAACTACAGACGACAGTGACTTGATAAATCGATACACTGACACAGTGTTTGGGGAAAATAGTTGCACTGCCATTGCCTCAAGGCCGCGATCCACGATCCGACAGTGCGGGATCTGATGAGTTCCTATGGCAACCAGCAGATTCTTGACGTCACTATCAGACAGTGCGGGATAGGGTTCAGCCGGCGCTACCCCCCCTCCAAGATCTTGGAAACATAGGTCTTTGGCGCTACTTTCTAGCCCGCACTGCGGGACGGTGCCATCAGACAGCCAATCAAATTTCGAGTGCACACGCCCTTTTCACCCTTGACCCCAACAAAAGATGGCCGACCTTTCTCCGGTGGCAGACTGTCCGCCGGTCACGCACTGCAGGATACGTGGAGCGCTACATCCCGTCAGACATCCGATCCCGCAGCCGTCCGTCCCGCACTGCGGTCCCGCACGGTCTGATCGTGGATCGCGGTGACTGACGCTGCACAATGGCATTAGGAGCATGCACACTGCACACCGTCTACAGTCGGTTTTATGTAGGTCACTGTGTACACACGTCATTCAAGTCGTGTTAGAAATGAACAGTATGGTGTCTGTTGCGCATCAGATTTGAGAAGTCAAGCGGTTGGCTGTGTCGGAGTGTTGCGAGTGCTGGTCAAACTTACCTTCATCATCAGAATCCATGTTTTCTTAATGCATGCAAACGAGCACACGGCTGCAGTGTGACCGTCCGACCAGCCCTCGGACGACTCTGCTGTTGTCGTCGCTCGTTTCTGTGCCGGCATGGGGAATCCCCACGCTGCTGCCGTCATGTCAAACGTATGGTATAATGTTTGTGTCAAAACTATTTGAAAGCGTTACAGTTTATGGAAACATTTTAGTTCCCAGTGCAGTCATACATACAAGGCTCCTGCGCATATAAAAAGTGCATAATTATGCAGAAGACTGCGACCGGAAGCGGACCGGAAACACATGAAATCTCAAGCACCGAAATCGATGTGTGCTCCTATATAGCTCTACCAATGTACCAGCAGCCAGCTGCAACGTGTTTTCGCCCAGTACGCTGAGTCATACGTTCACAGCACGTCATCATTAGCTTGCTTTACGTCCTATGGCTTTTCAGAGCCCTTAAGGACAAGTTGTTCTTGGCATGTGTCTTTGGCTGCTTGGCAGGGTGAGTGTTTTTGTCACAGCCCGGGCCTATCGTATTTCCCAGTGGGGCATGCAGCACCCGAGCCGGTGTAGCACTCCAGAGTATACCCCCGTATAAACTGGCCTAGCCCAGACTATACCCCGGGGTGTACTCTGGCCTAGGCCCGTTTAGCCCTCTCCTGCCCACTTTAACCCCCCTCCCCCCACCCCCCCACCACGGACGACCAGAGAGAGAGAAAGAGAAACGTACACGCAAATGGCCGTGTTCAAACACTTTCGTGAACTCTGTTCACAGGTGGGTATATTCCGGGCAGGAGGGGGTGAATCCGGCCTGGGCTGATCTATAGTCAGGGGGTTGAACCGGCCTAGGCTACTTTATACCCGAGGGTATAAATTAGCCAGGGGTATACTCCGGCCTGTTACACCGGGCTGCTCCGGCAGTGAGACGTGCCAATCTCGAGAACGCCAGGCCGGGCAGAGAAGGTGCACGCTGGGGCAGCACGACACTGACTGAACGGTGATGCGACAATAACCATGGACTCCGATGACGAAGGTGGGTGATATCATGATAACTGTGATATAACTGTGTTCAAATACGTGCGAGTCACTTGTGCATGGCTGGCAGCGCTGCATGCAGCGCCGGTGAGGACAGGCAATTGCGCAGTTTCATGATCTTGAGATAGGTTCACCATGGCCCGGCTGCGCGCCGTGAATGCGGACAAAGTTTTGTTTAAGTGTTGCTGATGGGAGACCATGTGTGTGTGTGTGTGTGTGTGTGTAAAATGTAAACTGTGCCATGCAAATTGAAGAAAATGGGCACCGAGTTCATGTTCCGTGCTAGTCATGATGTCCCTCTCCTGTAATCGAGGGTCATGGATCCAACCATAGGAAAAAAAAATTCAACACATTAATATCTCTGTGGTGGCTGGACCAATATTTATATAATGATAGGACACAATTGACGCTGAAGAACGCTCCATGAAAATACGATACACTTTACCTCGACAAGCTTCAGTGCGTGCGTGTGTTGGTGGAAAATGTCCCACGCTAACACTGCGAGGCCGGTGAGACCGGTTCAGTCGCCGTGCGCAATAGGTTATCCCATCATAACTTCAATCAAGCTCAGCTAGTAAACATCATCGTACAGCTTAGGTACGTTGCTATTTTGCTTACATTAACCTGACGTTTTCCTGTGCTTAGCCACCACGCAAAAGATGTAGCCACCAAAAAGTTTGTTCGCTTAGATCCCTCACCGAGGATGTGACTTCCCCGACCACTCATGGGTTACCCTAACTAGTTCCGGCCAAGTTTATTGTGGTCGGTGAACTGCATTTGACTAGACTGTTCGCGTATTTCATAACTAGACCATCAAACATCTAGTCACCGTTCTGGCTTGCTGCAACGAGATTGGGTTATTTCAGGATAAGGATTTTCCCCGTCCGGCTATTCACTGATGAAAATTAAAGGATTTTGTGAAGCAGACGAACAGTCTTTCAAACACTGTGACCTCCACTGAGCAAAACCAAGGAAACGGTAAACACTGAAACAGGACTATCGCATTAGATGAGACTGCATAGTAATATTGTTTGCTTGCTTGCTTGCTTTTGTGTGTGTGTGTGTGTGTGTGTGTGTGTGTGTGTGTGTGTGTGTGTGTGTGTAGCTTTTTTTTGAGTTTTTGTTGTTGGCTTTTTTTTTTTTTACAACGTTGTAGTCATTTGTAACCAGGGTGGGTGGGTAGGTGTTTGGGAGTTTGTCCTTTTCCACCACATACGGGTGATATCGCAGACGGGGCAACGATGAAAAAGCCAGCACAAATATTTGGCCCAGCCGGGATTCGAACTCACGACCCGAGCATTGGAAGTATAACGCTCTATTGTTCGGCCACGCCGGCTCCCCCATTTGTTAAAAAAAAAAAATAAAAAAAGCAAGCCATAATAATACAGATGCTCCCTGCAGAAATTAATCCACAGCGCGAAGCTATTTCCATGTACTAAGACTATTCTGCTTCCCAATACTGTGACTGCTTCGCACGATCTGTGGCTTCGGATGTGTCAGATGACGGGACGGCCCTTAAAGAGCAAGGCAAGTCAAGTGCAATGCTGGGTTTAAGGGATAGATAGTGATGTCCTAGACGGCTGCAGGGCCCCATGGGCTCGCCTTCACGCGGCGGGGCTGATTTCGCCAAGCTTGCCCACCCCTTTTGCTCTTTCTTTACTCTTATTTCTGCCTCTATCGGTCCATTCACCTGTCTTTTACTCTCTTAAAATCTCCTCCGGGGGAAGGTCAGTAAGCGGGTGTCTGCTGACCCTTGGTCCAGTGAGACATCTGAGGGTCATTTCTGAAGGCCGACTTCACTGGATTCCCCCCCCCCCCCTGGTCTTCAGCCTGGCGGGCTTTGTTCGCAGCGCCCTGCTGGTGCTGCTGATCACCTGTCACGTTGAAGACCTTCACAACGCACCCCACTCTGGTGCGTTGTTATTTTCCCGAACCGCCTCACGGCGGGGAGGTTCCGTGTTGGAGCGGTTTGTTCTCCAACTACCTCCCAGGCATGTTGTCTTCATTGGCAACTAAGGAATTTTCCTTCCTACCTCTCTGTCTATCCCTCACCAGCCCATTCACCTGTATCTTTCTCTTTAAAACCTCCCGAATTTAGCCGCTCTGTCCTTCCTCTCTTCTCTCAGCCGATTTCTGAGTTCGGCCCTTTCATCTATATTTCTTCTTTTTAACCCCTCACTCACGTCTGCACTACCAGTGGTTAGGAATAAGTGATGTTGGGCATATGCTGCGAATTGGTTTATTGCGCCTAGGAGATGATAAGTTGCAATATTTGCTGTATATGCGCTTAGTATTTATCTTTGTTTTACCTAGTTGTAACTGTCATTTGTTTTCTACGTTTTTTTGTAACCGGGAGTTCGAGAAATTAGCATGACGGTGCAGCGTCTCCTGCATGTCCTAGGTTTATATTGCCCCGTAGACCAGATTGCATCCTTTGTCCAACGTTACATTTGTTTTTTCATGTAGTGCAGGCACACTCAGCCGCGAATTAGTCTTTGTGGCTTGCGCGGCTTTAAGCCCTAAAAATTCACTCACCCTAGACGGCTGCAGCCCAAAAGATTTGAGCACGAATACACCATTCAGTATTTATCACACCCAAACGGCAGTCGAAATGCGATGCCATGGAGTCTGCCATGGTGACCCTAGTAGTGACGTCACTCCCCCACTCAGCAGCAGGCGAGATTCTGACACTAGGCTGGCACGCTCGCTGTGCGTGTAGGTGTGCCTGCTACACGTTTTAGGCGTGCTATTTCTGGCTCGTATACACACTTTGCTTATTTCCTGAAAGCTAGAATGGATTTGGGGATAGTTCCCTATAATTTCGATCCAGAATATTCTGAGGAAGAGCGAAGGGGTCGGGCAGAAAACAGTCGGGACGATGGGGAAGAGCCGATTGATGAGAAAGAGTGCAATTGTGGGAGATGCTTGTTTGAGGTTGCCGTCGTACCGGAGGAGAGAAACTGTCGCAGTAGCAACCCCCTGTGTATTAAAAGCTTTTGTGGCTTCCATCTGCATTCTTACACATGCCCTGTTTGTTGAAAACACTGTGGCATCTCGAACATAAAATAATACTCTGGAACAACCCGCTCAAAGCGGGCACTGCCGACAGTGGTGGGGGAGTGACGTCACCGTCAGCACCTTTCCCGTCTCATTCGCGAAAGAGTGCGGCAACATGGCGCAGGCCAGGAACCGAAAGAAGAGGGTGTTTTCGGCGCATTTTTGAGTAAATGGTACTTTGTTCACGAAAGCTTTTGCTGTCTAAAACAGCTTAGGACCTCAATATCTGTCATTTAATCCCAGTAGTGCTCTTGACTTGCCTTGCTCTTTAAGTATTAAGTGTTTGTTATTTTCTGCTCTCTTCCAGTTGCTCCCGAGTCCCCCTTAGAGCTCTCTGAAAGACAAGACAGCGAAGAATGGCGAAAATTCCAGAAAAAGTTGGAAGATTTTCCTCACTCTTTCAACATGGACGACGCACACGAAAAGATGGGTACCGACAATAAAAACAGACTGAGGAAAGGTTTACAATCTGCCCTCTCAGCGGGACACGACACCGGTTTGGAGACGGCGAGATACAAAAACTATCTGGCTTACCTCGTCTCCGAACGCAACAAATCCGAAGCCCTCGACATGACAGAAGAAGCGCTGTCAGTCGAAGGTGAAGGTCACAACTTGGTTTCCCTAGCCAACAAGACCGTCATTCTTTGGCAGCTTGGGCGCCGCAGAGAAGCGGGAGAAGAGCTTTCCCGATTGGAAGCACTGAAAGAGTCTGCCGATTTTGACTATCTGAAGGTCAAGGCCAAAGCCGAGCTGGCCTTCTGCTACACCCGACTAGGCCCAAAATTCTTTCCAAGAGCCATCAGTATCTTCACAGAAGTTCTCGTTGAAGCACGAAAACCGGAAAAATGGCTCTGGACATTTGGCCTGGCCCTAACAAAGCGCCGAATGCTACGTCTTGATATGGCGCCCATGTTTAAAGGAAAACGAAATCTCCGAGAGGAAAGCTTCGAGGTGCTGCGCTTGTATTTGGACGTGATCAACAATACCGACAGCAGAAATCTAAACGCTAAAGCACACGCAGAGATAACGGAGCTGATTGCCGGAGTGACTGTTGATAGACAGCTAAAGCGGGATTTGGCAGTAGCGGCACGGATGACCCCGACAGACGCATCTGAACGGGCGCTTCAGCTTGATGGTGAAGACCATTCTGTCCTGTGTAAAACATCGAAGACATTTCGGCGATCCCAACAGCTGGAGCGGGCTGCTGAAGTTTTGGAGAAGGCCCTGACAATCCGAAAATCGTCAACGGCGTACCACCACCTTGGCCTAGTCTACAAGGCACTTGCTCGCGACAAGAAGAGAGAAATGCTTGGACTACCGAAACCTTTTGATTCAAGGGACATCTATTCACAAACCACAGCAGGTTCAAATGAAGGAGTTCTTAAAAGCCTGAAAAAGGCCTTGTCAAGTCCACCTAAAATTACGATTGAAATTACTAAAACGGACCCCATTGTCGCAAAGGCGATGAAGTGCTTTGAAAAATCAATCGCCTTCAGTGAAGGTCACAACAGTTTCGCAAAGTACGATCTCGCACTAATGCACAGGAACGTCAATGAGCGTGATAAAGCTCTTCAATTGCTGCAAGAGCTCCAAGATGAAAAACGGGACCCTGGTCACACGTCTATCTTAGTCACCTGCTTTGAGCAGAGCGGATGGATTCTCAAAGAGCTGAGCGAAGCAGAGGAAGACGTTCAGAAGAAAGAACATCTGGCCGAGCGAGCGAGGAGTATGCTCAACAGGGCACTCCTCAAAGCAGTTCAACTGTATTCCAAGACCTCACAGCTCCGAGGACGTATTGGAAAAGTGTATGACTCCTTTTCCGAACTCCTCAGAAAAGTTGATGAATCGAAGGGCGAGGCCAAGGAAAAACTTAAAGAAAAGGCACGGCTTTTCAAGTTCATCTCAGACAACAGAAAGTCCCTCGCTCTGCTGGACGAGATTCAACGAATGTCGCCCGAGGAAGAAAGAAACCCAGAGTACTTGAAACTTCGAATTGAAAATTACGTGGAAATGAAAAAGTTTGATGATGCGCTGGCGTTTATTGCACTTTTGAAGCGTATTGCCCCGGGCAGGGCAACCATGGATCTGTTTGCCGACAAGCAGTACCTGGTGAGAGTTTACGTCATGGCTGCAAGACAGGCTCTGCTTCAGAATTTACACACTGACGCAAGAGATCACTTCCATGCTGCTTTCGCAGAAACCTTTCCGCAAAGCCAGGTTGAGGCAGGCAGTAGTTCCGACTCAGAGTCCATGAAAGGTGAAAAGTCTTGGGACGTCATGATGTTCTTTGACGATGAGGAATCGGAGGGTGAGGGGAAGGCAAAGGTCCTTGCCAGTGTTTTGAAAGATGTGTGCGGACTACGGGTAACACTGATGGCAGAAGACATCCCCTACGGAAGCATCTATCTCAAAGAAATGACCCAAGTAATGAGCATGTCCCGTCTGGTCGTAGTTTTGCCAGGTCCTGAAGAGTTTTGGGGAGATTTGGATGTACTCCTTCAGCAGGCTGCTTTACGAGCAAAATCAGCCACTGTTACTCTCCTCACAGGCTGTGGTCATGTCCCGCAAATTCTAAAGACTGGCGATCACTCTTGGATGGTCTGTCCTCCAGAACTGCTCACTCCCGTTTCGGTCATCGTCAGGGAGAATTTGGGAATCGCCGCAGAGCAAGCGAGATGCGGCATGGAGAAAATGGGAGTCGACACAGGGCAAGCACACAGTGCAGCGGAGAAAATGGAGGTCACAACACAGCAACTTGTATGCAGCGCAGAGAAAGCGGAAGTCGCTACAGAGCAAAGTGGAAGGGGGACACAGAATGATGTCGCTACAGAGAAAGTGGGTGTCGCTACAGAGCAAAGTGGAAGGGGGACACAGAATGATGTCACTACAGAGAAAGTGGGTGTCGCTACAGAGCAAAATGGAAGGGGGACACAGAATGATGTCACTACAGAGAAAGTGGAAGTCGCTACAGAGCAAAGTGGAAGGGGGACACAGAATGATGTCACTACAGAGAAAGTGGAAGTCGCTACAGAGCAAAGTGGAAGGGGGACACAGAATGATGTCACTACAGAGAAAGCGGAAGTCGCTACAGAGCAAAGTGGAAGGGGGACACAGAATGATGTCGCTACAGAGAAAGCGGAAGTCGCTACAGAGCAAAGTGGAAGGGGGACACAGAATGATGTCACTACAGAGAAAGTGGATGTCGCTACAGAGCAGAGTGGAAGGGGGGCACAGAAAGATGTCACTACAGACAAAATGGGAAGTGCGACTGGATCAGAGAAAATGGTGGTCACCACAGAGACACTGGGCGCCACCACGGATCAAGCCTGCCGCGGAGCAGAGAAACTGGGCGCCGCCACGGACCAAGCCTGCCACGGAGCAGAGAAACTGGGCGCCACCACGGATCAAGCCTGCCACGGAGCAGAGAAACTGGGCGCCACTACGGACCAAGCCTGCAGCGAAGCAGAGAAACTGGGCGCCACCACGGATCAAGCCTGCCGCAGAGCAGAGAAACTGGGCGCCACCACGGACCAAGCCTGCAGCGAAGCAGAGAAACTGGGCGCCACCACGGATCAAGCCTGCCGCGGAGCAGAGAAACTGGGCGCCACCACGGACCAAGCCTGCAGCGAAGCAGACAAACTGGGCGCCACCACGGACCAAGCCTGCAGCGAAGCAGAGAAACTGGGCGCCACCACGGACCAAGCCTGCAGCGAAGCAGCGAAACTGGGCGCCACCACGGACCAAGCCTGCAGCGAAGCAGAGAAACTGGGCGCCACCACGGACCAAGTCAGAAGCGAAGCAAAGCAAGTGGGTGCCAGTGCGAAGCAAGAGGGATGCATCACAGATGACACTGTGCGTTACACCGAACAGCAGGTGCGAGACATCTGTAAACTATTCTGCTTTCTTCTTGGCATTAACAGGTGACATGATTGTGTGACATTTCGATGCTGGCGTTGGCGCTGCAAAATGCAGTTTTCTTGAGTGCATGTCATGCAGTCATTTTATCTGAATCCTTTTTTTTTATCTCAAGTTTTTTGGAGAGGGCGTAATGAAAAAAAAAATGTGCACAACAGTTCTGATAGTTTTCCCGGCACACTCCGGTCTCTTGTGTACCCTTGTGCACACTGGAAGTCCAGAAATATCAAACACTTATCCATCTGTTTTGTGATTATTGTGATATAATTGCCAAATTGGCTTCAGCTTGATTTGTTTACCTGCCATCACTATACACGATGTAATTTGAAACTTACGTATTTTCCGTTGAGAAGTTGAGACTGATCAAGGTCCCACAGAAATGCGATCTATCTTGTATTTTACGCACGGGATGAACTGTTTGTACTTCTTTGACCTGTCGGTCTCTCTTATACGAGCATAAAATTATCCCGGCGCTCGTAAAGATTTTGAGAAACATAAAAAAAATGAAGTATGCTAAGCTAACCTTAGCGCGGCCAGACACACATCACAACTATCAGCCACCTGAATGGCTTTCTCGGGATGACAACAACTGTAACAGAATACTTTCGGCAGATAGGGACCCTAATCTGTGAAAGTTTGTGAACCACCTGAAATGATTACCAACACTTTCCATGTACTACTCACGGAAAGGAAACGATCATTTTGATTGTTCACAGTAAAACTGATCAAGTTACTAAAATGCATGACCAGCATGTGAAATATTTCACTGACACAACTGCTCCGGATGAAAATACCAGTATGGTTTGAGCGTGTACGTGGACTGTGCTTTGACATTATTTGTGAATGTGTACAGCAGGTAGATGAACATGGCACTTTTATCAACACTGTGACAGTTCAGGGATCTCGGCTAAAAGCCGAATTTTTTAATTTATTATTTTATTTTATTTTATTTATTTATTTTTTATCTTTTTTTTTGGGGGGGGGGGGGGGGGAGTCGATAATCTGTCTGTCATGTCGGCTGGCCGAGCCGAAGTTTTCACGAGTGAATCGGCTCGATTATGTCCGTTTCTGCGAGATTCCTGTGCTGGCTGGACTAATTTCCAAGAAAACGCAACTTTCGGTTTCAAGTGATTTCCACGAGAACGCAACTTTATTTCCAAGAAAACGCAACTTTCGGTTTCAAGTGATTTCCACGAGAACGCAACTTTAAGTTACTTCGGCAGAGAGAGCCGAAACTTTCTGTAAAAAGCCGAAACTTTCATGGCTGTTTCGGCTAAATCGCCGAAGACAAAATATCCTGGCAACATCACTGCAGTTACTGATTATTTATACCTCATCAATTCATAATAATCATAAAACATTTCTTCACACGAAGATGGCACACAACTCCAGAAAAAAAACCAACCTGAAAGAATCAGGAGGCAATTTTTAATCAGTGTGAACTTTTCACTAATATCACAGAATCAAGCACAGTATCAAGCAGAAATCACGGAGGCAATTATTAATGAGTGTGTACTTTTCACTAATATCACAGAATCAAGCACAGTATCAAGCAGAAATCAGAGGCAATATTTAATGAGTTTGTACTTTTCCCTAATATCACAGAATCAAGCACAGTATCAAGCAGAAATCACGGAGACATTTTTTAAAGAGTGTGTACTTTTCACTAATATCACAGAATCAAGTACAGTATCAAGCAGAAATCACGGAGGCATTTTTTTAATGAGTGAGTACTTTTCACTAATATCACAGGAACTGATTACTTTCATATCGGCAAATCTTTGTTGTAGTCCTTACTGCGTCTGTATACCGAGACACACAAGTTGAGACTTAAAAATACGTCTCTGCTTCAAAGAAACAAAGGTAACTGGTTTTACCAGCAAAACAAACATAAGACAGTTGGTTACAATTCACACCACGAACTAGTTATTTTGTTTTATGTGCATGTACATTGAATTATCAAAACCATACCAAGCTGAGCATTCTATAATAAAATGTGTGTATACACGCACACCGTCTTGTGTAACATATTACATATTTCTGTCTGTCTGTCTGTCTGTCTGTCTGTCTGTCTGTCTGTCTCTCACTCACTCACTCTCTCTCTCTCTCTCTCTCTCTCTCCTCAGTTGCTCTGGGCGGACAGCAAATTTGATTTTGTCGGCAGAATATTTGTACAGTCATTTGTTGTAACCGCTTCTTTTTTTTAACGTCTCAGTCTTTTCACTAGTTGCTTAAAAACAGACACAAAACGTGCATACACTGTGTATTACACACAAACAAACAAAAGGTGTGGAGCAAAAGAGCAGCCAGGATAATGTCACAATTTATTTGACTACTAAGACACAACGGTCTTCAAATGACCAGTTTCTTTTGTCATTTACATCATGCACTTGTCTTACATTATGTAAAAAAAATTGATATTGTACGGTATAACATAACGCAACACTCACTGCTGTCATTGCCGACTCTTGAACGTCTGTGATCAGCGTGGTGTAGCAGTGTGACATCCAGCGTCGTCTGACAAAAAGGGCCTAAACGTCATGGTCTTGACAGACGCTTAGGCCACTGAATTTTATCCAGAATTCGGTCGGTGACGGTCGGTGGTCTAGTGGTTACGAGACTTGTCACCAATGCGAGAGATCAGGGGTTCGAGTCCCGCTCGGGGCAAAGAATTTTTCCTCTCGTATGTGGCACCGATCATTCGGGCCGATCGTCGGGGGGTTCTCTCCGGGTACTCCCCCTCTGCTTTGGAAATATTCAGCCCACACAATTTGAAAAACAAAAAGCAAATTTTTAATTCCGAAACTTAAATAGCTGAGCTGGCCGGTGGAGGCTATTATAGAGGGAACTCGTACAGGTCTATTTTTAGACGGTTAGGGTTAGGTTTAGGGTTAGTTTTGGGCTTAGGGTTAAGGTTAGGGTTAGGGTTTGGTTAGGGTTTGAACGCGCTATCGGGCGTTTCCGGAACTATGATCCCATGACCTCAGGTGACGTCCGTCTAAAAATAGACCTGTACGAGTTCCCTCCACGTGAGTGTAATGTGTTTATGTCCAGTGTGTGAGAGAATGTTTGTGATTCACGTGAGCGTGCGTGTTGGGTTCAGTTCGCGGCGCTTTGAGCCGATTCATGAAACTGGGTAAAGCGCCTATACATTATTGTGATTAGCGAATTAGACGACCGTGACGGTAAAAACCCTGAGAAAAAGACGAAGGCTGGTCTAACACTACAGCTGGGTGCCGGTTTTCTGTGTGCGTTCAGCAAACCGCATGGATTCTGATGATGAAGGTAAGCTGAACAAGGACATGATCCTTTCTTTACTGAAACATTCCGACACAGTCAACCGTTTGCCGTTCTCCATTCTGATGCGGGGAGCCGGGGTGGCCGAATGGTAGAGCGTTGGACTTCTAATGCTCGCCGGGGTCGTGAGTTCGTATCCCGGCTGGGGCCAAGTATTTGTGCTGGCTTTTTCATCATTGCCCCGTCTTTGATATCATCCGTATGTGGTGGAAAAGGACGTTAAACCCCCAAACACCCACCCACCTCCATTCTGACGCGCAACTGACATAGCTCTGTTCATTTTTACACGAAGGGCACAGTGACCCACGTAACTTGAAAGCGACTGCAGACACAGTGCCGTGAGTGTACTGTACATGTACCTGATGGACTTTGTATTGTGCAGCGTCAGTACGGTAGGCGTTGGCAGTACACACAGTCCACAGATTTTCCCTGAACAACTTGCCAGCTGCACGTATCAAGCCACTGGCATTTGGCGGTTCAGTTTCTCAACTCTCGGGGTTGCTAAAGTGCGGAAAACAGAAACTGCCTGAGCCGCTGGCAATTCCTGGAAACAGAACCGAAAGTGGAAAAAAAAATTGACGGTAAAGACTACTTCAGTGTATCCAGAGTGCTGTAAGCAGCGTGCTTTTGAGCAGCTCAGTGTATACAAAAAACAGGTTGTTTCCCAAAACGCTCACTAAGATGAGATTCGTTTGTTTTGCCCTTAGCGAGGGGATTCCCCCGCCCTCTGCTGCACAGTGCTGTAGCCGCCAGGAGTCGCTGTTAGTACGGGAAAACGTGGGTGTCAAAACTGGTTGCTTCAGTGTTACAGTTTGTTTAAAAAAAAAAAAAAAAAAAGTGTTCAGCTCAGAGCATGAATTCAAAAAGTGCATCATTCTGTACACACGTAAAAAAGAAAATGCAAATTTTTTCGCCTAAAAAAAAACAAAAAAAAAACAAAAACAAAAAAACTTGCGCGCCGTATATCGTGAGTGCAAACGCTCCCATACTGATTTTAAAGAAGAAAGCTGGCACGCCGTACGCCCATGCTTTCAAAGAAGGAAAAACCATGTTATCATAACACTGTTTCCTTCTTCACTTGAAAAGCATGGGTATGCTTGCACCCACGACGTACGGCGCGCAAGTTTTCTCCTTTAAAGTATAGGTGCACCCACGATGTACGCGCCATACAAGTTCTAGGCGAAGTAAGGCGATGGTTAAAGCAGGGATAGGTCGCTCGTTCCAGTCAGCAAGCCCGTCCACAATGATCGGTCGCTTCGACTGAATCTCAGTAACTAAAACAGTACGGCGGGAATCAGTACTGATTTCACCTCTGTGTATACAAGAGCGGTGATGTCTTCCCTCTATACCTGACAAAAACAATCCCCAGAATTCCTCAGGTTTTTATTTTCTTACCAATTTCAGAATTTTCCCACAACTTACGCAAATTGAGCGAAGGTTTGACCGCCGGGGCAGGTCGTGTTTTGACCGACATGCTGCATCATACATCAGATGTTCTTTCTTTGGCGCATGCAAATTCCCGTTTGGGCATTCCCCTTGCGAGAACCGACGGGGCCAGAGAACCGAAGAGAATCAGCTGATCTGCACAGCAGCCATGGATTTCGATTATGGTGGTAAGTACACCATTCGATCAGTTGCAGGGAATTTGTATAAAGCGTGCAATTAACTGAAATGTCCGGATCAAAATTAATGTGAGCTTACTAGTAATCTCTGAGCCGACTTGCTGGCCTGCCATATGGACTGTGTCAGTGTACTTGCATCGACAATGAACCCCAGTATTGCAGTCGATAACAAGTTTGTGAGATTTAGCTTGCGCTGCAGATTCTAAATCGATATGACTGAATTTCCGCTTTCATCGGTGAAACATGTCTGCAAAACAATTTCTTTGTGCGACTGATGAGTGCGGGGCGGTCGGTGGTCGAGTGGTTAAGAGACCTGTCACCAATGCGAGAGGTCAGGAGTTCGAGTCCCACTCGGGGCAAAGAATTTTTCCTTCTCGTACGTGGCACCGTTCATTCGGGCCTATTGTCGGGGGTTCTCTCCGGGTAATCCGGCTTCCTCCCCCTCTGCTTTGGAAATGTTCAGCCCACCAAATTTGAAAAATAAATGCAATTCTAAATTCCGAAATTTAAGTAGCTGAGCTGACCCTTCGCACCACGTGATCGTAATGTGTTTATGTCCAGTGTGTGAGAGAATGCGTGTGATTCACGTGAGCGTGCGTGTTGGGTTCATTTCGCGGCGCTTTGAGCCGATTCATGAAATTGGGTAAAGCGCCTATACAATACTCATTATTATTATTATTATTATGATGTGCATGTATAGCTGTCAGTGGGTATGCTGACATTGAGAACGAAGGGTGGATGGGTGTTTTGGTGTTTAACGTCCTTTTCCACCATGTAACGGTGATGTCAAAGACGAGGCAACGAGAAAAAGGCCAGTACAAATATTTGGCCACAGCCGGCCGGGATTCGAACTCACGACCCGAGCATTGAGAGCCCAGCGCTCTACCATTCGGCTATCCTCTCATTGAGAACGAATAAGTTACAGGTTTAAACGAGTACCCCTGACTTCACCAGCAGCAAACATTATCGCTGCTTTTGCGTTATGGCAACCGTAGCGTCAGTGATGTCACTGACTCAGTCGAGGTTGTCAACCATTGACTGACTGACATCGTGTGTGTGTGTGTGTGTGTGTGTGTGTGTGTGTGTGTGTGTGTGTAGTCATTTTAACATTCCCGTGCACCTTGGATTTTGCTGACTGGTTTACTGTGCGCTCTCGGCCGCCCTCCGCCTACAGATTCTGATCAATACAAGGTGTTGGCCTGCTGAATGAGGGTGACTCATCACTGATTTCAGTCTTTACTCGCGCGGCTCCTGGCGTCCATGTCAGTGGTGTAAAATTATTACAATAGGCCTAAGGGCCGACTTTGTAAATCTGTAACAAGCCATAATATAAAAATGTTCTGTGTAGTCTCTCCCTGAGGCGGTGTGTGTGAGGCTGCGTCTTCAGCGGGCGGGGAGCCGGGGTGGTCGAATGGTAGAGCGTTGGACTTCTAATGCTCGGGTCGTGAGTTCGATCCCGGCTGGGGCCAAATATTTGTGCTGGCTTTTTCATCGTTGCCCCGTCTTTGATATCACCCTATGTGGTGGAAAAGGACGTTAACCCCCCCCCCCCCCAACCCAAAACACACGCGTCTTCGGCGGGAAGAAGGGGAGAGGGAGGAGGGAGAGGAGGAGGGGTGGGGGGGAGTGGGGGGGGGGGGGCGGCAGTATTGAAGTATTGGGCCCGGTTTTCTTCTTTCCTTCTTTCGAAATCGCTGCGGCGGACGGTACATGTAGTTGGATCAGCGTCATGTTGAAACGCTAGACTGTTTATCAGAGCCGTGGGCAGACTACTCCGATCTGACGTTCTGACAAGGACAGTGTACGAAACTGTCCCAGCTTCGGCGCTGTGCTTTACGTATTCGTAAATCCTACAATCATGTTCATGACGACCTACCCACCTATCAAACCACCTTTCCTTCCCGTTGTAGCGGCGCACGCGCAGACTTGACGTTTGTTATCGATAAATAATAATCTTACTGCTCCTGGGCACGAATGTAAAGTCGACTGAGGTTAATTTAACCCACGGCTACGGGCCTAACCCAGACTAGGACAAAAGAAACCAGAAAACAAAATTAAATAAAAAAAATTAAGCGAAGAAAGAAAGACAAAAATCCTTCTATAACAGCTTAGGCACCTTGCTGGAATGGACCCGCGTCCTGAGTTAAAACAAAAAACAACAGAAAATTTAACCCTAGAGCTAGTTTAGTTCGAGGTTAGACTCTAACCCAGGGCTAAAACCCCTAACCTCGACTTCTACATGCGGAGCCTGAGCTGGTCACGGACGTACACGTTTTTGGCGAGGATGCGTAGCCTACTATGTCGTCAGCGATACTGATAAGGCACGCGACCAAAGTCGTGTACCGGCTTGTCGCAAAACATCCTGTATGACATGTGCCGATGTGCGCGCTCGTGAGCAACAAAGCCTTTCTGTCTGATGTCGTAAAAGCCCTAACCGTATGGACCATTGTTTTGCGGAATAACGGCAAAAAAAAAAAAAAAAAAAGGCCTGGCGGCAGTGAATATTACAAATTTCCACGGGAGGTAATCAAAATGGACGACCGTTTTCCGTTGCTATAACACTTGAAAAATTTCGACGACTGAGCGCTCTCATCTGGGCCCGTATCTAATAGTCGAGGTTAGGGCTTTTATCCCCGGGTTAGAGTCTAACCTTGAACTGAACTAGCTCTAGGGTTAAATTTTTTTTTTTTTAATGAAGAAGCGGCTCCATTCCAGTAAGAAGCCTAAGCTGTTACAGAAGGATTTTTGTCTTTCTTTCTTCGCTTCCTTTTTTAATTTAATTTTGTTTTGGGGTTTCTTTTGTCCTAGTCTGGGTTAGGCCAGTAGCCGTGGGTTAAATTAACCTCGACTTTTACATACGGGCCCTGAAGCCGTTATTTTAAAATATGGGCACATACACATCTTTAGATTATTAGTCAAAGTCGGTTTCAGTTTTTCTAACCCACAACTGAAAACCCAAAACTTCTGGTACCGGTATGGCGTTTTGGATTTGGAAAAACGCTGTGCTATTACATGGCAAACCGCCGCAGACTGAATGAGGTTCATATGATTTGGAGCGGCACAGCATCCAAAAAAAAAAATCCGTTTTGATTCATCCCCGTATAAGTAGAATGGCAAGGTGCAGACCGGTTCTGAATCTGCAAATGTTTGCAGTTGCTGTTCTCTTTGCTTTGTTTGTTGTTATTAATGAGTGAGAGTATTGCATGAGAACACAATTTTGGTTGACGCAGTTGGCAACGTATCCCACATGCTACATTTTCATAAAACTGACTGCGTAGAGGTGTTTGGAACTTGAAAAACAGACCACTTTGTGTTGAACTTGTACTTTTGAATTGAGAAGTAAGTTTTACGTATGTTGTAAGAATCTGAAATACTCAGCCATAAATATCATTAATTTTCTCTTTGAAACTCTTTTAACTGTATGTAGTTCTTTACAGAAAAAAAGGGTCAGATTGCATTTAAACATTTCAGAACCAGTATCTCCTTCTGAACGGACCAAGAAGAAAGAACAAAGGGAGTGGAAAACGTTCTACAGCAAGCTTGCAGACTTCCCAAACTCCTTCCAGCTTGAGGACAGCCATGACGAAATGGAATCGTCTGACCTAGACAAGCTGGAAAAAGGTCTGCGATCTGCCCTCTCTGTAGGATACCAGACTGACCTGGAGACGGCGAGGGCCAAAAATTACCTTGCTTTCCTCCTCTTCTGCCGGGGTCACCCATCAGAAGCCCTCGCTATGACAGAAGAAGCGCTGTCCGTACAAGGTGACGGTCACAACCTAGTTTCCCTGGCAAACAAGGCCGCAATACTTTGGCGAAAAGGGCTTCGGAAACAAGCCGAGGAGGAGGCAGACCACTTACGGAGGTTGAAAAATGATGAAAGGGACTTTGAGTATTTGCGGGTCAAGGCCAGAGCGGAGCTGGCCTTCTGCTATACCAGAATGAGGCCAAAATTCTCTCCTACAGCCGTCGCCATCTTTGAAGAAGTTCTTGTGAAAGCAAGAGAGCCGGAAATATGGTTGTGGAAGTTTGGCCTTGGTCTCACGAAACGGCGATCACTTCATTTAATGCACGCTTCAATGTACCAAAACCGGAATATTACTGCCGAAAGCTTCGACACACTAGACATTCTCAAGGAAGTCATCAACAACTCTAGCAGCGATAACCTGAAAGCTAAAGCGTACGCTGAAATAGCACTCTTGATCGGGTATACGACCCATGATGATGATCTGAAAAACCGCTTGGCACACCAGGCAGGAATGCCACCACTGCGACCACTGAAGGCATGCTGGATGGCGTTTGAGCTAGACGAAAATGATAACTCTGTCCTCTGCAAGATTGGAAAGATCCTACGGAAGGCCAAGTATTTTCAAGACTCCAGAGAAATCATGGAGAAGGCTCTGGAACTGCGGCCCTCGTCCACCGTGTTTCACCAGCTTGGCCTTACATACACGGCAATTGCATCCGAGAAGAAGAGGGAAGAAAACGGACAACCGTCAAAGTACGTGAGAACGGAACGTTGGAGGGACTGGGGGCGAGGCAGCAGAGGCCGAGGTGGTAGGGGAAGAGGCAATAGAGGGAGGGGTGAGAATCGTGCGTTTACCAGTACAGGGTTTCAGGTACCAACAACGGGAAATTTTAGGCTGCCGTACGGAACGGCACGAGCTCGGGGTCGGTGGCAAACGCCAGGCAGTAGAGGTCATCAGAACGATAGAAACGGAGGAGGGTACTGGCCATATCAAGGACAAGGTGAAAGGGGCGTGGAAGAATTCAGAAATATGGAGACGATGTTTCAACAGATGACGCTAGCTCAGTCGCAAAGAAACAGCTTGGAGCAAACAGATGGCTCACCTGATTATGTCGATAGTCACATTCCAAGTGATCAAGGCTATAGTCGTGCAGACAGCCAGACACCGCCATCAACTGATTTCAACCTCGCAGTTGCCCGTGTGAGGAAGGCGGTGAAAAGTCCACTGAAATATTCTGTAATACTTGCCAGATCAGACCCTTTTGTGACCGAGGCAATGAAGTGTTTCGAGGATGCGTTTGAGTTCAGCGCAGGCACCAATCTGCAGGCAAAGTATGACCTCGCCTTGATGCACAGGCGCATTGGAGAGCGGGACAAAGCTCTTCCTTTGCTCGAAGAGATCTTACACAGCAACCGGGAACGCTCGAATTACATAACGGTGAATGCATACGAGCAGACGGGTTTAATTTTGAAGGAGAAATGTGAAGCCGAGGCAGACGAACAGAAGAAGAATCAGTTGGAGTCGGAGGCAGAGTCTATGCTGTACATGGCGTTGACTAAGGCCGCATCGCTCTACTCCACCATTCCACAATTTCAAGGACACATCCAAGAAATGTGGAACTCCTTTTCTGAACTTCTGCAGGAAGCTGATGAATCAGACCTCAACGCCATACAGAAACTTGGGAAGAAGGCAGACCTGCTCCGGCTGATTTCGCAGAATGAACAGTCCATGGCACTTCTGAACGAGATCAGGCAAATGGCACCGGATGAAAAACAGGACCCACTGCATTTGAAACTTTGCGTTGAAAATTACGTCGCCTTGCAAGAGTTCGAAAAGGCACTGGCTTTCATCAAACTTCTGCGTTGCACGTCGAAGGGCAGGGCAACTTTGGCACAGTTTGACGAACATTATGAACTGGAAGTGCGCATACAGGCCGCGAGGCAAGCTCTGCTCACGGGTTCAGTGTTCAAAAGCAAAAAGCACTTCTACACTGCGTTCATCGATACTGTAATGCAAGCCCAGCCCGACAGCACCGATACTTCGGAGTCAGACTCAAGTGACAGTGATCCAATGACCTGGGATGTAATGATGATCTACAACCGCAGAGAGGAGACCTTCGTGCAGTGTCGGTCACACGCCCAGATTCTGGAGCGACTTCTGAGGGATGTTTTTGACCTGAGGGTCACTGTGATGGACGATGCCAACAGACTGGGAAGAGCAAACGACCGTGATGAGATGGTGCGCACCATGAGGAGAAGCCGGCTGGTGCTGGTGCTAGCTGGAAGTCACAAGATCTGCTGTGATATGCAGATGCTCGTCGGGCAAGCTTGCCGGCCGAACTGCAACACTGTCACTCTGCTCACTGACGGTGATCATGTCCCACGACAGCTGAAAACACATCGACATATGCCATGCCCGCCAGAACTGTTTACATTAGCGGCACAGCAAATGGGAGTGGCCAGTGAGCAACCGGGAGTAGCCAGTGAGCAACCAGGAGTCACTGAGCGTGTGCGAGGCATCAGTGATCAAGTGGGAGTTAGCGCTGAGCAAGTGGGTGTGAGCGCTGGACAAGTGGGAGGCGGCCCAGAGAATGCGGGAGTTAGTTCAGGGCCGATGGGAGTCGGAACTGACCAGCCTGGACGTTACAGCGAACAAACTGTGCAAGCCCTGTGTAAACTGTTTTGCTTCCTTGTTGGGAAACAATGCATTTAATTTGTAACAGTGGAGTTTTTATCTTTCTCCCTGGCATTGCAACACTTGTACATATACAGTCATTTGCTTCTGAATTTTACTTGTACCAAAAGTGACGTTGCAGTTCTATAAAGAACACGGTACATGATGTGTGCAGAGAGACGCATGTGGCGGTGCGAGATGCATTTTCTTGATGCATCCACTTTGTCATACGTTTGGGTCTGCAGAAAAGCGCTTTTATGGGTATTATATTCCCTGTGTGTGTTCCCACACTTCTGATTTTATTTGCATTTGTATGCACTCGTGGAATTTCTAGCTGATCGTTGAAAACTTTGCTTTTAGCACACTGCACACTATTGCCATTTGCATATTTATCAATTTTGCACCACAGTTTTTGCACAGTTCACCGCGTATCTCCACGTCTGCAAATGCACCATTCCATACCCCGCGGTATCGTTTCTGGTGAACTTCAACTTGGACAACAGGAAAATAGAGTTAGAGAAAACGGACAAAATCTCACAAGTAATTGTAAAAATGTTTTTATTTCATTCACACCAATTTTATGGCATTTGGCTTTATTGAAGTGTCATTCATCTGCTCTGAAAGGTAAACCGATTCAGAAGAAACCGTACCCAGTATATTTTACACCCATTAAGAGAGCACTGCACACTCTATGTGCCTGAAAAATGCACACACACACACACAAATTTAAATCATACTTCCAGGTTCAAAATGATAGTCAGCTCTCCTGACAAAACTTACATTTCCACTTTAAACAGTCCATATCAGTATATTTTCACTTCTTTAACATCAAGCAAATCCAAAATACATACGAAAGAAGGCAGGAAAATCCCCAAATACAGACCAATTCATTTTTTTAAATGTCTCATGACTTCCTTACGAACGCGAACATCTTTCCTTTAGTTTCTGCACCACAGTAAACAATATTCTGGATTGTTTTATTATAGTTTCTGCAGATATGAAACCCTGAAAACGAGTTACAGAAAAAGGACAAAATCTCACAAGTAATTGTAATTTTTTTTTTATTTCATTCACACCAATTTTATGGCATTTGGCTTTATTGAAGTGTCATTCATCTGCTCTGAAAGGTAAACCGATTCAGAAGAAACCGTACCCAGTATATTTTACACCCATGAAGAAAGAACTGCACACTCTATGTGCCTGAAAAAATGCACACACACAAAAAAATCATACTTCCAGGTTCAAAATGATAGTCAGCTCTCCTGACAAAACTTACATTTCCACTTTAAACATCCCATATCAGTTATATCTTCACTTCTTTAATGCAAGCATGAAACTTAATTACCATCTAGCAAGTCCAAAATACATATGAAAGAAGGCGAAAAAATCCTCAAATACACAAACCCATGTTCAGCTCGCTGTATACAGCAGGTTTTAAATTCATATCCACGTCACAGACCAATTCATTTTTTTTTTAATGTCTGGCTACTTCCTTACTAAAGCGGACATCTGTCCTTTAGTTTCTGCACCACAGTAAACAATATTCTGGACAAATGGCCAATACTTTTATGGATATTTAATTTTTTTATAGTTTCTGCTGATATGAAACCCTGAAACATCTGAAACATCTGGCCCGTTTCCTATGCAAGCACTTTTATGGGAACAAAACGTAGGTGGTGTGAACAGTCCAACATCTTTTGAACACCCCAGTCATATGTAGACAGGTGAACATTTTGTTCTAGTACATACATGTAAAACTGATTCATAAAACATCCAGCAAGTGATACAGCAGGAACTGAATTCACTTTCGTATACACTTTCAATGGCGGAACTGCTCCTGATGAAAATACAATTGTCATTTGGGTGTATAATTATGTACTGTGCTTAAGACAATAATTGTGAATGTATAAAGTATGCACGCTGTAGATGAGCATGGCACTTGTATCCGCACTGTCACAACTACTTTACACCATAATAATTATGAAACCTTTTTTTTTTCACACAAAGATGGCACACCACTCAAGAAAGCAGACCTGAAAGAATCAGGTGGTCAAGTATATTACGTGTATAAAAAAATAACAGTGGACATTTTTAAAATGTGTTTACTTTTCACTAAATATCACAGAAACTGATAATTTTCATGCGTAATGGAGTCTTTGTTGTAGTCCTGACTACTGATGTACAGTGGGAAACGTAATAAATAACAAGCTTAAAAGCAAAACAAACGCAAGACACATGGCTAATTTACACCACAAACTATTTATTTTTCATATATGTGTGCAATGAATTCTCAAAACCATACCAAGATGAGCATTCTGTATTTAAATAAAGGTGTATACAAATTAACCGCACACCGTGTTATATTGTAATTTTACACAATTCTCTCTCTTCTCAGTTTCTCTAGATGAACAAATCTGATAACTTGTTCCTTCTGCAAAATATTTTTACTGTCATTTGTCATGGTAACATTTTTTTTTAACGTCTCAGCTTTCAGTTGCGTAAATAAACAAAACATGTATACACTGTGTTTTATACACAAACACATAAAGTGTGAAAAAAGAGCAGCTAGGATATGTCACGATTTATTTGACTACTAAGACACAACGGTTTTCACATGACTTCCGTTTCTTTTGTCATTTACATCATGCACTTGCCTTATATTTGAAAAAGAGCAGTTTGATTCAGCAGTGCTGGTTAGAAGAAGATAAGACTTTATGGCTCATGTGTGCACAAAACTGACCTTTGGAAGAGGTCAGTCACAAAAGCTACACAGAACCAAGATAGGCATCCACAACTGTGACACATTTGGTGTTCATGGTTAACCAAGGGTTTTTTTACAAAAAGACTGTACAAAGTTTGGCTCTCTGGTACTGCAGTTGATTAAAAAAATGAAAATTTACAAAGCAAAGCAGCTTTTGCAACTTCAATCATGAACATGTGACCTTGACCTTGAACATCCAGTCATCAACTACCACAGTGCCAAGTTTGATGTTTTCTGCTACTTACAGTTGCTGAAAACTCACCTACATGAAAGTTTGCCATGAACACACACTCATATACAGATGTTTCTGCTGCTTGTAGTTGCTGAAAACACGTCTATATTAAAGTTTGCCGTAAACACACACTCGCATACAAATGAGGGAGAACCATCACACGGAATATACATAACTCATTTGTTTAACATGGGACAAAAAGCAGGAGTTATAGACTCCAATTAATATGGTCCTCTCACACTAGTAATCCCTATAACCAGTACAACTGTTTTGTCCAAAACTCAGACAAAACAAATAGATCTCACTTTCATTCAGCTTCAGTCACATATATATTTCACGTCACCTTCAGTAACCGTTCATGATGTATGTCAAAACATACTTGATTCAAACTCTAATTTCAAAAATCACTTGGAAGTGGCCTAGGCACAATCACAAAAGATAAATCAGCCTGCTTGTGCAGTCCAACTGAAAGAAGAAAACAGGTGTTGGCTGCTGTCACATCTCTTTCCAGGCCCTGACGACAGAATAATTTCCTCAGCTGAGGACTTGCTGTTCACAGATCACACAAATGTCACATTCATGTCCTCATCTTCTCTACCAAGGATATTTCCCTGCTCCTCTAAAGGGAATGCAGTCCACCGACTGAAAGTGCATGCCTGGATCTCACATACTTGCGCACGCAGATCTAAGCAAACAACCTGTTCTCTTGCAAACTTTCTCTGCAAAATGTTCCCTGATCTCAAATCCAATACGGATAAAAAAAATAAAAAGATGGATTGTCACAATGACACTGAACTCCTGTGAGTTCTTGCATGGGGAAGATGCTTGTTCCTCACGCAGAATGCAGACAGACTGGACGTGAAGCAAGAACGCGTGGATCAGTTGTAGATGGTGATCACCTCGCGACCAGTCCCCTTGACCATCACAACACGGACCAGTCCCTCCGACAGAACTTCAAGAAACTCCATGTCTGGCATGGGGGTTAAGGAGTATTCACAGACTTATTGGTGTACATTGGCTCTCTCTAAATCTGTAAATGAAGTGATTCAGACATTACTGCCCTGCAGCACCCCAGGAACAGAGGGTGTGCTTGATTTCATGTGTGAATTACGTACACCATCCACTGCTAATAAATTACTGTTTTGGCATCTGGCATCCTGAGAGATGGCCTAAGAATAATACTCTGTAGTTTCATACAGTTTAGGTAACCGATTAATTGTTTTAAGATTTTTAAAAAAAAAACATGTAGGTAGCATGGTGTGTGTGTGTGTGTGTGTGTGTGTGTGTGTGTGTGTGTGTGTGTGTGTGCGCGTGTGTGTGTGTGTGTGCGCTCTTGCTTGCCTGCCTGTTTGTGTGAATATCTGGGGGGGGGGGGGGGGGGGGGGTGTCTGTGTGTGAGCCAGTACACATGTGTGTGTAAACTAGTGCTTGTGTGGGTGAGTGAGAGCTCAGTGTGCAACAGACCATAAACAACAGTTACTGGCTGACCAATCGGAGTAAGATGTAGTTGAAATTGTAGTCAGAAATTCTCAAGTTAGCCACATTCGCTTGAGAATTTGGCTGAATGATGTTACTCACATCTTTCACTCCAGGTATGTGTATGCTGAGTTTTGTATAGGCAGTGACAGTTGTATGTGAAGATTTTTGGTAATACCTGTGATAGTCTGCTTTTCCTTCTATGTATGTAGTTCCTTCTTCTGTCTATCTTACTAGGCACTGAGCCCTGTGATAGTGTTTATAATGTTTTCAGTCACATAGGTCAGCGGGTTCTATGTTTAGTCTGGAATTAGGGTTGTGCTGCTCTGTCTGTCTGTCTCTCTCTCTCTTTCTCTCTCTTTCTTTCTCTCTCTTTCTTCTTCTTCTTCAGACGTTCGTCTTCTCAAGTTCCTGTAGATACACTTGTGAATATCACGAATAGCCTTTGGGTAAATATAGCCTTTATGTAAATACGTTGTGAGCACTTGCACTTATTGCAGCTGTGATTTGTGACTATAGCAGTTGGCTGAACTGTTCAGATATATAGCACATTCACTTGAGAACTTGGCTGAATGATGTTACTCACATCTTTCACTCCAGTCTGTTTACTTCAGGAAACCCCTTGAATAAAGAGCTGCTGTATTACACACTACAACCTGGTGTTGCCTGGTGATCATTCCCCTCACCCGAGGTCATACGAACCCTGCGTACATCACGCAACCCCCCATCAACTTTACAAACAGATGTGCAGAACCTTTGCCTCTCAGCTAGTATATCACTTTAATATAGCACAGCAAAGCCAAGTTAACTATGTCCAAGATGGAAACTGGCTTCCTACCAAACCCCCTCTAACCAATGCCACACAGAAACTCAAATAAGAAAGGATACAGCTGGTTTGGCTCGTTGCATTGGTGGGAACTGATGGCATGTTGATGACGACTAGCTCTGCATTCTGGGACTTTTCACGCAGCATCTCGTTCAGCCGTACAGCTGTGTGCATCTTGCGCATGTTGGTTTTCTTCCTGCACATCATGGAAACAGGCCATGCAGCTTTAACCCTTTCATTACAATAAAGTACTCCCCTCACTGGCCCCCGTTGTGTAGTGGCTAGCACTTGGGACCATGGACTGGGAGATGGGAGTTCAAATCCCAGCTGAGGCAAGCCAGATTTTCTTCCCCAGGTCAGTTCCTACCCACACTGGGTGTGCTATATGGGTCCAGTGGGGAGGATGTAGCCACACAGCCGAGACTCACCCACTTCACGGGTGCGACTTGAGGGTGCTTCCCTCATTATCAGACATCTCACAATGTGGATTATTACACGGCCGGCACCATAGGTGCTGTATGTCCCGGGCCTGGTTCAACGCTGGGATAATAATGACAGGAAGCGTGGAGTGCGGCCCTGTCACGAAGTCTCAAACCACATGGACACAGCATCAATGAAGGTAAGAGCATGAAAACACTCACATCTCTTATTCCTGTGTCTTTGTGTGGAATGTGATGGCACATGATTGTAACCGTTTTGTCATTTTGTCACCATTTACCATGTGTGTGTCACCACATGAATGAAATGACAGTTGCACATCACATGTGTCTGTCCAAAGCCCATCACAAAAACATGTGGTTATAGGTGTCCCCCGTGAACTGACAGAACAGTATTGATCGTTTTCTGACATCGCTATATTGTTTCTTATTCTCTTGCTTCTGAATTCAGTAGGCAAGGGTAGCAGATATAGCTGCTACAGCAGTATTCACTAGTAACGATTTTACAGAGAATGAAAAGGATGAACCTTGAAAGCAGTTGATGATGATGATGGAGACTTGGTATTGTGCACGGCTCCACCCTAACTGAGTGGTCACGGCACTTGGGGAGAGGTTTTGAAAAGAAAGATTGTGTGAAAAAAAAAAAAAAAGTGCGGATGATTACTGGGGTGAAGCACTGAAGAGATGAGTCTTCACGCGCTTCCAGAATGCGGTGCTGATGACTGCCTCCTCCACCATCTCAGGAAGGGAGTTCCACAATTCCGTGGCTTATATCCATCCATCCATCCATCCATCGACAAAACGTAACTGCTTCCTTCACCCGGATCTGCTTACTAATTAATACCCCATGCAGTCTGCACAATATGATGTGATAAAAGGAACATTCTCAACCCCTATCCCATCCACCCACTCCCACCTGGTACATATGACTACACTGGATCAGGACGAGGTGTTAGTTGTAAGAAAAACTTTGTACCCAGACAACACACTATCCGAGAAACACATGGCACCCATCTGGGTTACCCATTTCCATTCCGGACCTGTGCAGCCTTCCTGGATCCATCGCGGATCCCTTTGTGCTGCCTGCATTGATAAATATTCTTTCTTCGCTATAACGAGGGGAATGCTGCTCGGCCGCAACTTGTCCATTACAGTCAAGGATACGTACACTAGTAAAATGTGGCCAGCCCCCAATCTGACTGGATTGAACAAGTGTTCATGCAGCTGGACAAAAGAACATAAGCTCAGCTGACAACACAACCATATATGACCCATAAGGGGATCCATATAGATTTGCATATGGGATTCATATGGGTTCCCCATGTGGGACCCAGACGAAAAGTGAAAATGGGAATCACATGGGCCCCACATGCGATTTACATGTATGACACGCCACGGGAAATAACTCCGTATCCCATTGTTGTGCAAAAATTTCTTTTCTTAATGAATAAATAAACAATTCATCTATATAAATGCATACTTTCCACATGACAATGTTTATAATTGTGTTTAGAATCAGTATCATGGAAAGGAATACCTTAATTTATTGCCCACTTTTGTTGGAATGATAGAGCTCCAAAGTCCACACCACCAAATCTTTGAAAACTACACACATGGGGTATACACAGTTATTGGCGAACTTAACTTTAAGAAGGGTGTACATACTTGCAATCTTGACAGTGTGCTTGTTCTACGTGTGTGCCATAGTATGTTAGATTGTCTGCCAATGTACGTCTCTATGTCTGTGAATGAGTGTCGATCCATGTCTGCCAGTGTCTAGGGGTGTCGGAAAATGCAAAATTTTAATTTTTATACATGTAAATCCCATATGGGTCCCATGTGATTTTCATTTTCACTTTTCATCTGGATCCCACATGGGAAACCCATATGAGTCCCATATGCAATCTATATGGGTCCCTTATGGGTCATAGATGGTTGTGTTGTCTGGGTAGTACTTTAATCAGTGCACACAATACTCTGCAGAAAAGACTATAATGACACAGATATCCGCCTGCATATGCCCACCTTGCCTTGTGAGGAGTGTCCTCATCTGATTCTGTGGCTGATGAGAAACCAAAGTTTGCATTGTCACTGATGTTGAAGGCTTCACGCACATCTTTTCGCGCCGTTGCTGCCTGCAAAAATGTTCATGTTAAAAATTTAGGTTCCTCAATATTCACCCATGACGTGATGACACACCACAAAGAATTAATCAATCAATATTAACTTAAGTTTTGCATATCACATCAAACTACTCTAATGTGTCTTCAGTAGACAAGAGTGTGCTTGGTAAGGGCTGAAACAGATAAAAGCAAATAATACACATTTTCATCCTCACCAGCAACTTCTCCTGTGAAGCAAACAATGGGTTATTTTACTGTAAAATATGCAGACGACAAAACAGCTTACCTGAATGGTAAGAAGATGTCATCATTAAAAAGAGATGAAAAAAGAAAGACACACACACACTCACACACTTAAAGCCTCTACACTCGTAATGCCGCCGAGATGGAAAACTGTCACTTTCAAAGCTCCAAGGCTGTTTGCCAGATAGAAGGATGTTTCATTTGGCCATTATATAAGACCATTTTCGCGACTTTGTGGCTGGCAATATTTCAAAATACGACTTTCTTTGAGCCTGCGGTCCTTTTTTTTTTTCTTTTTTTTTAACAGACTATGACTCGAAAAAGCTGATAAAAATAAGAACCAATCAGCGCCATCTGACCGGTCCTCAGTTAGAAACCAAGTAACGTCGTCTGCTCGGTACGCGGTACACTTCTGGAACAACTTACACGCCGGCCACAGTCACCACAATGGTTTCAGATGTTATACTGTGACCCAAGTGACTGATTCTAATGCACAGAGTCAGCGCATTCAATGAAAAGTTTTCCGCACGCTGTTGTATGCATGCTGTACGTAGTGAGACTTTCAGCCATACCTCAGGAGAAAATGTGTAGTGGACATTATACTTTGGCTTTGTAGGTCCAGCCACTGGCTGGTCGTCATCAACGACCACCTTAACCTGGTCTGGCTGTACCTGCAGAAAAAAAAGTACTGTATCACTTATTAAATGCTGGAGTCTCAAGTAAGTCTCTTTATATAACAATAATGATAGTAATAACTGTGGATTGTATTGGCGATTTACCCAATACCTTGAATTGGCTCAAAGCGCCGCGAGCTGAACCCGACACGCACACTCACATGAATCACACGCATTCTCTCACGTACTGGATGTGAACACATTACAATCATGTGGTGCGAAGGGTCAGCTTAGCTACGGAAGTTTCGGAATTCAGAATTGCATTTATTTTCAACTTTTGTGGGCTGAACAATTAAAAAGCAGAGGGGGGAGAAGCTGGAGTACCCGGAGAGAATCCCTGACAATCGGCCCGAATGAACGGTGCCATGTACGAGAAGGAAAAATTCTTCGCCCTGAGTGGGACTCGAACCTGAGATCTCGCACTGCTGGCAAAGTCTCTTAACCACTGGACCACCGACCGCCCCTTTCATATCGTCTGACTATGCCGTATCATGCGGGTGGAGGTGAGGATGACACTGTACGGTACCTGACAAAATCCCACCGTTGAGAGTGTGCCCTGTGTGAGGTTTTTGATGTCCTTTATCACCACATAAAGGTGATATCCAAGAGGGGACAATGAGATATTAAGCACAATGAAACGTCAAGCTAATGTAAGAAAATTGACGGCATACCTAAGCTCTGCGATGACATTCGCTCACTGAACTGGATATAAATGTGCAACAGCACTTGATGGGATCCCCTATAGCTCATGTCATAGTGTTTAGAGTTGGACATTTTTGACCGACATGTGCGTGCATTGTTGCATACAGCATGTCCTGTCTCACAGTCATTTGTGTAACCTCAAATACTTTACAGTATAAAGACAATTTTTCATCAAGGGAGAGTACTCCCAGTATCGAGACACACTATGCTTTACGCACAGTGTTAAAAGTACTCTCGGCCATCACCCCAAAATCCAGACCTTGTTGCTGGCTGATTTTACCAATTTGGAAAAATTAATTTTCAAAAGTTCCCTATCTGTAAAATTTAATTTTCCAAAGCTCTCAATCAGTAAAATTTAATTTTCCAAACATGTCAATCCAGAAACTCTAATTTTCATAAGTTTCCATTTCGGAAATCAGGAGCGTTTCAGAAAATTGGTATCCATGCCATTACGTCTTTGACACACGTTGATATCCGTCCAGCCACCCATGATATTCCTACGGAGCGAACCATGACCCTGGAGAAAAGAACGCGAGTGTCGCCCAGACTAACGCAGAAATATCCAAAGTCAGCCACTTATTATCTACAGCACAACAAAAATGAAATTATCTTGGATAATATCAACAAAGCAGGTAGATACGACAAACAGGCATGCGTCACATACCGGTATCTGTGCATCAGTGGCAGTTGAGACTGCCCGTGCTTTCGTCAGGTTGGTGCTGGAGTAGGGATGGGCACGGTCCATGATGTTGTCCACAATTCTAACACTCTGGACAACAGAAAAAAAAATGTACACAAATGTTTAAAAAAAAAAAGGAAGACTGAAAGAAAAGTTAACTCACACTAAGAATCTGCAGCAAAGTGTTCAGGTCATGTACTGGTAAGAGCATCCGTGTGTGTGTGTGTGTGTGTGTGTGTGTGTGTGTGTGTGTGTGAATGTGTGAACGAGTGCATACAGGCAGGCTCTAAGCCTATTCCTTTGCCATATCACATAATCTGCTGTCTTCAGTACATCGTAGCTGCTAAAAATAATCACGCTGGACGATGTTCATATTATTTTACAAAAACAACAACAACAACAACAAAAAACGAACAAGAATTAAAGCAACAACAAACTCCACCACTGACAGCCCTTTCTAACTTTCCCTCCATCCCAACACAGAAAAAGGGAGAGAGAAAAACAATGGATCATTTACGTCTTTTCGTTTGAGCCGCATTTCCGCCATCAGCTTGTTTCTCTCCTCCATCATCAGTGTACGCTCAATGGTGTATGCTGAAATGTCTTTGTCTTCCTGCAAAAGCGAACAAAACAACAGACATCTGTAACATATTCGCACAGACCTGGACATGACATGCCATCTTTTTTATATTTCAACCTACATTCAACCCAGTTTGCACAGCTGTCAAGAATACAAAAGACTTCAATTCACAGGTAACTCAAAAGCCCATGCAAAAAAAAAAAAAAAAAGCAAGCAATTTTTTACAAATATTTTTTTAAAATTTTACTACTTTATCATCCCTTTCGGGAAATTCGGGCTGCCTCCCCTGGGGGAAGCGCATCGCCGCGGTGCAGCGCCACCCAATACCTATCCTACATATTTTACAATTTTGCTGGGGGAGGAAAGCCGGATAACCCGGAGAGAAACCGCCCGATGAGCAGCCCAGTCACCAGGAAAAACCGGTATCGTATATCACAAGCTCAACCTGGGCTCGAACCCACGCTTCATCGCCATGACATTGGTAACGGCCGTTCAGTAGCACAGCGGCTAAATCCGACGCACTGCCTGTTAGACCACCGCTCATCTTCAGACCACTAGGAGCCGCTTCAAGCCACTATTATGCAGTCTGCAGCAGTCTCGGGCCTAGCAGGGAAGGCCAACCCCTTGCGTAATAGTGACTTAAGTGGCTCCTACCAGTGTGCAGTGGCGATTTGTTCTTTTTAACTTGTCTTATCACACAGTGGTTTGTTTTCCTTCAGCTCTTTGTCTTACCTGGGGGAAGCTGGAGAAGAAAGCTCTCAGAACAGGCCAGAGTGGCGATCTTTGGCCTTATGTGCCAGAGGACACGAAGAGGATTAACTTAACTAACTTATCATACAGTGGGCAGGGAGTGGTCAGGCTCAGGCTCGTAAGAGTTATGGTTTTGGGGAGAGAGTGAGGTTGAACACTCCACCTGGCTATTTTTCAATCCAGAAAGACAGTTGGCCACATCTGATTAATCCTTGACTGATAAATTACAGTGTCAGAGGAAATGGAGGAGCAACCATAACTATGCTCAGTTGCTGCCATGCCCCAGGCATTGCACAGGTTGTGACCACAACAGACAATCAGCCGAGTCATTCTGGATGCCATCTACATCAGGACAGGCCTCTTTTTTAATAATAATAATAATAATAACCGAGTATTGTAGAGGCGCGTTACCCAATTTCTTGAATGGGCTCAAAGCGCCGCAAACTGAACCCAACACGCACGCTCACATGAATCAATCTCTCACACATTGAACACATAACAATCACGTGGTGCGAAGGGTCAGCTCAGCTACTGAAGTTTCAGAATTTAGAATTGCATTATATTTTTTTTATTTTGTGGGCTGAACATTTCCAAAGCAGTGAAGGTGATGGTCATTTGAGACAGGTTTAACTTTGACCATATGTACTACAATTGTAGTCATACCATCTCCACCACTTCAACAGATGCTGGGATGCGGAGATTGTACATGTATTCCACCAAGTCTTTCTTGATCTGCACACTGTTGTCACTCATCTCTTGAGTCAGTAAAGGAACACTGTCAGATCATATGTACATAGAAGGTAGCTATATGCTGTACGTGTAATTATGATCACGACAAAGACCCCAGAGACCCCTGCAAATCTACGTCAAACATCAAAATATCCTGTCAGGAACAGACGGGGGGGTCACTCAGTCTGATGGATTAAGACCAGAGGAGCGGAGACTACATGTACCACAACACATGTGAAGGACTCTATCATATGAGTGAGTGAGTAAGTTTTTAAGGCTTAACGCCACGCAAGCAACGAAGACTTATTCATGGCTAAGTGTGCCTGCATGACGTGAGGAAAAAATGTAACGTTGGACACATGATGCTAACTGGTCTACGGGGCGATATAAACCTAGGACATGCAGGAGACACTGCACCTTCATGCTGATTTATTGAACTCCAGATTACAAAAAAAGTATATAAATCAAATAGCAATTACAACTAGGTAAAACAAACATAAATTCTAAGCGGATTGATACACAACAAATCTTGATGAAATACAGATACATCATAATAGTGCAGAAGCTATACATTATAAATGAAACAGTATCAACATGATGAACGCATGTCAGCGATTTCAAGGATACGTGCCACAGTGAAGATTCGCATTTGACACTGTTTCCACACTTTGTGTTGCATCAGCAGAAAGGGAAGCATGATCAGCAAGCTGCCATCATGTAGACACAGTTAAGGAAAAACATATACATCAGCCAGCGTAAAAAAAGAAAAAATCAAAGAGTACATGACGCACAAATAGAACACCAGCGGCCAGTGCCAGCTCTCAGTATGTATGAGTCAAGTGGCCCACTCAGTACAAAATCAGTGGGTCAACTTTAGGACCAGTAGGTCACCATATGAAGTCACTGATATCAAGGGGAAATGCAAATAAGGCACACACAAAAGGTTTTCCAATTTGAAAACAAGAAAAAACTGAGTGTAACATGCAAAACTGAAATAAACGCAAGGCAGGATGGTACACTGCTAACTAAAACTGACGCAGCTGGTGATCCCCGACTTGGAAAATCTATGGGTCAATTTCAGACATGATGCGCACTCATACACATGCATGCATGCATGTGGGTTGTTGAATTATACATGCACACACACACACACACACAAACGCACACACACACACACACGCACACACACACACACACACACACGCACACACACGCACACATGCAAACATACACGCGCGCACACACACAACACTGTCAAAGGATATGCATAATCCACCAAACATCGATGGTACCCGACAGACGAGCTTCATTGAGCGGAAATCCTTCAATCCCTTTCAGAACTATCAATGCCTTTCGTGCAGTGTGGGTCATGTGCAGGGTATCTGAAAAAGAGTCACAAAAGACTCAGCCTTCAAGCAGTACAGTTAGCATGAATCAAAAACTTCAATAACAACAGTGTCATCGACTGAAAACAGTGAGAACTCATGTAGGAGCAAGCAAAGTTACCTCCTACTGCAGTGGTCCCCTCCATCTTTCGATGAACAGAAACACATTAATACAAAACCGCCCCTGGCCAATGAGGGCTGAAGAGACACATGAATGACATAACTCATTTTAGCAATGTAAAAGGTACATTTACCACGGTTACCCAGTCATTCCAGCATCTTAGGGGGTCAATTCAAGGAGAAACCCCATTTCCTATGCAAAGGGTAAAAAAAAAAATAAAAAAAAAAATTCAGTACAATGTTACCACTAAAACTTTAGTGACTACAAAAGAATGCTTATAAATATTTCACGTATCATAAATGTTAAAGTCTTTTATGCTGAAAACAGTTTTAATAGCCGATACCCTGCAGATTTTCCTCACCGATGAATGTTTCGTAGGATTTGCGGCACTGACAGTTAAACCAGTGTGTAGGCCAGGCAACAACAACTGTGTTAGGGTACAGCGCCCCTAAACCAGCGCTCTGTATCCTGGATAAAAACAAACACACAACAGAACAACAACACTGTTCAGTATCATCAGGAAAGTCAAGTTTTCCCATCACTTTCACACAACACAGGGTGCAGTCAAAACGGCCCTGAGTGTTTCCAGTGCTACTCTGCTTCAAAAGTTTGAACGATGATTGCTATCAAGCCATATATTGAAGCCATATATTTGAAATATGAGCATGTGTGTATCTTTGCGTTGTAGTAACGTGTTAGTCAAAGTCGTCGTCTGGTTGATAAACGGCCCCTTTCTCAGTTTCACGCTGAAGTCCGTTGGAAACACCTGATGCTACTCAAATTTGAAAATGGAAACGCTACTGCCTGGGAACGCTGTCTTGGCGGTGCTACTAGTTAGAGCAGAGTAGCACGGGAAACACTCAGCCCATCTTGACTACACTCTGTGCCATGTAACATTATAATAATATAAAAATAATAATGAGTACTGTATAAGTGCTTTACCTAATTGCGTGAATTGGCCCAAAGCGCTGCAAACTGAACCTAACATGCACGCTCACGCGTATCACACGCATTCTCTCACACACAAACACATAAACACATTACAATCACGTGGTGCGAAGGGTCAGCTCAGCTTTTTATTGTCTTGTACACTCTGTGTGTGTGTGTGTGTGTGTAAGATGGTTTATTTGGGTTGGGTTCCCCACATCCTGTGGTTGGGCAGGATGCTGGGGTCCCTGCTCTCTTACTGCCACGGTCTCTGTTGCCTGCAGGGAGACAATGCGGGGTTTTTTATTTTATCAGTCTTTATTTTCGCGGGTTGTTGCTGCCCCCCCCCCCCCCCCCCCCCCTGTTATATTGTAAAGCGCCTAGAGCCAGCCCCTGGGTTAGGCGCGTTAAAAATCTCCACTATTGTTATTATTATTATTTAAATTTCGGAATTTACAATTGCATTTATTTTTCAAATTTGGTGGGCTGAACATTTTCAAAGCTGGAGTACCAGGGGAGAACCCCCAACGATTGGCCCGAATGAACGGTGCCACATACGAGAAGGAAAAATTCTTTGCCCCGAGTGGGACTCGAACAGCCCCCCCCTCCCCCCGACCTCTCGCATTGGTGACAAGTCTCTCAACCACTAGACCACCGACCGCCCCATTATAAGTGAAGAGTCTGCCGTCACTGCCCAACATGCATGCTGCTGCTCCTTTCTTGACTGCCCTCGCTCTGCTCCCCCATACGCGCACCTGTCCTTCCCCTTCTCTCACTATCTCCTTCTCAATACCCCTGAATATGGTGATCAGTGGATAATTTTCACCGCAGAATTGCTTTCACAAATATTAAAAGTGACAAACTAAAGACAAGCATTACTACTCTTAATTCTCTGTTTCACACCATGTATTGCACACCCACACATGCACACACCCACACACACACACAAACTGGAAACAGCAGCAATTTTGGTAAATTTTTCAGAAAACGAACTGCAAAAGGCTGTTAGGACAAACACAGCATACTGAAAGCAGCATGCAGAGACTCAGCTCATGTACGTACACATGACAGATGCCTCGGCTGGGTGTGTCGGACATGATTGCGTATGTAAAACCCTTCATGTGGTGTTTCTCCATAGATTTCTGAATATTCTGAAAAAAAAAGGTGGAACCTTCAGTTAGCACGTGTCTGAACAACCAAGTTACTCTAGCGCAACTTTTTATTTAGTTTTAACCAACTTTTGTATTGAAAATGCTGATCTGGTACCTGAAGCAAATCCAAAACAGCCATCACCATGCAACTCATTGCTCATTCATGCAATTATGCGACTCATTTTGTTCAGTATTCTCCTACCAGTGGGCAGATTTTGGTAAGTGACAGCACAGAAAGGAAACTGATTTTGTGGTACTGAAACGTGTTCATTTAAAAAAAAAAAAAAAACAACTAATAAACAATCATTTTATTGTGTTAGCACCGGATACACTTCATTCAAACAAAACAAAACAAAAATCAAATTTCTGTGAGTGCTAGGGGCGGGTGGGTGTTGGGGGGTTTAACGTCCTTTTCCACCACATAGGGTGATACCAAAGACGGGGCAACGATGAAAAAGCCAGCACAGTGTGAGTGCTAGGTGTGGAAATGTCCATGGTGGCTCATCGTAAGATATCTTACGATGGCCAAGGGAGTGAACTGGTAAGAGTTAATGTCTAGCCTCTTTCACAAAACTCCATTATTGTCACAGTTCCTGATAACTTAAAATACAAGCTTAGATATTTTCAAAAACCACTCACACATTTAACCTCCTTCACTTTTTCATGATCTTTGAAGTAATCTCCCACAATGACACTGGCAACAATTGTCAGCCCTTTCCCTGCAAAAGGCATCAGCATTTTACATATTACAGTCAAACCTGTGTAAGGCGGTCATCCAAGGGACTGGACCAAACTGACCGCCTCAGACAGGTGGCCGGGTTGTCCAGGAAGGCATGCCAACAGCTAGCATGTCACTCAAGGAATACTCTAGCGGTGCACTCTAGCTGACAACAGGGCTCGCCTAAAGCTCTCTATACACTTGAAAATACGTGTTTGGGGTCTTTTTTTAATTTTTTTTATTGCACACTGTTTGATTTCAAACAAACGGCGGTCACTACACAACAAAGTGACTGCCTTGTACAGTGTGAAAGGTCGTTTGGGACTGCCAAAATAGGTGGCACGACCGCGTTAGACAGTGACCTGGTTATACAGTGCATATATAGAGGGAAAACGCTCGGGGATCCTCTGGGGTGACCGAATTAGACAGTGGCATGGCTTATACAGGTGACCGCCATGGCAGGTTCGACTGTACCATACATTTTATCATACATTTTATCAGCAGATGTCAAAGACAAAGAGTGGTACATGTACAGAGATCATGCTCTCCGACAAGGCCAATGGTTATGACCAACAACCTGCTTTAACTCTTTGACGACGGAGCGCAATTTCTGACACACGATTTCCTATAGGAAATCGTGTGTCAGAAATTGCGCTCCGTCGTCAAAGAGTTAAGTTCCTATCTGTGATCAGCAAAAAACAGTTTTTCAGGGAGCAGTTCACTATGGTAGTTCCTATTAGAAAAGTACTTCAACAACCAATACAGTACTTCAGGTCGCTCGTCGCTTTGACAGCCTATAAGTAAATTTTGACAAGAGTAGGTTTGAAAGCAGTATGGGCATCTGGCAACACTATGTACTATATGTTATCTCTGGGTAAACAGCAGTGTTCTGAGTAAAAATAAAAGGAAAAAAATTGTGTGCTTGAAAATTGTTTCTCATTTTCTAATTTGAACTAATGTATTTATAGACACTCTAATTGTCAATAAGCGTCCCTTAAATTCTGGGTACATGTACGTCACCTTTATTACTTTTATTTTGATTGCTGCATTTAGTCAGCTTTTTGTTAGGGTGTATATATGGAGGTGAAAATGTAGAACAAAGGGACACACTACATGTATTTCCATGTTTGCTAGGCTTCAAAGAAGCCAGCTTAAGTTCTGGAACAGTTTTGCTTTTAAATGCGCTTGTACACTGGAAATACACTGTGTTAATGGATAGTAGAGCTCTTAATGCAAAACAATGCAGGTTACACTCTGCGTGAGTGGTAAAAATTCAAATTCTCCTACTCATGCTGGCAAGGCTCTCTCGCTCAGTCCTTATGTTCGGCACAGTACGTGCTAGCCTCTGGGATGCTGTCACTGTGCAGGTGTCTAAGTGGTGTGATGTTTGACATCACCAAAACAGCTCAGGGCCCGAATGTAAAAGTCGAGGTTAATTTAATCCACGGCTATGGGCCTAACCCAGACCAGGACAAAAGAAACCAAAAAACAAAATTATACAAAAAAGGAGGCAAACAAAGGAAGAAATAAATCCTTCTATAATGGCTCAGGTATCTTGCTGGAATGAACCTGTTTCCTGATTTAAAACAACAACAAAAACAACAGAAAATTTAACCCCAGAGCTAGTTTAGCTCGAGGTTAGACTCTATGGTATGGTATGGTATGGTAGACTTCTCCTCGGCGCACATATCCATCTCTAATGAGATGCTCTAGGCGCCGCAAGGCTGGAGGACGAAGCAGGGAAAGCCTGCTGCCGCTAGGCGCTACTTTGTGTGCAAACCTCCACCCTGCTATTCACTCTGGTGCATGCGACAGTATTTCCTGTTTTACCACGCCATCGGCCACAGCCTACTCTTCTTCGAAAGATGGACGTGGGATTTTTAGCGTGCACACTTGATATTTGTGCGTGCGTGTGTACACGAAGGCGAGACAGGCACCGCAAACGAGTCTGCACATGGATTTGACTCGATATGGTATGAAAAAATCCAACCGTATTCCTGCCCACCGGGGACTCGAACCAGGCAGCTCAGGATCCAAAGTCAAATGCCTTAACCACTAGACTAAATCCCCTGTCAACCCGGGACAAAAACCCCTAACCTTGACATCTACATGTGCCGCCTGAACAATACATGAGCATATGAATCTTAAATATTGTGCTTTTAATTACCTTCTTTCAGCTGGGAGGCAAAAGCCAGTATCTCTTCCCTTGTAATCTCTAGGCCTGAATCTTGCAACTTTGCAAGCACCAACAGCTGAGGCCTGAAAACAAAAATGATATAGTGAATGTGGCATCATGTATGTGATGACAGTCAAGCCTACCTGCACTCTGAAATGAATGAACGAACACAAATCAGCATAATCATATTAAGCGATCGTTAAATGTGTCAGGACCATGGTAGCCATTCGGGCTACCGCCCTGAACAAAACTGGTAGCCGCCAGTGATGTGGCCAGGGCTCGGACATCGGACATAGACCGATCAAAATGGGAAATGTCCCATCGTTTGCACCCCAGCTAGGACATTTGTCCCACTGATTCACAATGCTGGCGGACATTGTCCCATTCATTCATGTTTGGCTCGATCATGCCATTAGAGTTTCATGGCAAGCAGCATTACTCTTTCAACGATGCGAAAATGCGATAGTCACAGAACAGATAGGCCTGCCACCGCCCATAGATTCGGCGTCTGGCTTCGCGGCGAAACTGTGTCACTGTTATTTTTAGTAACTACTTGTTGTCAGCTGAAACCGCTCGGCCAATCAAATTCCGTTACCGGCAAAAGCGCTCACTTTTCTGTGACGTCAACGGTATTTGCGTATTGTTGTCGTCTGCTGCCGACTGAGAAGCGCGTTTGAGACCGTGCTGAAAGTTTACCATCTTATACACTATGCCACCCAAAACAAGACCCAGGCCCGGAAAAGGTCAGTCATTTTTGATGGCTATGTTAAAAAAGAGCAATGTTTCTCAATCCGCAAGCGCTTCTAACGCGGATGACCCGATGGAGGGGGGTAGTGAAGAGCTTCCTCTCAGTTCGGAGGCACCGGGTGGCACTCCTAGTCCCCCATCGCATGAGCCCAAAATCGAAAGATGTTGAAAACGAAAGTACCAAGACCCCCGCTCGACAACTAGTATCCAGTTGGTTCAAAGTATTTCCATGGTTGGTTTACAATGAAAAAACGCGCACCGTGTTTTGCAGTGTGTGCATGAAGGACGGTGTAGCCAAAAACTCCTTCACAAGGGGGTGCGGGAATCTCCGTAAGTTCGCGCTCTCGGACCCTGCAGACGCCGATGTAGGTACAAAATCGGATGCAAGCTGAAAAAAGGCAGCTTACCCGAGAGGAGCATGCAATATTACAAGTGGCAAGGGCATTGTGAAGCGATGGAAACAAGAGAGAGAGAGAGGAGGTTGTACAAATCAAAAACATCGGCATCACAGTTGGAGACCACAAGCTCTTCTTCCTGAATTGTTGTTTGGCTGCTTCAACTCTTGTTTTAGTGGATCTCTACGGCCACAAAGACTTACTGATTAACTCTGACTGCCAAGGCAGGGTAGTGGCCATGCAAATGCATGGCCACTTCCATGTTTTGGCAGTCAAGGGGTGAAGTGAGAGAAGCTGAAAGTCTTTAGCCCTTTCCCGTCGTAGAACACATTACTGACAAAAGATTTCTAAGGAAGTCTTGTGTCAGAAATGTGTGCTCGGATCTGAGAGGGTTAATGGATTCATAGGCATCATGTGTTTCAGTTAACTAAGGGAGAGAAACAGACACAGGGGCACTTTAGCTCATTTACCTCTGATGATGTCTGCTGTCCATGCTTTTAGCATGGACGGACAGCAGGTGTCAGCAGGGGTGAATGTGTTAAAACAGAGAACTGAGAAAGAGACCCTTCTAACACACTCATGAATACATTCTCTATTCTGACAGTGTTGTCTTTATATTTTAAATTTATATGAAACAATCAGTTAATTACAACAAATTCTTCATTTTATTCAATATTGTTCTGCCATTTTGAAGTCTCCATTAGAAAATGAAATCAGTTTGTCAATGGTGTCTATTAAAAACTCCTGGTTAATATGACATCTTGTTCTGTTATTATTTAAAAGTTGTATTAAATTATAACAATAATTTAACTTGATTTTTTTTTATTTTTTTTTTATGTTTCCATGTCCCATTAATTTTTTGAACCAGGACAAAATGTCCTATCAAGTGTTTGGATTCAGGACATTTTGTCCCATCCGGTCTCCGAGCTGGCCACATCACTGGTAGCCCCCCAAAAATTCTGGAAGCTGGAGTGGCTGCTAGGTTCTGATTCATCTCAGAATTCCTGCTCGCCATTCGGGCTACCGCTACCGGAGCTTTCACTCGCCCGAAGGTAAATTTGGTAGCGAAAGCGAGCAGGCGAGCGCATTTGACGATCGCTGCATATTAAAAGTTAAGGTTTACAATCATGAAAAAATGAATGTTACCTTGAGAGTAGAAAGAAATATACCTACATGAAGTATGTTGGGCTGGAGAAAATGATAATACTATGCGTACACACACCTCCAATTTTTTGTGCTCCTTTCAGAAAAATCTTCTCTCAGACGCAGCAAGGCAACCTGCGCTGCTGCCATGGAAAGGCCTCGCATTCCATCTCCCCACTCCTTTTCGGCGCTGTACAAATGGCAAGACAGTACTGTGATTACATTCAGGGGAACAAAATGCTGTGAAGAAGCAAAGAGTGCAAATAATTACTTGCAAAGGGAACTCACCATCTTCTAGCCTGATAAAATGTCTCTGAAGAGAACAGAGTACACACAGTTACATGCTCAAAGAACAAACAGTTGCATACTGAAGGAAATTTAAGTCACCGTTGTCTGATGACCTAAACTATTGACACATGTACAGTATAACCTGGAAACATACACAACAAAAAGACTGTTGAAAGCCATTCTGAAAAGCAGTTCTGACTTTTAAAAAAAGACAATTCCTTTATTTACACCTGTACAGTCAGCATCAAAATTAATAATCAAAATTTTGCTGGAGGCCTGGTTAACGCGAGGGCACTTATGAAAGGAAACGCGGAATGCGGCCCTGTCATACAGTCAAAATCCACGTGGACCTCCATAGCATCTCATAGTATCAACATCATCCTCATTATCATGCACAATAAAAATTGCCCCACCTTCTAGGCCTTCCATGGATTCCACCCATGAATTGGGAGGAATACCACTGGAGCTGGCAAACAGTTGGCGCAGCAAAAAAAGAAAAGAAAAACCGCTTTTTCTGTGTGCGACAATCACGACGTATATCATCCATTATGTTGTACTGATGGTGACACATAAACACACTGAACGCAATATATATCAGTGCGAGTGCCAGAACTCACCCCTTGTACTCTATGTATTTGTAGGCCATCCCTGCCAGTGCCAAGGCAATAAAGGTGTACAGTACAGATGACAGGAACATAAGAGAAAGGCACAAAGCAACTCCAAGCAGTGCTAACGTCCAGTGGTAAAACTTGAATCTGAAAAACACACACACAAAATTTGAGCTACAGCAAGTCTAAAAATAACTCACAGCTCACTGCCACTTCCACAATTCACTTTGCCTCACCGACACGCAAATCACAATCTAGTGCAAGATACACAATTTGATCTCGGCCAATTGGTGTCCGAGTATCCATGGCACAAATATCTGGTGACAAACCTTTTTCTGACTGACCTCTCTTTTAACACTCAGAAATTTTGAGGCACTGTAACCCTCTCTGGGGCCCAGGGGTCATGCACCCAGACCCTGGTGAGGTGCTGGAGTAGCACCCTTCTGGCTTGCTGCATGACCTTGCACAAGCATTTCTTGTTCTCATCTACTCTCCTTCCATTTATACAACTCTGACCAAAAATAATGGCTAAGTACTGTAAAACTTTCAGCACTGAACTCCACAAATGAAAATACTTGTCTTAATTCTCCTCAGGCAGAGTGAACCTCTCATCTTGGGCAATTTAATTCTTAGACAAGATGGCTTTTGCAGAAATTTATAAAGTCACGTGCAACCTTGTCCAGAATAGGAAGGTGCTTTTCTCTTGGCACTGATGGTTGCTCTATGCTCTCATGCCACACACGTAACACAAATGGAGGTCTGCCCTCCTCAACCATACACGTGTACATTCACTGGCACTAACCCACCAAAAAATCATGATGAAGAAACGACAGGTGCCGTATTGCTTGATTTCTCTCACCTGCTTTACATAATTAATTGTCTTAAAACAAATGATGCATAGTGCTCTGCCGGAGATGTCTGTTTTCCATCACCTCACATCATGTTTGCTCCGCGTGAAAACGTTTGTGTCTTCAGCCGCTACCGGCTTGTCTGCCTCTTCCCACCGGCATGCTGAGTGCAATTTGTTTCTGACAAAAACCTCTATCACAGCTAAATCGCTGCCTTCTTCCATGCATGGTATTGTTTCCGCCAAAGACAATTCTAAGCCAAAGTTACTTTGTAGGCATGCCTCTTTCGCAGAGTTTGACTGAGAGAGAATGACCATGAGCAATGGTGTCACACACTCCACACAGTAATAGTATGCACGTAATGAATATATGTGACCATAATGGTGGAACTAGCGAGCAGGAACCAGATTGCCTTTTTCTACCTCCAGCTCACCTCATTACTAATGGCGTGCGAGTCTCTTGGCACCATACCAGTCCGTAACACCACAACGTTTTTCTCTCTCTTTCTTTTTTTTTTTTTTTCTTTCCTTTAAGTGAAAAACAGAATTTCAGAATTTTCATCTGGCAGGATTGTGGGGAAATAAAAAATGGACAGAAGAGTGTCACCCAATCAAACTAAGCTCCCCCTTACTAGAGTCTTCATTTTCCCGCTCTATGTAGAACCAAGGTGATTCTCGCACCTACCAAAATTCCCAGATTTGCTTTAGCAGATATATTTACCCATACTCTGACTATACAAGGTCCTACCTACTCAACATTTTCACATTACTGCACAATTCAGGTCATCACCACAGTCAGAATCCTACAGTCCCTCACATCCGTTGATTAGCCATATACCCACCGAGGTCGCCAGTGAGGGGTGTTGAGAAAGGACTGGAGTGCACAAGCGAAGTTGACAAAGCCATAGCACAAAAGAAAGAACATGGTAACGATGGGGGCCACGTAGTCCAGCTTGGCAATCAGAATGCCAATCTCCGCTATTGTTGTGGACAAGGCGATGGCAGGGATGGGCTCGTTTCTTCGCGACATGTACGCAAATGGCCGCAGTAGTGGCCCCAGCACCTCATCCTTAGCCACTGCTTGTAACAACCGTGGTGCCGCTAGAAAAAGAAGAGATAATGCATCAGCCTGCTTGTTTATGCCAAAATAAATACTTGCGCAATAGTTTTGCGGTAATGCATGCCTTATAATGTGGCTAGTGACAGACTATGCTGCGTTTTTCATCCACAAAAAAATAGATACGCAGGGCTTGAAATCTGCAATGTGACTGCCAAACACCAATGTATCCCTTCCAATTGTTAATGCGATGGCTGTGGTAACTGACGACTACACTCGGCAAGCCCCATAGCCAAAGCCCCGCCCATTTACTTTGCCATGTATTGATAAAACACACTAAATGTGTGTCCATGACGCCATTGTATGGGTGGGTGGGTGTTTGGGAGTTTAACGTCCTTTTCCACCACATATGGGTGATATCAAAGATGGGGCAACGATGAAAAAGCCAGCACAAATATTTGGCCCCAGCCAGGATTCGAACTCAGAACATCATTGTATGGGAAAAGGTGTGATTTCAAGATGAAAGCGATTGATGTTATGGCCTTTTTCCTCAAATGACATAAACGGACTTACTGCTTTCTATCAATGTTTCAGTCATATCAATGTACACGTGCTTCCCTCATCACAGTGTCTGGCAAAATGTTTGCCAGACCACCGAATGAGTTGTGTTCATTATGCCACGGGACCCAATGGCTGAATTCTGGGGGCTTGGCCTTTTGATTGACAGGAGTGGGGTCATCCATTACCAGACTGTGCGAGGCAGAGAATGGGAGATGCTCTGATGCAAAGTCTCTCTCAGCACTGGGTGCCTCATATCCTGTAAGCAGAATCAGTCACTCACCTGTCAAAGCCTGCAGGCCAGCACCCACAGTCGACATTAGTGCACCGATGAGAATAACCCACGGGGATGGCCAGGAAAGCTGGGACATGATGAGCTGACTGCCTATACTGACACCATACCTGTAGACATGAATGACAGGCTTGTTGTATAAACACAGCTAATGTATGCTCATGTGAACTGTGGACAACATGTCATGGTAAATGCTAATTAAATCAACAGGTTAATTTATTTGCAAAGACCATAAGTGTTGTTTGTTCATTTTTTGTTGCTATTGTTGTTGTTTTGATAGTGAGAGAAAAATCGTTACATTCAGCGGGGAAAAAAAGGTTAATTCATCCACTACTGATTGCGAGAAAGTCTTACTGAGAGACAGACAGACAGAGGGAGAGAGAGAGAGAGTGGCACCTTACTTGTCTCTTAAAACAGAACCGTGCACAGTTGCCCCAAACAGCAATACAGTGGACAGGTCTACAGTCAATAGGAAAACCACTGAATCGATCTCATGTCATCCTAACCTGCAGTTTCACCTTGCACCTCAAGAATCATCATAAATGCAGGGTTCATTCAGTCCAAACATGCCAATGGGCCAATTGGCCCCTCATGCAGAAAAACAATGGGCCAATTTTTTAAACTTATGGGCCAAAGAAAATCAGCAGCCGGCAAAATTTAAACCTTTTTTATTTTATCATGTTATCTTCTTATACAGTTTTTGCACTCTGTGTGAAAAAGAACATTTCACTTCAGCTTTTAACCCTTTCTCATCGGAGCACATATTTCTGACACAAAGTCAAACTTACAATCTTTAGTTACTGAGAGCTGGTGATTTGATGCGCCTGTTTGTATTTCCCCATTTCTGAATTGCCTCATCAAAGTCAAATGTTTCAAGTGCACCCCCCCCCCCCTCCCCCCCCCTCCCCCCCTCAATCTTGACCCGCATCAGCTGCTCCATTCTCTCCTCTCCCAGCCTGTTGCGCAGAGGGGTCAGATTCAGATTTTGGACGCTAAATGCCCTTTCGCTCATCTGAGTTGTGCAGCGGATTCTCTCCGACTGGTTGAAGCGACTTTTGGTAAGCCGATGCAAGGAAAAGAGAGTACTCTCCCTTTGCACGCAGGTTCGCGAAACACTGCCGTGGCTATCGTGACTTTCAGTTTCGATTTAATGTTCGACTCTAGGCCTAGTTTTATCGAATGTAAAGCGGGAACGGTCGAAATCATTTTGAGAAATGTTCTTTTTTAATTGAGAGATGAAAAAGCATCGGCGCACTGGCCGTGATTTCTATGCGCCCACCGACGCATGTAGCCGCGAATCAATGCGTCATCATCGCCCATTTTGCGGCAATTAGCACAAGGCGCGTCGAAAAATGAACCCTGTAAATGCCTTACTCAAGACCAGTTCAGGACTCGGCCCAGCAAAAAACTCACATATTCTCTGGTGCGCAGCATGCTGGCCACCTCAGGTTTGAGCTGAATTTTTCAGCACGAGTCCTAAACTGAATATACGTTACAGCTACAGGTAGTGTAAGAAATACATGTAACATGGTATCACAATAGTTGCAAGGCTGCTGTTCCATTACCGACCATGTGTGCAAAGGGACTGACAAAAAAGGAGATAGGGGGTTAGAAGGCTAGATTACTTGGTAATACACCATGTAAGAGAGTTACAGACAGATGCGTGATACTTATTTTCTTTTTTTTTTTCTTTTTTTTTTGCTAGCAGGCATAAATTATGGGGTATGTAGATGGTAGGAGGTTACTGAATGGCAGAAAGGATACAGACAATAGAAGTCACAACAACTGCTGCCAATGTACCGAAAGGAATTGATTTCTGGGCGTCTAACAGATCTCCTGAGTAGCTGGTGCCCTGTTCAAATCCTGAAACAGATTCAACACACAACTTTAAAGTCGCGTCAAAGGTTTAATTTACCAGAACTGCATAATGCTACTGAGAGTAACTGTAAAACAAGGATGCGGTGGCCTGAGTGTGTAAAACACTACACTGAAAAATAAACAGACTGGCCCCCGTAGCGTAGCGGTTAGCACTTCAGACCATGGACCGGGAGACCCGGGTTCGAGTCCCAGCTGAGGCAAGCATGATTTTTCCTACCTAGGTCGGCTCCAACCCAGAGCAGGTGTGCTATGGGCCCAATGGGGAGGCTGTTGCCACACAACCAAGATTCACCCACTTCATAGGTGCAGCTTTGGGGGTGCTTCCCTTGGAATGACACGTCTTATGATGTGGATGATTACACGGCCGGCACCACAGGTGCCGAAGTTCCCAGGCCTGGTTAATGCCGGGATATTTATGACAGGAAGCGTGGAATGCGGCCTTGTCCCGCAGTCCCAAACCACATGGACCTCCATAGCATCATCTTACCATCATCCTCATCTCCAACATTCATGCATAATAAAAATTGCCCCAACTTCCGAGCCCTCTGTGGATTCCACCCATGACCTGGGAGGAACACCACTGGAACTGGCAAAAAGAGTTGAGGCAGCAAAAAAAAAAAAAAAAAAAGATTCACCCACTTCATGGATGCTACTTTGTTGGTGCTTCCCTTGGTATGACACGTCTTATGATGTGGATGATTACACGGCCAGCACAGCAGGTGCTGCAGTTCCCGGACCTGGTTAATGCCGGGATATTTATGACAGGAAGTGTGGAATGCGGCCCTGTCCCGCAGTCCCAAACCACACGGACCTCCAAGCATCATCTTACCATCATCCTCATCTTCATCATCATGCATATTAAAAATTGCCCCGGCTTTCGAGCCCTCTGTGGATTCCATCCATGATTTGGGAAGACCACCACTGGAGCTGGCAAAAGAGTTGGGGCAAAAAAAAAAAAGCACAACCATGGGCACTATATTCTACACAACTGCAGTCAGTTTATCTTTAACTCTATTGTGACGGGGTTGCCACTGCCTAATTACTGTGCTGGCCTGGGCCTGCCGCCATGAAGCTGAAGTAAACTTGACTACATATAAACAAACCTGACTACCAAGTTTCACTGAACACACGCACACACACACACACACACACACACACACACACACACACACAGAGCGATCGTCAAACGCGCTCGCCCGCTCGCTTTCGCTACCAAATTTACCGTTGGGCGAGTGAAAGCTCCGGTAGCGGCAGCCCGAATGGCGAGCAGGAATTCTGAGATGAATCAGAACCTAGCAGCCACTCCGGCTTCCAGAATTTTTGGGGGGCTACCAGTTTTGTTCAGGGTGGTAGCCCGAATGGCTACCATGGTCCTGACACATTTGACGATCGCTGCACACACACACACACACACACACACACACACACACACACACACACACACACACTTGACATTTTCTGTACTTGATTAAAAAAAAAAAAAAAAAAATGGATGGAGAATTCACTTTTGAAGAGCCAAACTTTATGTACGCGATGCATAGTTGAATCTTTGATTAAAGTCTCCCATCACAGATGACTTAATGGTGGGCAGGGACTTTTTGCTAGTCAAACCGTAACTTAATATAGGGCACATGCTGGTTAGTTAATTACTAGTGCCTTCCGCATATCAAACCATGTGCAGCTTGCCCAACACCCAGGTTTAGGACAAATTACAACACTGACTGGCTACTCACCTGTGATGGAAGGGAAGTAGATTGCCAAAAGAATGACAAATGAACTGTCAATGTCCCTTATGATCTCACCACGTTCTTCATGTCCTATCTCCGACTGCCCAATGATGGTGTTGATCTGGCCATAGTGGCTGCGTGCATTTTCTGTAATTCAAAGTAGGTATACTGCTGTAGTTTGTTGAAAAAAAAAACACAACAAAAAACAACAACAACAACAAACCAATATGCACATCTAGCACGCAATGTTGAAAATAAAAGCTCTTGATAGTTTATATCATCACATGTGCAATATGCCTGTATCTGGGTCAGCGCAAGCTGACGAACATGCAGGAAAAGTAGTTTGGGGATTCTAGATGCCTGATTTCTTCAATATTAGGGTTGCAAATGTCATAAAGATGGCCACAATAGAAGCTCCGATGCCTGATTTCTTCAATATTAGAGGTTGCAAATGTCATAAAGATGGCCACAATAGAAGCTCCAAAAGTGTCATTTTTTTTCCCAACTGTTAGTCTTCCTTTAGCTACTTTACCTTTGAACTGTGTCAACAGTGTTGCTTATTACGCACATATGTGTATGGTTTACGCAGAGACTTCACAATCTGACGCAGAGATTTGGGGGCTGTACGTCATTGTGACGCACGGTTTTCATGACTTGAAAATCAAAAGTAAAACAACATATCTCAGACGGTCGCTGGAACTGGAAACAGAGAATCATGTGCCCTAGTGCTGGGTTTTCCCGATTCATAAAGCACGTGTCGTCTCCGACAATCTTGTAAACAATGGGTCCGGTCAAACCAAGATTTCCCTACTTGGGTCTGACCCTTTGATTTTTCAAAATGACCTTCTGAATTTGACAGAGAGGGTCAAAATGAACCTCAGTTGTGAAAGCTGGAGGAACACTGGTCAATAAACTGATCACCTTCAAACACCCCTCCTGTCAAGCCTGGTACCCCAGCTCGCATTTCCGCCTTGTTATTGTCAAAGAAAGGATCACATGAAGTTTTGTTGCACCAGAGCTTGTACATCGGCCCTGATGGATCTTTGGAGCACATTACGCTGCCGTTCACCATCAGGGGGTCAGAAGCAAGTAATCGGTCTCCAAGGAAGCAAACCCTGAAAAACAGCTCTTGTCATTTTTAACTGCCGTATGTACACTCGAAGGTGGAGTATAAGCTCTATATATAAATATCAATTATCAGTATCATTATTATATGCTGCCTTGATAATAGCAGATTGGAAGAAAGAAAAAACTGCTTATAATCAGGCTGGGGAATTGCTGATGAAAAAAAAAAGACTGAAACTTAAATTTTGTCCGGGGCCGTGCAGAGGAAGCGCACTGCTGGGGTGGGGGAAGGGACAACAACAAGGGGTCAACGCCTCACTTCAGAAAACAAATTTTAGCATATTTAAAGGCATTTAGTAGCCTCTTCTGGCACTCAAAAGTTAAATTTATACTGCCTTGGTAATGACACGCAAGTCTTCAAAAATGAATTTAGATTGTTCCATATGACATTACATGTATCATGATGCATGACTGTGTGTGCAACCTTTTCCCTGTTTCTTTTCTTCGGCTGAAACTTAAGATTTTTTTGCTGAAAGGACAGGAAATTTGGCTGAAAACTGCCAAATGACTGAAAATTCCCCAGCGTGTATAATTTGTGGTTATGCAACCCTACATTTTCCTCCAGTAGAAGCGCACCCGCAAGTTTCTTCAGGTACAACACACACAGACACACATATTTCCTCAAGCAAAGTACACCAACAGTTTCTTTCAGCAGAACGCACTAAGAGCATCGCAAAACCACATTTCCCTAATACAGCGCACTCATAAGTTTCCAAAGTATAGCATACCCACATCTCCCAAAGAACAGCCCACAAAGAGCTTCTCTAAGCATAGCACACCCATACTTTGATCAAATTTAATACATACAGTGCACATACAGTATACCATACCAGTGCACCTTTACTGTGCATCTGTAATGCTTCATCGAAAATGGGTAAACAGAACAAAAGCAGTCTGTACCTACTTGGCACTGTTATCAGAGTTGGCGAGAAACATGCCGATGTAGACGCTGGCGATGGAGACGAGGACTGCCGATAACACCAAAAGGGCAAAGCGGGACACGAACCTGACACCCAAGAAGACTGCACATGCCACCAGAGCAAGCAGCACTGAGCCCCACAGCCTGAAGTTGTTTATGCGATCTTCAAACACTCTCAGTTGAGGGGCAATGTATTCCTGTGAAACAAACGCTAGGTTTGTTGCACACATATTGGTCAGAACAAGAAAACTGGCAGTAATTGTAGTAAGATGCTACTCCAAAGGTAAACATTCAAGTCAGGAGGTAATTTTGGGGATGCTCAACCCATAAAATTCAAAGAATCAGTTAGCACATATGGAGTATTTGGAATCTAGAGTTTTAGAGTTGCAGAAAACACTGTGACTTTTTAAACCATTCCACTTAAGGCAAAAGTTTTAACTTCAGCCACACAAACTATTGATCAGTCCTGCATCGGCTCTGTAGTAAAAAAAAAAATTAAAAAAAAATTTGCCAGCTAGGCATCCAAAGGTTATACAGCATTACCAAATTCCCTGCAGTAAGTAGGAGATATGACACCGTGTGTGCATGATGGTCATTACATGGCAAGGCTGGTGGTGACCAGAAGCAGAATTCAAGGTAAAGTACAAGTTCTCCGTATTCTCACCAGCAGCAGTTCTATGGAGCCAATAAGGTACATGGCTACAGAGACTGAGATGCCCAAGTAGAACAGAATCCCAACTGCACCTCCAAATTCTGGTCCCAGTGATCGAGAGATCATGAAGTAGGTCCCGCCACCATGGACTTTCCCATTGGTTGCGATGGCACTTATGGACAGTGATGTCAGCACGCTCTGTACGGCAGAAAAAGCAGTATCATCAAAACTGTGCCTGAACCCATAAATCACAGAGCCACGACCCCATATACGTCTAACTGACAAACTGGAACAGCAGGTGCCATTCAAATTCTGTAGCTACGTGAGCAAAAGGATAAAGATAAGAATATATATCAAATTATTCTGAAATTTGTCCGCAGGTGGTGCCATAGTTCCCGGGCGTGGTTAACACCAGGATACTTAACAGGCCTGTCACGCAGCCCCCAAACCACATGGACCTCCATAGCATCATCATACATCGTCCTCATCATCATGCATAATAAAAATTGCCCCAGCTTCTGAGCCCTCCGTGGATTTAATCCATCACTTGGGAGGGATGCCACTGCAGCTGGTAAAGAGTTGAGGCAGCAAAAAAACAAAACAAAACAAACTAGAGAGGCAGAAGCCTCTATGGCTCCCTTGTGACACAGGTCAAGGTCATTCACAAGAGTATGTTTGTAAAGTTCTTATCACTATCCATTATCATGCGCTCTGAGTCCCTGGCAATATTACAATTTCCCCCCAAACAGTTTGTATGGCCTTCACCTTTGGTCAAGGTCACTCAAATGAGAACTCATCAATGTCTATCATCATGCCAAGTTCGATGCCTCTAGTATTTGTAGTTCCCCTGAAAAACAGTAATGTTAAAATTCATAACAGACAGCTTTAATGACCTTGACTTTCAGTCAAGGTCATTCAGAAAGGTACGTCTCAATGCTGTCTATCATCATGCCTCGTTTGGTGCCTCTACTGTTTGTTGTTTTGCACAAAATGCCAAGGTTAAAGTTTCCAAAAAACTGCTTGCATGGCCTTGATCTTGACAAAAGGTCACTGAACACAGGTATGTCTGTAAAGCTGCTGCCAATGTCAATCATCACACATAGTTTTAGGCCTCTGATCCTTCTAGATTCTGAGAAAATGCAAATGTAAAATTTCCCAACAGACTGTTTTAATGACCTTGACCTTGAGTCAAGGTCATTTAAGATGATACGTGTGCATAGGTCTTATCACTGTCTATCAGCACGCCAGGTTTGGCACCTCTGCTGTTTGTTGTTTCTGAGAAAATGCCAATGTTAAGGTTTCACAAAAATAGCTCGTATGGCCTTGACCTTGACACAAGGCCATTGACTACATGTATACCTGTAAAGTTCCTATCAATGTCTATCATCATGCAAAGCTTAAAACCTCTGGTGTTTGTAGATTATGAGAAAATGCCAATGTAAAATTTTCAAACAGAGAGCTTTAGTGACCTTGACCTTGTGTCAAGGTCATTCAAAATGACATGTTTTGAAAGGTCTTGTGGTTGTCTATCAGCATGCCAAGTTTGGTGCCTCTGCTGTTTGTAGATTCTGAGAAAATGACAACGTTAAAGTTTTCTGGACACGGACACACACACACACACACAGACAGACAGACGACGGAGGGTTAATACATAGACTCCCATTGTTACACAAGGGAGCCAAAAACATGCACACATCAGGGACAACATGCATCAGCCAAGCAGTTCTTATTTACAAAATCTCTTTTGCTTCGGGACAGTAATTATAAAAACTCAAACAAGTTGACAATAGTATAAAAGTACACCACACTCTTACAAACAGTGGTAATGCAAATTTATATTTACTGTTTGTACAGAGATACCTGCAAATAGGAGAACAGAACTTGTGTACTGCAACCCTCACCCTGACCCTGTGGGCACGATAAAGGGCTTTGTTTTTTAATTTGATTTCGAATTTAGTTAGACTACCTTATCCTCCACACTCACCACACAACAACAGCTGAAGACAATGAGAAATGCTTCAATTGCTCCTGCCTCTCCGACAATCCAGTAGAGACGGACAAAGTAGATGACACCAAAGATGTTCTGGATGCAGGGAAAGAACACGCCCAGGACAGTGCCCAGGTTAGCTTTCTCCTGCAGAATGATATACCAGAGGACAACACACTCAGAATGGGGAATTGCTGAAGGAAAAAAAAAAGACTGAAATCTAGGCCAGGGTGCAGAGGCATGCAGTGCCCTGCTGGGGCACCACAGTGGCAATGCCCCACTTAAGAAAACAAATTTTAACATTTACAAAGGCATTAAATAGCCTCTCCTGGCACCCAAAAGTGAAACATTGCCTCGATACTGACTTGCCAGAATTATAAAATGAAGTTAGACTGTCCCATATGGCATTACGTGCATCTTGATACATGTATCATGATAGTATGTGCAACCTTTTTCCTCCTTCCTTGTCTTGGCTGAAACTTAGATTTTTGGTTGAAAGGATAAGAAATTTGGCTGAAAATTGCCAAATGAGTGAAAATTCCCCAGCCTAGTATTTAGACAAGAGAATTCATCACATCCAAACGGATACCACCCTTTACCCTATCCCACTGATTTCTCCAAATCCCCATAAATGATGAATCCGGCCAATCAGTGGGCTTCCACTTGCACACTTGATATAATCCACAATATTCTTTTTGGGACAGGGATTTGACAGGCGCTTAGGCCCTTTTTCTACAGGACAGTAGTGCTGCTTTGGTTTTGCAGATTTAGATCTCGTTTGCATGACAGTCACAATCCATGTTACTGAATAGACTGAATAAGCTATAAGTCAAGCCTTACGGGTTTAATTTGGCCTTTGGGGTTTATTTGAATTACCGTGTGAGAAGCGGGTTGGTTGGGAGTTTGTTCTTTTCCACCACATAAGGGTGATATCAAAGACGGGGCAACGAGAAAAAGGCCAGCACAAATATTTGGCCCCAGCCGGGATTCGAACTCACTACCCGAGCACTGCAAGTCCAGCGCTCTAGCATTCGGCCACACCGGCTCCCCCCGTGTGAGGAGCAATGAATGGAAATGAATGATATATCAGATCAACAGTCTAGCCATACATTACCCTTGGTGCACTGTCCTCGCCATGGTCTTCTCCAGAGAAAGTCTGCAGCAGTCTCTGCACACTCTTGTCCTTTACTGACCCATCCTCTTCCATGTACAATGTGTTTAAGATGTTAGGTGAAGACCCAAAACGAACTTGTCCTGCAGGAGAAGCAAAAGAATGCGGCTGCAGGTGTGTAGTGGTGTGCCCCTCGGACTACAGACTGGGAGACCTGGGCTTGAATGCCAGGGACGGCAAGTGAGATGTTTCCTACGTAGGTCAACTTCTAACAAGAGTGGGAGTGCTACATGGGCCCAAAGGGAAGGCTGCTGACACGCAGCCGACTGTCTCACTTCACAAGTGTGTGTGTGTGTGTGGGGGGGGGGGGGGGGGGGCTTCCCTTGTTACAACGCATGATGTGATGCAGATGATTACATGGCCAGCACAGCAGGTGCCGTAGTTCCCTGGTCAGGTTCACATCCGGATATTTATGACAGGATGAGAGGAATGCGCCTCTGTCACACAGTTCCAAGCTACACCACCTCAAGGCAGCGTCCACGCCATCACCAGGGATTCATCATATCTGTCATTATAACAGGACAGAACTATAATAGGACAAATGTTTTGGACGACCATAAAAGATCAGGTCATTTTGTCCTTGAATATTGTCCACTGTGGCGTGGATATGATAGGATGTATGTTCACCTTGGCCGGAAAGCAATCAGACATTTCGAAAATGAATCAGTCTATGATCGATGTCCGACGCAGATATGAAGCTTTGCATCACCCTCATCCCTATGCATTTAAGGAAAATTGCTCCAGCATCCAAACCCTCCATGAATTCCACCCATAAACTGGAACTAAAGGGAGGAATACCACTGGAGATGGGGTGGGTGGGTGGGTGTTTGGGAGTTTGTCCTTTTCCACCACATACGGCACTGGAGATGGGGAAGCATTGGGGCAGCAACAAATATAATAGAATGCACTCAAACCTGAAGCAAAGTTATCAGAAGAAACAAACATACACTAAACAAACAAAGGAACAAAAACAAATTTATCATATATACATGTATATATATTTAACATATGATCAAGTACTCATAGAACACTTTACACAAAGAATAAAGTGGAACTTCTAGATGACGCTGCAGTTTGGTCCAGTTGTTACACACATGGACTAAAATCAGTGCTAATGGCAGATCTTGCCTGCAAGAAGTACACAAAGTATCAGCTGTTAAAATTAATAAAAATGTTCGGTTACTGGTCGTCAGTCATGAGATGCAAACTCACCACATGGTGTAAACACTGGCTACACAGTGTATTCACCACCCCTAGCACCCCCCCCCCCCCCATCCACGCTTCCCTAAACACTCTGACACACACACACACACACCCGGGGTTTACAACACTGGTAATATAGCAGACCTGACATGATCTGGAAGAGAGGAAGCAATAAAGAGCAATGATACACCTACCTGTCACTGAAAATACTTCAGAAAAATGGCAAGCAATGGGAAAAATACAACAAATAAATAAATAAAAATAAACAACAACTAGAGGAGCAAAGCCTCCTTGGCTCACTTGTGAGATGGGTCAAGGTCATTCAAAAGAGTATGTTTGTAAAGCTATCACTGTCTATCCTGAAGTAAGATGTCTCTTGTGTTCATAGTTCCTAAGAAAATGGCAACTGGCAACATAATAGTTTTCCAAGGACAGCTTGTATCACCTTGACTTTGGGTCAAGGTCATTCAAATGAGATCTGAAAGTGAAGAGCTTATCAATGACTATCTTTATGCCACGTTTGATAGCTCTAGTTTTCGCAGCTTCTGTACAAATGGTAATGTAAAATTTCACAACAGACAGATGTATTGACCTTGACCTTGAGTCAAGGTCATTCAAAAGGCTATGTCTGCATAGGTCTCATTGCTGCCTTGAGCCTTGTTTGGTACCTCTGCTGTTTGTTGTTTCCAAGAAAATGCTAACGTTAAGGTCTCCGCAAAACATTTTGAGTGGCCTTGACCTTGACTCAAGGAAATTGAATACAAGTATGGCAGTACAGGTTTTATCAATGTCTATCATCATGCAAAGTTTGATGCCTCTGGTATCCCTAGATTTTGAGAAAATGACAATTGTAAATTTCCAGTGAGACAGATTTAGTGACCTTGACCTTCAGTCAAGGTCATTCAAACGGTATGTCTTGGAAGGTCTTACTGCTGTTTATCAGCAAGCCAGGTTTGGTGCTTCTGCCATTTATTGTTTCTGAGAAAATGCCAATGTTAAGGTTTTGGAAGCATTTCCGCAAACAGCTTGTATGGCCTTGACCTTGACTCAAAGTCACTGAATACAGGTATGTCAGTAAAGTTGTTGTCAATGTCTATCATCATGCAAAGTTTGATGTCTCTGGCTTTTCTAGATTCTGAGGAAATGCCAATGTAAAATTTCCAAACAGACAGCTTTGGTGACCTTGAACTTGGATCAAGGTCAGTCAGTATGGTATGTTTTGAAAGGTCTTACGGCTGTCTATCAGCACGCCAAGTTAGGTGCTCTGCTGTTTATTGTTTCTGAGAAAATGCCAATGTTAAGGTTTTGGAAGGTTTCCGCTAAAGAGCTTTTATGGCCTTGACCTTGACTCAATGTCACTGAATACAGGTATGTCAGTAAAGGTGTTCTCAATGTCTATCATCATGCAATGTTTGATGTCTCTGGCTTTTCTAGATTCTCAGAAAATGACAATGAAAACTAGCAAACAGACAGCTTTAGTGGCCTTGACCTTGGGTCAAGGTCAATCAATATGGTATGTTTTGAAAGGTCTCGTGGCTGTCTATCAGCAGGCCAAGTTTGGTGCCTCTGCTATTTGTAGATTCTGAGAAAATGCCAATGTTAAGGTTTACTGCGGACACACACACAGACAGACAGACACACACACACACACACACAGATGACAGAGGGCTATTACATAGACTCACTTTGTTACACAAGTGAGCCAAAAAATGCATACAAACCACCATCTCCTGGTCAAATCAGTGCAATCAATTATCAAAAAAATATGGCAAAGGCATGCAGAGACATGTATACATCATAAATTACTGTACCTGTGCGCTGTGCGACACTCATTTTTGATGAAGCTGTATAAAAAATTCTAATTTTAGGTAAACTGCATACATGTGTGAGCACTACAAAGCAAAGATCATGGAAAAGAATCTTTCTTTTTCGCAATATTTGATTCATACTCGTTTTCCTCAAGTTTCCTTTCTGCTAAAAAGCAAGATGATGATCATGTGCTTAAAAGTTTCATATCAAATGAATACAGGTGAAAGCCTCTCTGTTCGTAACATCATTGATGGAAAACTGCCCCTTTTGAAGGTCTAAGGCTGTTTGCCAGATCAAAGGATGTGTCATTAGGCCATTGCGACTATTTTCGTGACTTTGTTTCTTTTAATATACATGTACTTGAGAAATGTGATTTTCTTTGAGTCTACAGTCCATTCCTGAACAGACTGGGATCAGAAAAAGCTTCTAAAAATAGCCACCATTGACCAATCAGCGCCATCTCGCTGGTCCTCGGTCCGTAACCAAATCATGTGGTCTGCTCTTCTAGAACAACTTACACGCTGGGCAGTCACTGCAATGGTCTCAAATGCTATATATATATTGTGGCCCAAGTGACTGATTCTGATGCACAGATGCACCTAGATTCAATGCATTCAGTGACTAGAAACACAGAAGCCTCCTTGGCTCACTTGTGGGATGGGTCAAGGTCATTCAAAAGAGTATGTTTGTAAAGCTCTTATCACTATCTATCATCATGCCAAGTAAGGTGTCTCTGGTGTTCATAGTTCCTCATAAAGTGGCAATATTACAATTTTTCCAGGACGGTTTGTATGGCCTGCAAAAAATGGTAAGGCAAAATTCACAACAGACAGCTTTAATGACCTTGCCCTTTAGTCGAGATAATTCAAACGCGTATGTCTGCTTAGGCTTCACTGCTGTCTATATCATGCCTTGTTTGGTGCCCCTGCTGTTTTTTGTTTCTGAGAAAATGCCAACATTAAAGATTTTTTTAAGTTTTCCACAAACAGCTTCAATGGCCTTGACCTTGACCCAAGGTCACTGCCTATAGGTATGTCTGTAAAGTTCTTATCAATGTCTGTCATCATGCAGTTTAAAACCTCTGGTGATAGTAGATTATGAGAATATGCCCATGTTCATGTCCCAAGCAGACTGCTTTAGTGATCTTGACCTTGAGTCAAGGTCATTCAAATGGTACGTTTTGAAAGGTCTTATGGCTGTCTATCAGCACACAAAGTTTGGTGCCTCTGCTTTTGCAGATTCTGAGAAAAGGCCAATGTTAAAATTTACTGCACACACACACACACACACACACACACACACACACACACACACACACACACACACACACACACACACACACACACAGATGACAGAGGGTTATTACATAGACTCACTTTGTTACACAAGTGAGCAAAAAAGTGTTCCACACCCTGTTATATGCCTGCCGTACATACTGAAACTTTAGTACAGCATAGTTAGTTTTATTCTGTTTGTACAGGTTTGAAACAGCCTCAGGTTTTGAGGGAAGACTCCTCTCAATGAATGTCCACCTGTAGCAAGTGTTTTATTACTCTTAGAGCGTTGAGAGACAGAAGAGAACCACTCCCTACCTGCCAGATGTTGAGTTACACCTATCTGATTTAACTATGAAAGGGCCAGTGTCATACAGATGACGGGAGGCATATTCACAGCACAGGTGACTTGATAAGAGAATGTATTTTGCCACTGACATGGGCCACACTGACTGCATTCACATCATTTTTTTACAAACATCCAATACTGATATGGCCTGCTAGAGGTCCTGTTTCACACTGTATGATTCACATAGTACGCAATAACCTACACGTATTAGAAAACACTCAGCCATAGCTATCTGATCAGCGTCAGCTGCAATGGACGCTTTGCATTGGTAAGTTGACAGGAAATGATTTTTTTTCCTTTTCTATTTCTTAACAATTCTGCTCTGATTGCAAAAAGCAAACAAATCATACATGTTTTTAAAAAAAAAATCTGCAGGTGTTATTGCTGTCTCTCTTTCCTGCCAACCTGTCAGTGGCAAAATACTGTAGTATTAATCACTGCAACAGCTGTTTCACTCATAATGTTACGTTACAATATTTTCTCTTCCATTTGTGTTAGCCAGTTTATCAGCTGCCACACACTGCCCGCCAATATTACAGAAGTGAGAAATGTAATATGAAATCACTGCTGTGGGTCACACGCACTCTGAATTGAATAGAACTTGTGATCACGTTACTGTTGGATGCTTAAGTTAGTTCTATTGTTGTTGATGCTATTGTTGTTGAGGTTTTGTTGTTGTTTGTTTGGTTGGTTTGGTTGTCTGTTTTTGGATTTTTGTTGTTGTTCTTTTTGTTGTTTTCAGAGACGGAATTGTTTGTGTTTTGTAATTTAAAGTCTGAAAAGTGATTTTGATATATACACTGTAATTCCAGATGCTATGCATAAAATTTGTTTTACTTTTACTCAGCAGTGTCTGCTGTATAAATATAGTTGTAAAGCAACTGTGTCCTTCTTAGACTAAAAAGATTACACCATTTAGAGCAATCTTAAAAGTTAAATAGAGACAACAAAAGCTCAAATATAAATTTACATGATGTATCGGAACATGTATAACCATTTTAAGCAAATGAAAAAAAAAAAAGTCAAAATCAAATCACTGAAGGGAAACTAAAAGCTTACGGGTATGAGTGGAGAAGCCTGAAACAAAACCAATCAACCAAGTTCTTTTTTTTCTTTTTTTTTTTTTTTTTTTTAAATCAAATTTCAAACAAATTTTAGAACTGAATAAAACTGGTAACCAGTAGGCAAAACTAATGGCCATTACCTACAAATAAAATCTATTCTTTTTTTACTGCCTTCCTCTAAAACACTAGTGACTTACAAGAATACATGTGATGCAAATTTGAGACACAACAAGCAAAAAAAAAAAAGGAAAACAAAAGAAGAAAATCTGCACAAATTAAATGCATGCAGATGCTGCAATTTGCATTATGCAAATGCCCCCACAAACAGATTTTACTTGTCCCTGGATCTAATTACTAATACTGTGATAGCGAAACCTGAACACCATGTCAGTCAGGTAACCAGGTTACTCTTAGAATATGTCTTCCAACACTGAACGTGGACATTTCCAGATCTGTTCCACAATGGAGGCAAAAGGTTCTCACTTTTGAAACTCAAACATCACTTAATCATAACTCTTGCCTGATTCTATAGTGCCAAAAACCACATCAGGCAAAGGGGATTCCATGTGTGTGGCAAAACGTGTTTAAACTTTGGTTTCTCTTTGAGCTTATACTCCGCCCCACAACACCACTACCACAATCTGAACTTACCATCTACTGAAGTCGAGTGGCGTGGCTCAGCCTCAGCAGCAGGTGTTGCGGCCTGGTCATCATTTTTCTCTGTGACCTTTGCTGCTTTTGTGACTTTGAAACGGTCAGCAGAAGGGCCACTATGTACGGAAACGGTATCAGCCTGAGACATGCTGACTTTTAAATTCCTTATTGAGTCCTCCAATAAACACAAAGTACTGATTTGAAAAAAAAAAAAGTACTGGTTGGTGTGAAGCACAGATCTAGCCTGTCAGCAACAAGACCTGGATGAAGTCACGTGGAGCAATAACTCTTGACCTGATCCAGGCGGGGAATGCCAAAAGGCTTAATCACAGATTATCCAAATGAAAGCCGAATCTCTGGGCGTATGGGGATCGAAAATCCATTAGTACGTAGACTGCAGGGTCCTTGTTGGATTAGCCACACCGAGAACCTGAACGCCTGAGCTGAAAGCCATTCAGTCAGTGTTTCCTCTGCGGAGATCAATATCAGTTGTTTGTTGGCCGGATTTGGCACACTAAGAACAATCACGCGATCACGCAATTTTGAAGCCTGTTCATTCACTGGCAGTGGCATACAACAGCCCAGAACCAAGGACTCATCGCTGATGAAACCAGAAAGGTGACCGTCTCAGTGAAGCACGCCGGCCGGTCTCGTCATCTTTACATCTGTTCAAGTTGACAAAATCGACGCCGGAACTATACGGAATTGCAATACCAAGCGGTAATGTGGCGTGAAGTTGCTTGTGGTCACGATCTTAGCACTGCCAATCTGTCGTGCTGGACGAGTCTGAGCCAAATCCGTACTCGCTGTCTCCGTTAACCAGTTTAGATTTGTGTTCCTCACGCAAGTTCAGTTGGTAGACAGGCGCCATCAGTCTTTTGACGCATGCGCTGTGTCACCACGCGCATTTGGCAAAGTGCCGCCTCTGTTAGCCTAGGCTAGGCTACATGATCATGATGATGTCACAGTGGAGATGAGACGCGCGGCCGCCGCCGGCCGGGTTGGTTACTGAACTATGATACAGCCAACACCTGACCACCTGGCACTTTTCGTATTTCCCGGTCTTTAAACTGTCCAGGTTGATGCCATCTCAGTGGAGCCGGGACTGATATCATATTTGCACTGAAACTGACTTGAACCGGCTGTCCTGTCGTTTACTGATGACATGAATGTCGGGACTGAGATAAGCTTACTGAAATCACTGACGTCAGTGCGTGTCACTGCTCAGCCCGCATTTGACGTGCTGCGTGATTGAGCAGACTCAGCGAGAGCAGAGACAAATTTTAATCGAAAATGTCATCAATTTTGCCCGGCACTCGTCGTTTTCATTACTGACGTCGATGCGCACGCCGGCGGTGAAATCGGGCCGATGCACCATGATACGCCGGTTGCAAAGATGATCTCAGTCGCCGGCACCTCAGTTGTTGACGGCATTGCTCGATCCCGGCCATGGCAGGGCAGGCACTGACTCAGTGACAGTCCATTCCACTTTAACGCGCACACTCCGGCAAACGACAAAATGTGGCCACAACTTACTGATCATTAGGCCTACAGTATCCGAAGAAGTATACTGAAGGTCAGTCTCGGATTCCCCTAGTCGGTTTCACTGAGTATTTGTACCAAAACTGACGGACAAGCCCTGACATCATTGTGCCGGCAACACCGTCTTCAAGATCGGATAGGGACAGTTTTGGGCGACTACCCGGGTAGTGATAATATCACTGACGTACTGCTAGTTAATCACTTCACTGAGTTTTAGACAAATGAGTCAGACCCCGTCTGCTACTACATGTACTGATTTCATGTTCAGTTAACCGGCGAAACGAGACTCTCAGACTGATACTGCACGGTACTTCAGTGTAGAGGACCACTTTGTTAGTCCCGAACCGTGCGGGTTTTCAATCTCTGCCGGGCGGCAAAACAACGCACAACTTCATTTGACAAAAATCTGGATGTAACCCGGCACTGTCAGTTCAAGCTTCAGGCGAACCGTAACCCCAGTCACTGCGTCGTCGGCGGTCCGGCCGGCTTTAGTTCTTCCAGTGACGAAGTCTCCCAGGGTAGGTCAGACAAGAACTCAAAGAACTTGCAAGGTTGATCAAGTTCATAACTCCGTGTAGACTGACAACTGACTGATCCCGAGAGATCTCGAATCATATAGCAGTTCCGCAATCGTCTAGCCTACCCCATGCAGGGGGTCACTCAAAGCGCCCACTGAGTGATTTACCGTTGAGTCAGTCACGCAAGATTCTGCGCCGCTTCGTTTTTTCGTACAGTGATCTGTGGACGACTGCCAAACTGACGTCGGAAATTGTCAGTTTTGACGCAGGTGAGTTTCTCTGTAAATCACTCTGACATTTCTGCACTGTCGGGGATTTTTTTTTTAATTGGCTGTTGACGTTGTCACAATGATGCAGTGGGTATCGACCACGTAAAGTACTGCCGCCTCAGTGCTCCGCTGAAGGAATTGAGGCCGCGTGCCGCATACCCGACTCGGGCTGCACGTGGCTAGCGGCGCACGTTGGTAGTCTATGTACAGGCCAACTGCCGAACTTTCTCGAATCCGTGACCGCCGCCTAAAACTGAAGCGCAGCGGACTCAGCAGCCTGAGTATCGAACCAAAAAGAACAATAGAACGTTCTGGATCTGATCGCCCACACCCCGTGTCAGTCCGGCCTCAGTGTAAATCAATACGAACGAATACTGTCTCGGTTCAGTCCGGCGAATTGTTGTGCTGTCAGCAAAGCACGTCTGGTAGCATAAATTCTTACTCTGGACTGAGCCAGCACTGGCACGCACACGTGCCTCGGCCGCCGGTGTAATGTTAACGCACCGGCCGCGCCGTATCTCGCCCTCACGTGCACCGACTCAGTTAGTCTCTTCGTTTCCACTGAATGAGACAGGCTTGGTGCTTCCCTGTACTATAATCAGCCGACGCGCACCGCGATGGTAACGTCAGACGGAACGGGAAACCGCAACGTGTGCACTGAACAGCCAGGAACCAAAACTGATCTCAGCGCGGACCGGCACCACATGAAGCGTACCGTCCTCTGTCACCGGCCGACACCCCGCGATCCGTCGCCCGCACACACGAAATGCCATGACCAGTGCACGTGTCTAGTCCTCCCAGGCACTGACTCGAAGGCCGGTCAGTGTTCCTGAATTTCTCTTACAAAAGTTCGGTGGATCAGTCTCAGAGGTGTCGCATCACGGTTGACTCGGATTTGCGTTTTATGATCAAATACTACGTATTTAGTATGAGTGAGTGAGTTTTTAGGGCTTAACGCCGTGCAAGCAACAAAGACTAATTCAGTCGCGGCTGAAGAACCGACCTACTGAAATGTATTGAAATTTCATGAGGCTGAGTGACCTAATTACAATTTACATTGACGGTAAAATTGAAAGCCCACCAGGAGTCACGAACATCAGTTTCCGCCGTCTACCGACTGGGGTCGGAATTATTTTAGTAAGGCTCTAAGGTACCTTCTGACGCACACAGTGGCATGCTTTTTCTTCGACTGAAGTGCACCTCCGATCGATCATCCCTCCATCCGGCGGTCTTCTCAGTTCTAGCCCACTCAGTACAAAGTCACCTCTGTGTGCTTTTCGGCCCCATGCCGTCCTGGTATCACAAAAATGAGTGTAGAGCCGGGACAGCCGAATGGTACAGCGTTGGACTTTCCGTAATGCTCGAATCGCGAGTTCGAATTCCGGATGGGGCCAAATATTTGTGCGGGCCTTTTTCTCGTTACCCTTTCTTTGATATCACCCATACGTGGTGGAAAGGGACGTTAAACTCCCAAACACCCCCCCACCCCCACCCCCCCACCCACAACTGAAAATGAGGTGCTCCTAAAACCGATCCCTTGGCATCAGGTTTGTTTTTTGTTTTCGGTTTTTTCGTTTCTTTTTTCAACCGACATCCTTTTGCGCTGTGCTCTGTCGTGTTTTCAGCGTCTGGTAAATTTCTTTAATGATGTACGTTCACGGCTACCCTGCTGCGACTCAGTTCTATTCTCGGCAGAACTGCTTAAAGTCTTACTACGCCGGCCAAAACCGCTACTGACTGGCATAAGCACCGCGCATCCCGCTTCGTGCCAGATTTCGTCGTCAGCGTTCACTGAAACTAATAACTGCGTGCCCCGGCATCCATTATTAAGTAGCACAGTCAGTGGTTTGTCGTCTGCAGCCGGCCGCTCTCCAAAGTAATTGCTTCGATACTAAAGTGATTTTTACGTGAACTCCGGATTGCACGCACACAAAAACACAACGTAGGTGATACCGCTTGGGTCATTTCCCATCCGGATGGTCGGGGCATTAACACGGGGGGGTTAACTTAAATGGATTTAAGGACGGTTTGGGGTGTTGTGTGTGTGTGTGTGGGGGGGGGGGTATGCCGCTTCATATCATAGCACCACAACCCGGTATTTTACGCTAAAGCACCGCGTTTTTCCAAATTCAAAATTTCATAGCACCGGGAAAACGCTTTGGACTCGATTTTCCGTTGTTGGTTAGAAAGACTGAAAGGATCCGTTTGTCAGCCAGAAACCAACTTGTACTAATACGTTACTACAATCTGAAGATGTGTGCACATTGTGTATGCTCATGTTTCACAAGAACGGCTTTGCTAAGACTAAGAGCAATCGTCGTGGAAACTTTTGGAGCGTCACTGTAAAAGGTTGTTCAGTTTGTCCTCCCCCCCTCCCCCCCTCCCCCCGATATTGCATAGCGAATCCATGATCTGCGTAATGGACATGCAAGTAGATTGATGGGTGCGGCGGGGTTTGTAGGTGGACTTCGTTATCTACGCTTTTTTTGTAATCGGGAGTTCGATAATTTAGTATGAGTGGGTGGGATGGGTGTTTAGGGGTTTAACGTCCATTTCCACCAAATACGGGTGATATCGAAGACAGGGCAACGATGAAAAAGCCAGCACAAATTTTTGGCCCTAGCCAGGATACGAACTCACGACTCGAGCATTAGAAGTCCAACGCTCTACCATTCGGCCACCCCGGCTCCCCGATAATTTAGTATGAAACGGTGCAGCGCCTACTGCATGTCGTAGGTTTATACTGCCCCGTAGACCAGTTTGCATCCTTTGTCCAACGTTACTTTTTGTGTTTTTGTTTTACAAGTAGCGCAGGCACACTCAGTCGCGAATTAACCGTCGTCGCTTGCGCGGTTTTAAAACCAAACCTCCCACCCTTATTACCGGACTTCCCAAATACTGGACCACACCGGCCTCCACGCGACGCCCAGGGGACTGACTGATCTCGATGCTATCTAATGCGAAGGTGCTTGGGTCAGTGCTTGGGTGCTTGGCGGTAGCGTGAGATAATTCCTGACCTAAGAACTGAGAGGAAGCCTGCGGTGACATATAGACGTGTGCGGGAGTCGTCGGACTTGAGTGGCATGTCAAGGAGAAACTGATCATCGCTCGCTTTGGGTCGGCTTTGGGCATGTTGCCTCAGCATGTATGGTATGGTATGGTAGACTTCTCCTCGGCACACACATCTGTCTCTTCTGAAAATGCTCATGGCGCTGCAGAGCTGAAGGACGACGCAGCCGGCCGGTGAAAGCCTGCTGCCGGTAAGCGCTACTTTATGGGTTAACCTTCACCTTGCTATTCGTTCTGGTGCATGCGGCAGTATTTCTGCTTTTCTACGCCACCGACCACAGCCTACTCGTTTTCGAAAGATGGACGTGGGATTTTTAGCGTGATATTTGTGCGTTCGTGTGTACACGAGGGCGGGACATGCACCGTAAACAAGTCTGCACGTGATTTTTGACTCGATTTGGAAAGGAAAAATCCATCCAAATTCCTGCCCACCAGGGATTCGAACCGGGGGCTCAGAGTCCGAAGTCAGTAATCTAAACCACTAGTCGGACTAAATCCCCTTGTCACTAAATCCCCTTGTCACTAAATCCCCTTGTCACTAAATCCCCTTGTCACTAAATCCCCTTGTCACTAAATCCCCTTGTCACTAAATCCCCTTGTACACCATGACAGGCCAGAACAACAACAGCAAGAAAATAACAATAGTACATGTAGTTATAATAAGAGTGATATTATTTTACGGATTTCCCGGTGGTTAGTTGGGGTTAAAGTCCCCTTCACAAGACTGCTAAGACTGACTGGAGACTGACGGCCGTAGAACAAAACAACACGGGCTGGGTACTGATGAGGGAGAGGGACAGTTACCCTAACTGAACAGTCCAGCTGAACATTATTCAATCCAGACAGACTGACACGTCGGCAGCATTTCGTTTAAATTCCTTGATTGAGATGGACCAGTTACAAAAAAACAAAAACAAAAACAAAAACACAAAAAAACAGGTTCAGTTCACGGCTTCCAGGGAAAAGTGTGGAGTTAGAATAACTATCCTCAGTCGATCTCACGCGCCATTCGCAGCACAGGTTGCAAGCACAATGGCCGACCCCGGCCTGTTTTGTAGTCGATCGAATGTGAAATAAAACAGGGTTATCGAGGCCCATTAGCTGACACTGTAGAAATGACAGCGATTGGCACAAGCAGTGCGCTCAGTGCAGCAAACAGGATTGTTGTGACTGGTTGGCATTCACCCCATGCACTACAGCTGCTCAGGCAGCCGGAATAGCTGAATGGAAGAGCGTTGGGTTTTCAATGCTCGGGTCGTGAGTTCGAGTCCCAGCTGAGGCCAACTATATGTTCTGGCCTTTACTCTTTGCCCCGTCTTTGATATAATAATAATAATAATAATTCCATTAATACAGGCGCCTTATCCCAAATACTTGGCTCAAAGCGCTGCGAGCCAATACGCACGCTCACGTAAATCACACGCATTCCCCGAGACACTGGAATTGAACACATAACAATCACGTGGTGTGAAGGGCCAGCTCAGCAATTTAAGTTTCGGAATTTTAGAACTGCATTTATTTTTTAACTTTGTGGTCTGAACATTTCCAAAGCAGAGGGGGAGAAAGCCGGAGTACCCGGAGAGAACCGGAGAGAACCTCCCCGGGTCGGCCCGATTGACCGGTGCCACTCACGAGAAAGGAAAATTCTTCGCCCCGAGTGGGACTCAAACCTGACCTCTCTTATTGGTGACAAAGTCATAACCACTAGCCCATCGACCGCCCGACCATACATGGTGGAAAAGGACGTTAAACTCCAAAGCACCCACCCCAATCTACCCCATGCACTGCTGGATGGTGTCGGCGTTCTTGGATGACGCATGTTGTCAGTCGATCGAGGCTGTTGCTGGCACTCCGTTCCAATTTCTCTTCCCTCTTTTGGAATCTCCACTTTGCCGCCTCCACATGACAGAATTAAATAAATAAAAAAATCTTCCCAGCGGAGTGTGGCACATGCATAATTCAACGGGCGGTTGCCGATTGTCTGGTCATATCAGTTCGCACGAGTGTCACGTGCTGGAGCAAACAAAACACCATTCATTTGTTGCCGGCCACCTTCATTTTATTTTCGTTCAAGAGAGCTGGTATCATAAGACAGTTTAATTAATTTCAACTTGAAAAAATTGTATTGTATTGTATTGTAGCTTACATTTTACAGGCCCAGTTCATATTAAGTTTCGGAATTTTAGAACTCGGGGGTTCTCTCCGGGTACTCCGGCTTCCTCCCCCTCTGCTTTGGAAATCTTCAGCCCACCAAATTTGAAAAATAAATGCAATTCTAAATTCCGAAATTTAAATAGCTGAGCTGACCCTTCGCACCACGTGATTGTAATGTGTTTATGTCCAGTGTGTGAGAGAATGCGTGTGATTCACGTGAGCGTGCGTGTTGGGTTCAGTTCGCGGCGCTTTGAGCCGATTCATGAAATTGGGTAAAGCGCCTATACAATACTCATTATTATTATTATTATTATTGTATTGTATTGTATTGTATTGTATTGTATTGTATTGTATTGTATTGTATTGTATTGTATTGTAGCTTATAGTTTACAGGCCCAGTTCATACGGCCTTGCAGAAGCGTGTCTGTTTTATCACACCAGCCCTATAGAGCCAGTAGAGGGTTGTTTGGGTTTTTTTGGTTTTTTTTTTTCCTCCCCTGACATCAGTGTACGCATTAACCGTGATACTTTTCTTTAGCGTGTTCAGGCAGACGCGTCGCTAGTATCTATGATCATAGTCCGCCATGGATAGACCATCTTGATCCCATTACCTTTGTACTGTTTCTGTTTCAAACATCGGCTGGCTGCGCTTCGATAAAAATGATTCTGTGTTCATTCATGGTCATCCGGACAATGAATTCTCCTCCCCTTCAGGTGATCCGGCCGAATGGCAGAGCGTTGGACTTCTAATGCTCGGGTCGTGAGTTCGTATCCCGGCTGGGGCCAAATATTTGTGCTGGCTTTTTCATGGTTGCCCCGTCTTTGATACCACCCGTGTGTGGTGGAAAAGGACGTTAAACCCCCCAAACACCCACCCACCCACCCTTCAGATGATCCACATCTGAGAACCCTACACGATGGTGCGAGCAGTGTGCAGCCGGAGTGGGTGGATGAGTGGGTGTTTTGGAGTTTTCCACCACGGATGGGTGATACCAAAGACGGTGCAACGAGAAAAAGGCCAGCACAAGAATTTGGCCCCAGCCGGGATTCGACTGAACTCAGTCACGGCCCGAGCATTGAGGAGCAGAGTGCAGAAGTGTGCCGTTCACGAGGATCGGGCCGAGCGCCTGTGCCTAAGAGAAGCCGGTAATTGTTCTAGAAGTTTCCTTCACGATTACTGACGTGGGAAAAGTGTGCAGCTGCATGCAGGCGTAAACACGTGTGAGGACTCAATATGACTCCGGCTGCTCAGTAAAGGCCAGAAGCCAGAGGTTTCTATTTAAAGAAGGAGGAGGGGGGGGGGGCGGCTCACCGAGGAGACGTCTACAGGAAGCCGCTCCTCAATTTAACAACGGAAGACATGTAAAAGCTGTCGTCAAAATTTAGTGTACCAGGGCATCCGCTTACTCAATCATCAGAATTAGTTTCCCATGCAGCGGACATGGAGGCTGCGGGGGTGAAATTCGCAACGCTCTCTCTCTCTCTCTCTCTTCTTTGGAGGCTTTAAAAAAAAAATGATGCTTTGATTTTTGCCGTTTCAGTATTTCCTTTTTGTGTGTGCAGTGTTAACAACGGCAAGATCGAAAACTGGACTGTTGACCAACATCTTTTGTACCGTTGTAAAATAAAGATTCATTCGTTCCCACTCTCTCTCTCTCTGAGACGAACTTTCTCTGTCAAAACTTTTACCGTTGATAAATAAAGTTTCATCATCATCATCATCATCATCTCTCTCTCTCTCTCTCTCTCTCTCTCTCTCTCGTTGCCCCGTCTTTGATATCACCCGTATGTGGTGGAAAAGGACGTTAAACACCCAAACACCCACCCACCCTCTCTCTCTGTCTCTTCTTCTTCTTCTTTCGTCTATATGTTAACCCCACATTGTCGAATTCCCCCCTGGGATCTGGCTGACAGTCCGGACGCGCTTCGAATACGGACAGAGCAGCAAGCGGAGACCCAGCATCGATCTCAGCCATCAGTACTATTTATTGTTAATCATGTCATAAATACAAGTTCATGTCTTTCAATCCAAACCGCAATAGACAGAGAAAAAACAGAATTATCCTTGCACACAGCGTAAGTTCTGTCGTTTCCGTGTTTGTGTCGTTTTGGTGCCTTGGAAAATTTGCGAACGTGTAATGTTCGCCTGTTCTGTGTTTCTCTGCCTACCATTTCTGCGGGGAGCCGGGATAGCCGAATGGTAGAGTGTTGGACTCTCAGTGCTCGGGTCGTGAGTCCCGGCTGGGGCCAAATGCTTGTGCCGGCCTTTTTCTCGTTGCCCCGTCTTTGATATCATCCATACGTGGTGGAAAAGGACGTTAAACTCCCAAATACCCACCCACCCGCCTACCATTTCTGTAGAAACTGCATTGTCCTGGTGTTTGTTCGTTTGTTATTGTTTTGTTTTGTGTATTTTGTTTGTTAGTTTGTTCGCTGAACCATTCAAAATTACTCACTGCACACTTCAACGGTTTTGAAAGGAGAACAGTTTTGGTTTCTATCGGTTAACCTGAACTTCTGCGGAGCCTGGAAGCTATTTCTACAAAAGTTACAATTTCCCACATAAACATGAATGTTTTGTTTAGTTTTGTTGTTTTGCTTTGAACTATACCGCCACTGATGTAACTCGGCGCCGACATCATCATTTATGACACACCACTGCGGCAACCCCGGCCACAGCAGTTTGCAACTGCCACAATGTTTACTGTCCACGGAATTCTCTCTGAATTATACATCTGTGACAAAATCGTGTGTCGGAGTGAAAAGGGTTTTTTTTTTTTTTTTTTAAGTGAACGGTTGAATCATGACTGGATTCGTGGTAGATACGGGACACGCTCTGTCGGATCTGTTTGAAGTGAGATTCACGTCCGTCAGGTCGGTTCGGGTCCGGTGCAACAATTACGACATTGGCTGCAGTTCCCATGTGAGTGACGCAATCTGCGCACGGTTGCGCGAATTGTCAAAAGCACTTCACGGCAGTTTAGCTGATCAAAGCCAGAGTGAGTTCTGACAAACAGCGCACGGCGGCTTGCTCTTCTGTATGACTGCATGTTAGGAGCGTTCCCAAGAGTCTCTGGCAGCGAGTTCCACAAAGTGCGGGCAGCGGCAAAACTAAAAATGATTTATTTATTTATTTATTTTTTTGGTAGTGGGGGTGTAAAAAACGGTAGAAGGAATCAGTTTAGTTACAACTCAGCAAATCAGCGGTAGGATCGAGCGAGCTTTCCCAGTGGAGCCGCTAAATGAAGGCCTATCTCGTCAGGTTGTCAAACCATGCTAGTACGGCAGATGTTGGTGAAGTCTGCACAGTGCATCCCTGATGACTGTTTTTCCTGTAATTTTCAAAAGGAAAACAAAAAAGCAAAAAAAAAAAACCACCAAAAAAAAAAGGCACAATTTTTGCCCGTGCATCTGGTTAGAGGACACCGGGGCAAACTGTGACTTCCCTTACCAAACTGATATGGATTGAGCATGAGGTACAAAAATATTTAATAAAAAAGTTAAATGCATCATCCATCATGGCAGGGCCGTTGAATGCACTTCAGCAGCAACTGTTTGTTTTGAAAAGCTAAATCACCACTTGAAATGGGGAAACCCATTAAAAGGCCAGTTCTGGCACCTACTCAACTTTCGGAGACTGAGAAAATGGAATGATGAACAGCAAAACCACCACGAAACTGGCTGAAAATTGTCTGAGAAATTACACCATTCCTGTACTCCCAAATGAAAACACAAGAAACACACTCGACAGATAAGAAACACACTCGACAGATTTCAGCTTTCAGATTGAGGGCCGCGTACTTCTTGTGCTCACGACAGTTGTTGTTGTGTTTCGACGGGATAATGCCCCCGCTGACACCTAGCCCTAAATAACTAACTCACTCCCGCTGACACCTTTGATGAATCGCTCATCTTACGGCATAGACAGCCTAGGCTTAAGTAATATATTGCCGGAGTGATCAGCAGGTATTCGTCACTGAAAACACAGAGATTTCCCCTGGAAGGTAGCATTCAGATCAATATATCTCAGCCTGCCCCACTCTCCCCAAGGCACCTTTGTCCTTTGGTGCACGGATACCAAAAGAAGAACATCTGTCATGCTTTCCATTCAGTTCAGGGCGGCGTGCAAACGCTGTAAGAGAAAGGTCATGAGTCGGTAGTTATAAGAGATATGGAAGTAGTTCTCTGCTTGATGGATGGCCTACACAATCCTTCGTTTACCTGCCCCGAGGGTAACGGAAGAAGGACATGTCATTTTGTTTTTGTATTTTTCGGCAGAAAGGACGGCGCTGAGCGATGTCCCAGAGCAGCTGTCAACAGACACTCCATTAGCTGCTGAAATTTGCGTGCCGAATTATTTCGCTTAGACAATAGATCATGTGTTTTCCAAGTTGAATATTCACTCAACATAGTCGTGCCAGCTCCTCTGCGCAGACCACATGCCCACTCGCCTCACTCCCTCATCTTCTACCCCCTGTCTGTTTACGGCTAATGAAAGCATTACAATAAAAAATAATGTGACAGAAAGGATTGAAGATGCCATAAGATACTGCGCAGATTCCCTGTTGCTCCACTTTCTGGGGCTAATGGTATCATTTTTATGACCACAGATCGTTCTGTTTTCGTGTTATCTATCATCACACCGCTTAGACACCTGGATAACGACAGCGTCTGTAATGCTGGCACTGAGCCAGCAGACGCATTATCGATGACACGGCGACCACACTGAGTACTCCAGTAAACAACAGTCGTAGAATTTGACAGCTCACACAACACTAAGAGCTGTACTAATTATCAAAGGTAGAGTACATGTATTTCGAGCGTCAGTACAGGCGCGCTCACCAGCGAAACCGTTCCAGAACATAAACTGGGTCTGTATGTAGAAGTCGAGGTTAATTTAACCCACGGCTACGGACTAGGACAAAAGAAACCCAAAAGCAAAATTAAATAAGAAAGGAAGCGAAGAAAAAATCCTTCTATAACGGCTTAGGCACCTTGCTGGAATGGGTCCGCTTCTTGATTTAAACAAAAAAAAAATAACAGAAAATTTTAACCCTAGAGCTAGTTTAGTTCGAGGTTAGACTTTAACCCGGGGCTAAAAGCCCTAGCCTCGACTATTACATACGGGCCCTGGGTCCGCAAAGACGGAATTAGTTAAAGCAACTACTAGATATGCTAGCTCACACTGAGTGTAGGCAAATGTAACTGTCGGAACTCTAACGTGACTCTGTTAACAACAAGTGAAGTGGTGCTTCATTTGCCGGACATTTTTGTAACTTGCTGTCTGATATTTAACTCTATTCTGAGATCCCTATTTGGGGCTCTCACGTTCACAAGCCTTGGCTGTCAATTCAACACGCTACCCCAAGGACGACACTTTACCGCATCCCCCACGTCGGGCCCAAGTGGTAGTGTTCAGACGCCGCAGTGAACACAACAGACTGAAAAAGCACCTGTACCACAAACTGAAACTGGCTACAACTCCCCTCCGCCCGTGTGGCCATACCGAGCAGACCGGCCAACACATCATTCAGGACTGTCCACTAGACCAACAGCTAAGGATGACGACGCGGCCATCGGAAACGCCTCTACACCAAATTGTACGGCCCTCAGCGGGAGCTGGAGAGACCGGACAGCAGACTTCATGCTCAGAACTGAACTTCCAATGTGACCAAGAGACGAACGACAACAACAAGAAGTCTTGGCTGCAGAGGTCCGATTTACGGCGGGATAGAACTGAGATTTCTATTATTCGTTTTCAGTCATGACATCATAAAGTGGGGAACTGATCAATACAGCGCTGGCAAAACGTTTCTAAAAGTGATGATGATGATGATGATGATGATTGGCCATTTGTATAGCGCTACAAGAAAACTTCCATGCAGTAAGCATGCTCACGGCGCCTTTGGGGTTGGGGGAAAAAGTGACAGAGAGAGAATTAGAACTGAGAGAAAAGATGCGTCTTGAAGTTCCGCTTGAAGGTTATGACTGACGCAGAACCTGACGAGGTGAGCTGGCAAGTTGTTCCAGAGGCAAGGAGCTGCACTCTTGAAAGCCGTGCACCAGAGCGTTTCTTGTTTGTGTTGTCATAGTAACCTGGGACAGCAAGTCTGGACTGGGAAGAAGATCTTAGGCTGCGTGAAGGTCTATAGAGTGGTATGAGCTCAGCCAGATATAGTGGAGCAGTGCCGTGAATGCAGGAGAAAGTCAAGGAGAGAAAGTCGAACGGAAGTAACTAGCTCATTGTTAGTACGCTGCTGAGACAAACTCTGAGTATAGAGAGAGGTAAGAAATCTGGGGTTTAAACCCCTGATCCTGTTTTTCTAGGCTTGCTGCTGCCGGTCGGGCACTCAGCTGTTGAAAAGGGGTGTGGGTTGGGGGGGGGGGTGGGGGGTTTAACGTCCTTTTCCACCACATACGGGTGATATCCGGCAAAGACTGACGGGGCAACGATGAAAAAGCCAGTACAAATTATTTGGCCCCAGCCGGAAAGCTGTTGAAAAGAACAAGTACACTTTACTTCTACACGCTTACGCGGATTTTCGGCCATCTCTGGCCCGCCCTGAACAAGACTGTGAGGCCGGATTGGTGTGTGGGAGTTTGTCGGACTCTCTCACAGTGAAGATCCGAGTCAAAGGCTTTACTATAATGATGATGATAAAAGTAATGATGAAAAAAAATCCATGCACAGCACGCTTGTGGCGCAGGGGGAGTGGGAGGGATACGTTTTAAGGTAAAACGGGAAAGATGGAGGGGGGGGGGAGTGGGATCAGGGGGAGTCTGATGTCTGCATCAGAACTTGCCAGTCATAACTATCAGTGTTAGACGCGCACGACGTTACTTTAATTCGACAAGAAACACTGAATGTGGACTATCAACTGCGACTGACTGACACGATTGAAACAACACGTCTGTTGATTCAGTTTGCAAGGAGAGCTATTTTGTATGCACCAAACCGTCTTAAGTTGTGTCTGCGGTCAGTCTGCGGCCACGTCAGTCGCTGACCTAAGAAAAAGTACACCCGGGGGTCCGCGGCCACAGACGAAACCTGCATGGACCGGCCGACTGGACATTTTTTACGTGCGTCTCCCACAGGGACTGTCAAGCACACGTGGGCTACAGGCAGGAAATGTACCCGCATCTGTTATTCAAACGACTGCACGCAGACACGACAAGCTGCAATCAATACTCTAAACCAGACTGGAATTTCATGAGAGAGAACTGCGTCATCGAGGACACAACTGAACTGCTGTCGGTGTGCACCTCGTCTGTCTGTGAGTGACGCTGCAACAGATAATGAATCACGCTTATGCTCACCATCCTCTTCCAACACACACACACACACACACACCTGCGTCACGTGCACACACTCACTAGCCCGCCAGTAACTCACTGGCACTGGCCGCACAGACTGACCGACCGTCTCTCTCTCTCTCACACACACACACACTGACACACACACACACACACACACACACCGGCGCACAGAGAGAGAGAAAGAGAGAGGCCGACTTTGATCTCTTCATTGGATCACTGTGCATGACTGAAGCGAAAACAACCGTGGCGAAACTTTATTTCGCGTATTGTCAGTGTCTGCTTACATTCTCAGTCCTGCCATTTCCATTACTTTGATAAATGTACGTCCGAGTATAGCAATGTGTTTGATCACGACTGCCCACAAAGATAATTATCGACTGATACGAGTATCGTGTCTCTCGGGAAGTATCCTTTTACCCAAACACGCGAAAAACAACACTGACGCAGCGTGATTTCGCTTTCCACTCCTTCAGGAAACTGTAGCAGTGGTTCGTGAATAAAGGGAGCAATCTAATGAATCTGTAAGATCAGCAAGTCGATTGTTCGCCGGTTATTCAGTTGATTTCCACGATGGAAAAGTCTGTTGATTGATCAATCAGTCATTAGGTTTCCATTAACCAGTAAACCGACTTCAAATTAAGCTAGCGGCCGTAGGCGTGGCGGCGTGCCGGAACCCTCTTTTCGCTGGAAAACCTATTACCGTTCTTATGGTGTTTACTTGTCCTGCCATGGCGCACGCACACGCACACACACACACACACACACACACACACACACACACACGCCGTATACACACACATGCACACACACACACACACACACACAATTACAACAAAAACAATCAAAACAACCCCCTCCCCCAACACACACACACACACACACACACACAACCTGACAACAACACACACCGCACACACACACGAAAAAAAACACCAATTATCAGAACGACCGAAAAGGAGTGCCAGCGTGTTAGACAAGAACATTAGACTGAAACCACGCTAAACCGTGAGGATAACAGGGTAAACAAAATAATGTATTCCCAGATTCAGTTTTGGCTGTCTGTAACCTACTTCGTGGGACAAGATGCCAGATGCCAAACACAAGGACAGCCTAACTTATCTCAGCTCACTGATCGGCGCTGAATGTATCACTGGATTCTCTGCCGACGATTTCCGTGCCTTGAGATAACCGGTCCTGACTCTGTATTTGGCATTTCGTATCTTGTCCGCTGAAGAAACCGAGGCTACCAAGCCGAAAATCTGGGAGTAAATTTGGCCCGCCTGTTGTCCTCCAGATACGGAGATCGCGTGATTTGTGCCGTATGGTAATGTAATCAAAAGGGAACATTTTTTGTTCATCTTGAAATGTCATTGCATACGACGGGATAAACCGCAAGGGGGGGGGGGGGGGGACCGAGAGACAGCAGGCGCCGGGTAGTGTTGTCTCTGACGGGGAACATGGCCGGAGATGCCATCGCAAAAACTAAGAAATAAACAGCTGAACGCGTTGCTGTCTGCCTGTCGGGTTCCTCTGTTGTGTCTGGCTGTCAACTTTACAGACTTCTCTTTTTCCTAGAGGATTTATCATGTGTGAGGCGATGACACCGGTATTATCGTATCTCCCCAAAAACAATATGGTGTGGGCGTAAATTCTGGGATAGCACTGCTTCAGAAATTGTGTTTTATCAGTAATGCCTCCCCCCCCCCCCCTCCCGCGGCCCCATCCCCCGGCGTCCTTCTCTCTCGCTGTCTGTCTGTCTGTCTGTCAGTGGGTCTTAGCATCACACACACACACACACACACACACACACACACACACACACACACACAAATGTACCAACCGAACTCGACGTGATCGAACAAAAACCAGTGCTTTCAACGCGAGTGGTATAAACTGACTGTTGCGGCCGACCTAACACTGACGTACAGTATAAGTAAGTAGCAAGTATTACAGTATTAGTAGCAAGAAAATTAAGTCACCTTGCAGTTGCATACACTAATATTTTGCCATTGTTTCTTGCTTGGTTAGTCAGTTCCTGTTTTTGCGTTAAAAAACAAAACAAAAACAAAAACCTCAGTCACCTTGAGTATATTTTGGGAGGCATACACGGTAAAAGTTGCTTCAGTTGTGGTAGAGGGAGGCTACCTGAACACCACATGTCAAATCGTCACCTATCACTATCAGGCATTGGCTCCCTTACAGTGCTTGTTCAGCCAGGGGATAAACGTCGCCCGCACTTTTACCGAGATCACCGGCACAGCAGTGACCGAGTCGGGCCGTCGATCCCGCCGTCATACAGCCCACCCCGTGAACACGCCTACACACACACACACACACACACACACACGCGCGCGCGCGCGCGGGCACGCACACACATGGACACACACTTACGAAAGAGTCAAAGTTGAAAATGTCAGTCCAACAGGCAACAACTCAAACCACACATACACACACACACACACACACACACAGAGTGTCAGTGTTTGTTTTGTGCTCTCTCGTCCCGGGTAGGTGACAGTCCGCGCGCGCGCGCGCGCGCGCGCGTGTGTGTGTGTGTGTGTGTGTGTGTGTGTGTGTGTGTGTGTGGCGAAGGGGGGGGGGGGGTATTTTTGAAAAAGTGGAAATTAAACACAACCGGCAGCTGTCACGTGCAGAGTTTGAATAAAAGCATTCAGCTTCCGTCAGCTAACGTTTCATGACTGAATAAAGTGAAAGAAATCGGATGCAGCTGCATGCAAATTCATTGCGCGTTCATGAGTCGTGTTTCAGTCATGTCACGTGATCAGTGTGGCACAAATCTGCCGGTTTCATCCCACCTCATCCATTCACATTGGTCCGCCATCTTCCCGTACCTTACAAAATCTTATTCTTGTTAGTAGTATAGCCTTATAGAGACGTAGATCAATTTGTGTTCAGTTCGGCTGGCGAGGACAGCGTGGATTAGCAGATCAATTCCCGCAAATCGTGGTGCCGTTTATCCACTATTTTGGCTTTCGCAGCACCCGTCACCTTCAGAAGATCTCTGCAGTGATGATGCCCAGGTCCTGCAGCTGGCTCCACATGTCGATCTGAAGAAAGAAAAATACACGATTTAATATGTACTGGGTATTCTGAACAGCAGAACAAAGTGCTCTGTCACAGTCAACGAGTCCGTCATGGGTTGCTCATCAATAATATTAGAAGAAAAAGAAAACCTGCTTGATAAGGGCCTGGGTCTTCAGCACATGTCAAAAGCCAGGTCATCCGATCGCTTACTTACTTAGGCCCTTGGCTCCACGTGGAGCATAGGCCATCGACAACCCTTCGCCATCGCACTCTGTTCTGGGCCAGTCTTGCCACTCCAGTCCAGTTGGTACCCTGCTTACATAGCTCTGCCTCAGTGTCCCGCCTCCAGCTGTTGCGAGGCCGGCCTCTCTTCCTTTTCCCCTGCGGGTTCCATGTCAGGGCTTGGCGTGTGGTGCTGGATGCTGGCTTCCTGAGGGTGTGTCCAATCCAGCCCCACTTCCTCCGCAGGATCTGCTTGGCCACTGGTTCCTGCCCCGCTCGCTCCCACAGCTCTTCATTCCGGATCTTCTCTGGCCATCGGATGTTGAAGATGCGCCTCAGACAGGTGTTGAGAAATGTCTGGATCTTCTGCTGCATCGTCTTCGTTGTCCTCCATGTTTCGCATCCGTAGAGCAGAACTGACTTCACGTTGGAGTTGAAGATGCGAAGTTTGGTTCTTATGCTGACAACTTTGGATGCCCAGACGTTCTTCAGCATGACCATTGCTGCCCTTGCCTTGCCGATTCTGGCTGTGACGTCTCGGTCTGTGCCTCCCTGTCCATCAACCACACTCCCCAGGTAGACAAAAGACTCCACCTGCCTGATGGGCTCTCCACCGACTGTGACTGGTGTGTTGGCAGTGGTGTTGATCTTCATCAGCTCGGTTTTCTTCCTGTTGATCTTGAGCCCTGTTCCGGCTGATGTGGCTTCCAGGCGCGTAGTCTTGTCCTGCATCTGGCTGTGGCTGTGAGACAGGAGCGCCAGGTCGTCCGCGAAGTCGAGGTCATCCAGCTGCGTCCAGAGTGTCCACTGTATCCCGTTTTTCCTGCCTGCTGTAGTGGTCTTCATGATCCAGTCGATGACCAGGAGGAAGAGAAACGGGGACAACAGGCATCCCTGGCGGACTCCAGTCTTCACCTCGAAGCTTTCTGACAACTGGCCAGCATGGGCAATCCTGCAGCTCATGTCTTGGTAGGTGCACTGGATCAGGGAGATGATCTTCCCAGGAACTCCATAGTGCCTTAACAGCTTCCACAGTGCCTCTCTGTCTACACTGTCGAAAGCCTTCTCATAGTCTATGAAGTTGATGTAGAGCGGGGAGTTCCACTCCAGTGACTGCTCCACAATGATGCGTAGGCTGGCAATCTGGTCAGCGCAGGACCTGTTCCTGCGAAAGCCCGCCTGCTGGTCTCGGAGCATGGGGTCGACTGCCTCTCTCATCCTCTCCAGTAGAATTCTGTTGAGAACCTTGCCTGGCACTGACAGGAGCATGATCCCTCGGTAGTTGCTGCAGTCCCTGAGGTCCCCTTTCTTTGGCAGCTTGATGACGATCCCTTCTTTCCATTGGGCTGGCACCTCTTCCTTCTCCCAGATCTTGCTGAATAGGCTGTGCAGCATGTTGACGGCTGTCTCTGTGTCTGCTTTGATGGCTTCTGCTGGTATCTCGTCCGGCCCTGCAGCTTTCCCATTTCTCAGTGTCATGATGGCTTTCCTGATCTCCACCTTAGAGGGCTTGTCGCAGTTGATGGGTAGTTCTGTCTCTGCTGGTGGGATGTCTGGTGGTGTTTCAGGGATGGGGCGATTTAACAGCTCCCTGAAGTGTTCTGCCCATCGCTTCAGCTGTTCCTCAGTTGTTGTCAGTGGGTGCCCGTTCTTGTCCTTCACTGGTTTGTCTGTCTGCTGGAAATTTCCCGTGAGCTTCTTGGTCACCTGGTACAGGTCTTTTAGATTCCCTTGTCGGGCTGCTTCCTCTGCTTGACTGGCCAGGTTGTCGATGTAGTCCCTCTTGTCCTTCCTGGTGCTCCTCTTCACTTCTCTGTCAGCTGCTGTGTATTCCTCTTGTGCCTTTGCCTTAGCTCTTCTTGTTCGGCTCGTGTTCAGTGCAGCTTTCTTCTCTTTCCTAACTTCCAGCTTCTGGATGGTATCAGCAGAGATCCATTCCTTATGTTGGGTCTTTCTCTTGCCAAGGACCTCTTCGCATGTGTCGTGCCAAAGTTTCTTGCTGTGTTCCCAGTGTGTCTCGATGTCCATTTCACTGTCTTCTATCAGGTCTTGCAGTGGCTGGAACCTGTTGGAAAGGCTGATCCGGAATGCTGCTTGTGTCTCTGTGTTCCTGAGTAGTCCAACGTTGTACCTGGTCCGTGTGTTGTTGGCGTTGGTGTGCCTCTTAAGCCGAAGTCTCAATGTTGTTGCAAGAAGGTGGTGGTCTGATGATACATCAGCACCCCTCATCACACGCACATCCCGCCACGATCTCCTGAACTTCCGGCTGATGCAGATGTGATCAATCTGGTTCTCCGTGACATGGTCCGGCGATCTCCATGTGGCCTTGTGGATGCGCTTGTGTGGGAAGATGCTGCCTCCTATCACTAGCTGGTTCAGGGCACAAAAGTTTGCAAAGCGCTCGCCATTTTCGTTCATCTGTCCCAGTCCGTGTGTTCCCATGGTGTCCTCGTAGCCTGTGTTGTCTGATCCAATCTTGGCGTTGAAGTCTCCCATCAGTATGGTCATGTCCTTGGCTCCTCCTCTATCTATCACTGTCTGCAGTTGTTGGTAGAAGTCATCTTTTTTCTCCTCTTCCGCATCATTGGTGGGAGCGTAGCACTGGATGATGTTCAGCTTGATGTCTTTTTTCTTGGTGATGAATTTGGCTGTGATGATGCGGGAGTTGACAGGTTCCCAGCCGATGAGTGCCCGCTGTGCCTCCGGTGCCAGCATCAGGGCCACGCCCTCAGTGTGGGGGGCTCCATCCTCTGTGTGTCCAGAGTACAGCAATTGCTCTCCCGATGAAAATCTCAGCTGTCCTGTCTGTAGCCACCTTGTCTCACTCAGTCCCAGTACTCCTATCTTGTAGTTCTTCATCTCTCTTGCTACTTGTATGGTCCTTCCTACTTCATACATTGTCCTGATGTTCCATGTGGCTACTCTCGTCGTTGTCCTGGGTGTTAGAAGGGGGGTCGGCCTTGCAGCTTCCTTTCGGCTTTCACTGCAATGCGTCATAGGTCTCCGGGATGGAGACCCTTCCTCGCCCAGGTGAATGTCTCGGTTTGTTGTTGTCGATGCTTTTGTAACTTAGTGTTTTTTACAGGTAGGGCTGTTAACCCTACGCAAACCCGTTTAGCCTCTTGGAGAGGTGGTCCACATTCGTCTGACCTCTACCCTTTGACCTGTCCAGCTTGGGTGACCCTGCCAGGAGCATGTGCTCCTGCTGGCATAGTTCTCTGGGTCATTGAGGTACACAAGCCACTACCCCACGACAAGGGGTGGACCATGTAGGGCATCCGATCGCTGCTGCGTTTTCGCTCGGGATGCCTGTCTCTTCTCAGCCTGGGCTGATCTCTCCTCCTTTCCTGCAAAGATGCAATCAGTTTATTACTTTGTCACAACCACTGCCGGCTCACATAAAGATTGAAAGAATTGTTATCTAATAAACAGCCGCACTAGCAACTGACGTGTCATAACATGAATTTTTCACCTAACTGCCAGAAGTTTGAGTAGTTGATCATCTACTGTTCCAACTTCTTCCCTCTTTCTGGTCGCAGACCTACGTGAATTTAAACAAATATCCCACACATATTCTGCAATCCTGATGCACTGACAGCATATCTATCGTGGCCGAACTGACTTCAAGTGATACCACTGACCCAGGGCGAGGTGCTTCAGTCAACTTAGGCGGCAACAGGTCAGAGTCAGTGATGGTGAAATCGTGACAGTCCAATCCAAAACTACAACACTATTCTGGACTTCAAAAAGTCACAGCGAAGTATGCTATGCTGCCAATAGCGCGGACTGAACTTAAACTGCAAACTGACGAGGCGGGAAAATAAAACTGACGAGACTGAAGACTGGAGCAGTCAGCACTGACGTCGACTGGACAGCTACTGATAAAAGCTTCCAAACAAGTGACAGACCTGCGTGACAGGAACAAACCTAAACACTGATCTGCAGTGGCGGTCAGACCGCACGCGCCGGCTTCGGCACGTAAAACACTCTCCCTTGCTGCAACAAGCACGCATTTTTCGTGGCAGAGCACAAAGCTGCCACGAAAAATGCATGCATGCTGCGGGTCTGTGTATACACGGGGGACAACTCATGCAGGCAATAATCTCTAAACAGGCTGAAAATGTACTGGTGCTGGTGAAAGCGACACTGAGTTTTCACCGCTTCTGTGCACACTGTGAAATAACACGGAGCCCTCAAAGTTGTTCGCAACTGTCCACTTTCCTTGTCACCGAGTATTTTTGTTTTTTTCCTTCTTAGGTATCACTGACTTAGCTCGGCTCGGTCTCGGTTAGCCCGATTTGAGCGTCGTCGCAGGAGAGAAGCGATGGGCCCGGAACAATGTGTGTGTGTGTGTGTGTGTGTGTGTGAGAGAGAGACAGAGAGAGAGATTGCTTTAGAATGTTTCCTTATCGGCTCATGATTTTTCTGTCATTCTCAACCCTCTAAGGTACATGTGTCACTGTCCGTAGTTGCTTCTTGCGAGTTGTTTTTGTGTTGCCTTTAAAGGTCGGCAATCTCAGCAAAAAGCCGCAAACATTGCGTTTTTTAAAACTGCGACTCCTTCGACTGTGCATAATCCAGGCAACTCTGTCACAGTTGCAGAGTTTTCAGCGCTTCGGTGACCCTTATAAAATCAGAGCACCAGTTTGCCGTGTGAAATTATTTGGCTTTTGGTCAGAGAGCGAGACACATCGCTACAGTGCTGCACGACCTTTCTCGCTCAGTGTCAAAACGCAAACTGAACTGTGAAATCAGGCTGCCCGTGGCTTTTATTGGGGTTTCAGGGACGCTGAAAACTCTGCAACTGTGACAGAGTTGACTGTGCTTGCACGGTCAACTCTGTATACATTTTTCACACTTCGGAAAGCTTTTTGTTGGGAGCTTAGATCTTTAAAGGAAACTTCTGGTTCAGTGTCTCTCAGTCACACACACACACACACACACACACACACACACACACACACACACACACAGAGTAAGAAAGTAAGAAGTCTGTAAGACATTTATTCCTCCAGACATTAGAGAGCAGGTTCTGGAGATAGCACCATGGAATCAGTTGGTTACTTCCCGGTCACTGCCGCAAGGAACATGTAACCATTGACAATGTCAACTGAACCGACACACAAAACATTAACACCAACAGAATTCCACATCTAACTCCATCACTGTAACAATCAGGCAAGCGACATTATGACAATAATAATAATAATAAATGCACGCATTCCTTGGTTACACTTTCAACGTGGTCATTCATTATCATAGCTTTCAATTCATGTCTTCAATGCTGCGGCCATTCCGGCAAAACTGTTTCCTAAGATCGCAAACTTACTGGCATTCAAAACGCAGATGCATTTGACAATGATTGATAACCATGCTCTGGTGACTCAGTGTTGCATATTCATGATCATCAGCAACCCTTTTTTGGTAATGCGGGTTCACATGGCAAAATTTGTTCGAAACGTGTATAGTTCGCAGTCAACTTTCTGCGCAAACATATTGATATACATCTTTCTTCCATTTCGTTTTTATTCGCTCTCGCCTGAAGTTAACTCTGCACATCGATTGCTTACAAAATTACACAAAATAAACAAAATGCATTGAAATCAGATCACATTACAAAACTGAAAGAGAGAAAAATCAACAGAAGCTACACCAATACAACAGTGCTTCGAAGCAAAGCAAATGTCTATCGCGTCGATCGAGTATAAAGCTCCATTTCCCATAAAGCCACACTCAAAGCTATAAAAAAATGTATTCATTGCAAACTGCGAACTTTTGTAAGCCGAGATGAACAAAAACGAAACGATTGTGGTACCACACAGCCATGATGAAAAAAGGATGTAAAATTTCGTGTCATAAAAGAAGTGGGACTCGCAAACTGTATCACGCAGGGGTGTCGCCCGTGGTTTTATTCTGATAAATAAATTTGACTATCTGTAACTCAATAGTGTGGCACAATGAGAAAACACACACACACACACACACACACACACACACACACACACACACACACAAAAGAAGGGGGTGGGAGTTTAAAGCCATTAGAAGGTTACAAAGCAATGCTCTTTTACGCCTTAAAACAATGCCTCTTCACCTATCAATTGCAATTGCATACATTCCCAATCACAGCCAATCAAACGTTTCAATTACAGCCATCATTTTGCCGTATTTACTGACATCAGTCATTATTTCAAATCATTCCCTATCTTTGACTTTAGAAAGGAAAACGATTCAGCGGATTTCCTTGTCGGGACAAAAGAAATTCACATGCACACCAACAAACACATAAACAACAACGATGCACGCTCAGGTAAAATGTACATCTACACAGTTCCAGCAGTTTTCTCGGCGGATATTCCATTTTATCAATGAGGAGCATGCTAGATTCTTCCTTTGTAATTTCTTTTATGAGAAGTCAAACAAAAATAAAATAACTCATCATCTGTATCTTATGTTCGAAAAGTTGCTTTAAAAACGCTACTACATTTTGCTTTTGAAAAAAAAAACCACCTAAAGTGACGGGTGCCTTTCAGATTAATAAAACTTAGCCATATGTATGTTTAACATACCCCCCTCCCCTTCCCTTCGAAAAATAGCATTAAAATGCGACAGAAATGGAAATACCTGCTGAAAACGTTCACTTGCACTTGCTGACGACACAAAAACATAAGCACGGGCACCATGTGGCGGAGCTTGGTCATGTACGGAAAATTAATTATGAACATGACAAAAGTATATACAGACATACTATCAGCTTGACAGGAATTTGAAATGCAGTTTATTTACGCTTATCGCATTTCCTTTCAAGTCCGGTGAAGCACCCGGGAATTATTCAGCCTCGTTTTTGTTTTTTTTGCTAGGGAGCTGATCCCGGGTGCTGCCCCTGACTTCAAGCCCACAGTTCCAATTATGGCACAATTTTGCGTTTCACCATTAAACGCCTCGGAATGTTACTGGAAGTTATGACACTGTCATGACGCTCGCTTTGGTCAAGCAAAGGATATACAAATTACAATACAGATTTGCTGAGTCTGTCTGTGAAAATTAAATTTACAACATTAGTATCAGACGATCTCCCGAAAAAAGATGGTAAAGATGTGGACTTAGTTACAAGGTGTATTTTCTGGTGAAAAAAAATGTTTTTCTCAATGGTGGTTGAAAATGCTGTCATGTTGTCATGCTGTGAAAATACGGCCTTTCAGCCATTTCGTGATATGCTTTCAGTACAGAAAAAAATGCATAGCTGCTCCTCTGTTCGCATTTCAAGCGAAGCCATCATTAGTAATTAACAAAAAAATACAATGTGCTTTCTCCAACAAATCCGTTGACTCGCTCCGAGAAAAACAAAGTACAGCTCAAATGGTTCTGCAACATTGTACACTTGCACACTACAACAGCAGTGTTTGCTGAATCGACATTTTTTGCAGACTTGTTGCTCTGTATAACATAACACTACATTATAAATGTTGACTGTGATCATTTGTGCTTTAACGCAAAGGAGAGAGAAAAAACTGACAATGACTATTCATGTATTCATGTCCATAACAATGCCCAAAACTTGTGTCCTGGACAATGATGATCATGCAAAATGCTTTTGAAAACAAAATACATGCTTGATGTCTTCCTTAGTTTCGTGAACACATACTGGTATTCTGCATTGCAGGAGAGAAGAAATGCTTCAGAAGTCGTTGTTTGCTTGTGTTTATATGTTTGTTCGTCTCTGACAGAGCATATAAATATATGTGCATGCTAACTCAATGCTACGTGCACTACAAAATGTGAACAAACATCCACTGATTTTGATTCAGATTCCTTTCAGTCTTATCTCTTAAAACGTCCAATTATGAATGCACTATTTATCACACACTTGTACATTCACAACAAGAAACTAACTGAATGATTCATCATCGCTTTCCGGAACCACGCACATCAAAAGCGCATCATGGCACGACAAATTCACATACACAAATCTGTACAAAAGAGAATTCTCAAACATGTTGTACGTAATCAAAGTTGTACATGTGGAGATTTAAAAAATGCGCAGATGTAACAATAGAAATCTCCAAAATACTGTTCAAAGAGCTGGAAAGCGTAGTTACAAACCCATACGTGTACATCTCAGATTTTTTTTTTAATCAGCGTACAGAATTCACTTTTTCCCCGCTGTTTGATCACTAAGAGCCAGCATTAATTTGGTATCAGGTGCTTAAAATAATAATACTTATGCCGGCAGTGAACCAGTCACAAGATCATGTCGGGCCTTTATTTAGAGAACATGAAGTTGTGTGCCCAAAATCTAAAAGTACAATACTGTGTGTGCGTGTGCGCGTGTGTGTGTGTGTGTGTGTGTGTGTGAGAGAGAGAGAGAGAGAGACAGAGAGAGACAGAGAGAGAGAGAGAGACAGAGACAGAGACAGAGTGCACAAGGACATGTTGAGACATCGTCCTCACACAATTTGAACACAGGCAGGTGTGTCATTATTCGTATGAAAACCGGCTCAAGTCAGTTACCAGATTGTGCTGAGCTTAAATGCCATTTTCACACCAACAGTTTCCGAATGTTTTCAAACTGACGGTTTCGATTTGTTCCGGCTGACTGATGTGCAAGTCAGGTGAAGTCACTTCAGTTCTGAAACGAACGAACTAACTGAACTAGTGGATGATTGGTTTCTCCATCAGTCTTGTGTTTGACTACCGACTGTTGGGTGTAAAGGGAAAATGCCGCTGGGTATGGCGATACACATACCGTCTCTTCAAGCCTCGATGAACTCGGTGTAGGGCGGGGGCGGCTCATCTGGAATGTTCTTATCGCTCTCGAGACGAAATACAAGCATCAGCCCGGGCTGAGTTTCGTACCCCTGAACCGGAAACACGTCAAGAGGCAGCCGTGAAATGTCAATGTCGAAGTCAATGCCCTCGTAGGGTGGAGCTGACGGCTGAGAATGACGACGACGTTCAGTGAAACTGTTCGGGTACATGAGATCAGGTTCGTAGGGAGCAGACGGGAAACGCCCTCTCTGGATCGGAACGGGAGAAGAGGACTGCTGCAAAGACACGCCTCCGGGAGCCGAATCACAATGCGTGAGGCGCATGGCTCTCCGACAGTGGCGGTTACACACGTGGTGATTCATCACCTCCTGAATGCCCCGAGCGCCGGCGTCGGTCTCCCCGTAGCGCTTGTCGCGGGAGTGAATGACTGGAGTCTTCAACAGGACCCGTCCGGTCTCGTCCTCAAGGCCCTCCAGCCCGCAGATGACTAGCTCACCGCCGCTCGCGTAGTGCGTGAAGTGCACGAAAGCCTCCACCAGCTCTTTGCTCCCAGCGTTGCAATGTCCACTGCCGAACCCAGAATTGTGCGACCCATGACTATAACCTAACCCAGAACCGGACCTGGACCGGTCTTTGCGCGTGTCGCCGTGTTTGTCGACAAAGTGCACGAGCTGGGTGCCTCTCGCTTGGAACATTTCTTCGATGAGGATCCACTCCCCGGAGTTTGGGCGGCGTCGGTGAGGGGCGAAGATCTTGGTGAGACAGGACACCTGGTCCATGGGCGCCATCTGAAGCTCGGCAAGGTGCATGCGGTCCGGGCGGTACTGGCCGCGAGAAATGAAGCGAGAAATCCACTGGGACGCCGACTGGGCTTTGTGAAGCTCCTTCCAGCATCGGTCCTCCGTGCCTGGACGGTCAAGGAAGATCTGCAACAATCACACAGTCGATGCAGGGTAAGTGAACAGAATTTGCTGTTACATGTACCATTCAAATCAAGCTGCAACTGTAGCAATTTAATTTTGCTGTTTGGTTGGATTTAATAAAAAAAAACCTGGCATGTTCAGACTCTACTACTCTCTGATCGAAGAATTATTTCCCGAAAATCAAACATAACCAAAATTCCTTTGGGAAAAACAAACAAAAAACTTAAAAGTACAATATCCAGATTTTGAAGGAAACTTTCCACTAGGGCTGATGGAAACTGTCAAATATGAATCCGCAGACAAAAATACCACAGCGCCTAATTTAGAAATGAATGCTCACCTTGACAGCGGAAAAGTCGCCTCCCCTGGGACCTTTCCCGTTGAGTTTGCCCTTGTAAATCTGCATACGGTCGCCGCAGCAGAAGGGCTTCTCGCAGAAACTGGACCAGTACTGATACTCGGAAGAATCCGGGGACGAGGACAGAGTGGAGTTACACAGGCTGGGCATCGTGGCTGGGTTACGGTGTCTGTCGATCAGGTGCTATTGCCAATATCACTTCCCACGCCTCCTAGTTCGCTATGGAGACAATAAGTGTTCCCGTGGTTCCGCTACGTAGCAAAGGAAACAGCTTGCTCTCGAGGGTCAGTTCAAAGATAAACTGTTCGCTTTCCTCCCTACTTTGTTGTTTCACTTGTTTGATTCGCTCACCGAGATCTGAATGAAGTGAACGTTTAGCACTAAACGTGACGTGTAACAAGTGTTCAGACAGGGGGGTATCAACAGGTTTTGCTGAAGTGTTTATGAACAACTTCTGACTAGAGGAATATGACTAACATTGAAAACACTGCGACACACAGTCAGGTTCTAACTGACGCTGAGACTGTCCACCAATGTGCAGTCGTGGTTCTTTTATAGAGTTGCTCAGCAGAGCAGCAGACTGAGTGGGTTAATCCGAGGGTCGTGGTTGCTGTGCTGATGGTGCTGCTGGAGGTGGTGGTGGTGGGGGTAGCTGTAGTGGTCTCGGGGGCAGACGGCCATCCACTTCAAGCACTTGACGCGACGTGTAGCGAAGGATGTGCTCCTCCGGCCAGTCCTATCACTGCAACAATAAGAATAAAATTGTTTTCAAGTTCCAGGAACCAGTTAGGGGGACAGAAAGTACTGCCGATCACTCGAAAAATGTCCTCTACGTTTTTGTCCCACTGCTCTTTATGCACGCTCTGCCGCTGTATGGACGAACCAACAAAAAGCAGAGATACTGATTGAAAATAACGGATCCACTGTATCCGACTTCTTCTTGTTTTTCAATGGAGACTTCAGTTTAACTACATAATGCATGAAAATTTCAAAAGAGTTGAGCCTAACACTATGAAAGTAACTACAGCCTTGGAATAATTACTAGTATACATGTACGGAGTGAAGCCACAGAATTGTGAAAGCGGTGTCGTTTGTACCTCAACGGAAACTACGTTTCAAAATTCAAACTTTGAGTGGCTATGATCCAACGCGTTGAGACGCGTAGTGCTACAAAATACAATCGTGGAGGCGGTTGACCCAGAAACGCAGCGAAGCTTAGCTCTTCTTGAATATCAGTGTTACGCTCAAGGTGTTCAGGTCCGGGTGACTGTTGCCAAACATTCGAAATAACTGCCACAGTACAGTGAAGCCGCTGTTACAAGAAACATTCATGTGCTGACAAGTCTCATCGCAAATAAATGTAAGTGTTTATGGTCACATACCGGCAAATTGATTACAAGAAGGAAAATAAAAAGTAAAGAATTTTGTGGATAAAGAATGAAGCTCGCAGAATGTGTGAAGCGGCCGGTACAGTTGTAAGTAAACAAACCTGAGGGTAGTATTCAAGACTGATTTACTGTGTGCTCTTCTTTGCCTACATCTACTTCAGCTCTTGAGTATGTGATTTCTTTTCTCTACTTTTTAATCGGACAAAACAAAAAACCTTTTGAAATGGGTTCTGTGGCAATCTGTGCCCGGCACAGCACGCGATTATTGGCGATACTTTCCTGCGTAAAGAACTGCATAATTATACAGTGCGTGGAAATCAGTACTGTGTATGAATAAGGAACGTCTCCGAGTCTGTGGTGTCTACAAACATCTGATACCAGTTTGAAGAATACCAACAGGATACTAAGCAACAACTAAGTTTTCAGTTCCCCCCCCCCCCCTCCTCTCAACTTCCCGCGTCAAAAGAAAGTGAAAGCGATTCCACATATTGTACATGGACACAGATTTTTACACAGATCAATGCCAAATACTATTATCTCACGACAATCCTACCTGTTTTCAAACGTATTTTTCCGCTTAACGCGATGCATCTGACAAGTTAACCCCGGGCCCCAGACTAGCAAGTATGGGTACTCTACCCCGATCTCTCGATTTAAATACGAAACGAACTTCTAATTATTGTTTTCTGTGCTGGCATGGTGATTCTAACTCGTCATTTCGCAAACCGACCGGTTCTTCGGACGTCATTATCTTGTGTTGCAAGCATCAGACCTATAAATAAAATTTATCATAATAATATAGTTTGGCGACAAGGCTATCGACTCCACGGGAACTATCACCACAGTAAAAACAATGTACATTGGCTGAAGGGCTTTCCCCATGTGCCGTACTAAAATTAACACCAGAACACTATTATTAGTGTCTCAGTACTATTAATAGCGGGTTCCCTAGCGGCTTACCATGGACACAACGCTTACGCAGATAGATCGACATGTTTGCTTAGTTCTACAGACAGGCACTTACGGTAGTCCGATAGCACGCTATGTTATTGACTTGCTGTGACCGGCCCCTCTCCCACAGAGAGAGAGAGAACGAACGAACTGAACGAAACTTTATTCAGTTTACAAAGAAAAAGATTAGGCGTGCAGACCTGTGTCACATCTTGTTCTTGCCAGGCTGCTACTACTACTAAGTAAGCTACAACTAAGTAAAACACACACATACACGAGAGAGAAAGAGAGAGAGAGAGAGAGAGAGAGAGAGAGAGAGAGAGGGACAGACAGACAGACAGACCGGGAGGGGGGGGGGGGGGAAGAAGTTTTAATGCGTAGTATATACCGTGCTTCAATTTTGAAAGCTATTTTTAGAAGGAAAGACACTCCATGGCCTTTCCGAACCTAGAGCTGAAGGCAAGAGGTTAAATATCACCAATCCAATCTCCTCCATAGCGTGCTTCAAAACAGCTTCGTCTGCCGCAGTAAAGGAGTTTGATAGAGATAATCATACTGTCGCTGCTGACTTCCGTTGTAGCTCTTCAGTTCTTGCCCCTGAAAACTTCTCCCGCTTTTAATCATCTACTTGAAAATTGCTTTTATGTCCAGCACTAAAGATAGCAAACTTGATATCTGACAAGTGCGAAAACAATTTGTTTGCAATTCCCATGTTGAGTTCTAACTATGGCCATGTGCTGGAACTTACTGGTCACTTTCTGAAATAGGAGGGTTCAATGAGAATGTTTATTTTATTTTTAAGCCTCAGTCGACCATCACACTGCTATTCCATCCCCACCCCGTAATCCCCTATCTTGTGACCTGTGCCCATTCAGAACTTTCAATGAGAAGAAGGCCATCATAGTGTATCTGCTGAGTCTTAGTCGTAAAAAAAAAAACGCAGCGCTGAATGAGGGCACAATAACAATACTGTAGGGCCTGAAGGCCCATCCCTGCCTCAAACGACCATGAACTCTTCACCATCTCTCCTGTGATAAAACAACACGGCAAAGTGAACTCAGTGGACCCTTAGACACACAATGTGGCAGGCTGGACTACAGTTTAGTCCGAGTCGGACATTCTGGCCTTTGTTTAAAAAAAATGGACAAAACAATTTGTGCGGCTAGTGCGATTGTAGAAAAGAGGATTAGAAACATTTCAAATGTGTTCAGATAAAGACAAAAAAACCCACCAAAACACACACACACACACGCACGCACACACACACACACACACACACACACAACAAAACAAAAACAAATAACCGGAGCACAATCGGAAACAAATGTTTTGGGGCTTCTTCCGGGGTCGTGGCCAAAGAAAGATGCTCTTCCTATCGCACCGAGAAATGGACAAGACACTGGCTAGAAACAACTGCATGATTTTCCTCAACGATCTAATAACACGGAAATAAGACTAATAAAGGCCAGCTTTTTTTTTCTTTTTTTTTTTTGAAAGTCACCACCACACACTCCAAAACTTTTTTCTCGCACAAGAATATATTATTGATAAAACCAGGAATATTAAAAGAGGACCACAAGCCGGCAGAGCTAAAGCAGCGGTTGATGTGAAAGGCCAGCGAAGGAGGATGACACTAGTTACTGGTCCAGGAAAAAATCATAAGCGCAACACGGCTCAGTTATCTTTTTACTTAATTTGCTCGTTCACATCGAAATTACGCGAACTTTTGAGACTGAGCTTTTTCAGGGATAGTGTCAACTCTTTTATAATCATTTTCCTCCTTCCTTTTCTGTCACACACTCAACAGCATCTCGCCTAAACGTGAAGTTGGGGAAATCCACCCCTCGTCCCTCGACAGTGCTACAGGCGGACTATGGATTCGCCGACAAGGTCAAGGCTGGTAATTTAAACCCTACACAGGCCGCCCCTGGGAGTCCCTTTACTGGGTCGTTCCATTGTCCGGATAGGGGTGCGCCAAAGCTCATGGGTCTTTGTTCTGAAAGATTCCGGTCAATATTTCAGTCTTTCATGTCTCCTCTCCGCTCTAGTTTGCTGGGAAGTGAACACTGACCCGGTGTAGGTGTTTGTGGGTGTGGAGTATGGAAATAAAATACCGACAAAGTTGAAGGTCAGTGAATGTTGTGTAGGACTGATAGTCAGTGTAGGCATACAAACCAAGGAACATCAGTACATGTTTTTCATGGCCGGCGCGCGCGCGCGTCAGTGTGTGTATGTGCGTGTGTGACGGTGTGTGTGTGTGTGGGGGGGGGGGGTGCCAAGATGTGCGTGTGTGCCAGCCTGGGGTGTGTGTGTGTGTAAGAAAGAGAGAGAGAGAGAGGGGGGGGGGGAGAGAGAACAAGGCTGAGTTTTCATATAAAGCCGTTGAAAGAGAACAAGTTTGAGTTCAAATCCGAAGTCAACCTAGCCGTATGGAATATGTTTTAGATGTGGACTCTACTGTATCATAGTTCATGGCACTCGCATAACGCTCTTTTGAACATGGTGTAAAGAGGGTATTCGGTGCATGAACAACTCAGCTCACCGTGCATTAGTAATGTGCCTTCAACTATACATACTCTGTCAACCGAGACTGCTCGGTATTCGGCTGAATACGCAGGTTATAACATGACATTGCTTCACTTATTTTTTACAGACATTGCTGAGGCCACTATACAGCTTGTCAGTGATCGGGACAGGCTTATCAAGCCTCGTGCTTTCCACTCTCCTCTATGATTATCTCGTACCCTTTAACGGAACATCTTTCGTTGCCGTAATTACTGAAGTCTTTCACTAGAAACATCGATACCAGAACAGGAAAGTTACAAGATCTTTCTCAGTGACATCCAACCATGTGTTTGGTATTAGCCTACAGAGTTTGACTTGAACTACACGTACATGTGTTTACGCCTATCATCCCATACCAAGGCCATGAAAAAGAGGGGAAGCGGTACAAAGGAAGAAAACGCTTCGAAAACAAAAGTTGTGCACCTCTGGGTAACTGATTTGGATCGGGTTACGTTTATGTAACCGTGTGCAGGTAATGGACGCAACGCAGAGGTCGCTTTGATTTGTGTTTGTTTATTGTGACACTCAGGAAAACAAAACAAAACCCCAAAGGGAAAAAACCCAAAGGGAAAACCCAAAGGAAAAACCTAAAGGAGAAACAGTGCCTGAAAAGACAAAACAAAAATAATAAGTAACATCATCAATGATCATAAAAAGTAATCATCAACTGACTGACCGACAATGGCATAACAGCAGATATACTATATAACTAAGGCAGCACACGACGTATAGGAAGGAGAGAGAGAGAGAGAGAGGGGGAGAGAGAGAGAGAGAGAGCTGTCTATTAACTGTTACATTCAAAAGACTAAATGGCCGACTAAAAACATCTGCTTATGATCAATGGATAAATGGGTATGACAAAATTACAGTTAAGAGTGCCCGCAGAATACAACGATCAACCGGACACTAAGTCACTCAAAAGGTGAACAAAGCAGCGGACGGGATATAACTAAGATGGCGGGTGGATTATATAACGTGCATCCGGTGACGCCATGTGACGTCACGCGACTGCACAATGGGAAGGTGGAAACAAAGGCACGGCCACGTGGGGAGAAAAGGGGGACATTACGGCCTCAGACCTGCCTACCCACCAAACATGACATGAGTAGTGCCAAAAACCAAACGAGTAGTTTCCTGGCCAAATGAGTAGTCCTAACGTATCCCATCCGAAATGTGCCAGCTTGTTGTTTAAGCTACAAATCAACTATTCTATTCTTTGGCTTGTTTGATTTGACTGGTTACAGTGTACTACCATAGTATCTCAGGTTTTTTTTTGTTTTTTTGTTTTTGTTTTTTTTAGAGCCAAATTTCTTTCTACTGGGTATTTATACATCGTTAAACTTTGAATGAGGCTTGTTCAAAAAGCTGGATCGGCACGAGCAAAAGTTCAGATCGGATTTGACGAAACGCTAACCGCAAAATTACGTAGATTTAGGGAAAAAAAAATGTGTAGTGGGGCAGTTAAATGCGTAGTTGCGTAATAAACCCAAAATTACTTAGTTTTCTATGGTCAATCAGAATGTGCAGTGTAGGCAGGTCTGCGGCCTAGTCAAACAAAGGAAATCGTTTCAAGGAATAAAAAGACGTTCGTGTACTAGTCAGACTAGGAGCAAGAACATTTTACACATAAAATCAGATCAATAAAACAGATCAGACTGACAAACAATAATATAAAATCATACAAAACATGCGGCTTTGCTAATACAACTACACTCAGCTCTGAGTTTGCAAACCAGGGTAAAATCCGACAGAAAAATAGTTCAGAATGTAGATTAGAATATTTACAGGGCCTGGTCTGAGTACCAGTGACAGGAAACACGAGAAGTTCTACCGTGATTACCATCAGAGAATTACCAAACTCAAGAATAATACAAAACGGTTATGGACAAAACCTACCGCGTGGTACAAACATGGCAATCCAATCATCAATGCATATCAAATACATATAAAGGAAAAATACAAGTATACTTACAGAGTGAGTGTGTGATGGCAGAAATCGGAAAAACGTGGCCTCTCCTACGAGCGTGACTTGACAAAGAAAATAACTACAACGACAACTAAACTGGCGACGAACAGCAAACTAAACTGGCGACGTCCTCCCTGGCCACGTGCACTCGAACTGAAAGACGCATGGCCATCATCATTAGCTTGCTTTACGTCCTATGGCTTTTGGCCCTTAAGGGCCGTTCTACACGTGGCAAGTTTGCAAGGCAAAAGCGGGTTTGCGGCCCCCGCAAGTCGACGGCAAATGTACAAGCAAGATGTACAGTCTTGCAGCCTACGGCTTGCCGCGGCAAGTTTCGGATAGAACGGCTTTCTATTTTCTCGGCTTGCGCCTCGCAAGTGCGCGCGAGGCACCCTGGGAGCCCCGCCAGGACGGCCAATCGCACGCCGCGTAGTGGTCACGCGGCCAAATTAAACAAAATGGCGTCAAAGACCTCGCTGCAAGATCCACTTTCTCGCCCAGATCCACTGTTTCTTCCTGTTCTGCAGCAAAATAACTGCAGCTGCTGCAAAAGTTAATTCCTCCTCCGAACTTTCATTCACATATTCAGCTGAGTCTGACTCGGATTCACTCGCGACCATGGCCGGGCGAAATCGCGCGAGGCCCCTTCCAAATTTCGGGTTGAAAGGGTCACACGAAAGGTCAATCAGCCGACTTGTGGTGCGGAGGTTTCCGCGTGTAGAAGCAGCGGCATTGCGGCAGACAAACTTGTGGGGGGGGGGGGGGGGGAAGTCGAAGGGCGGCAACTTGCCGCTTGTCACGTGTAGAACGGCCTTAAGGACAAGTTGTTCCTGGCGTGTGTCTTTGGCTGCTTGGCTAGGCGAGTGTCTTTGGGGTGTGTGAGGGCTGATTTGCTTAGCTTTGGTCAGCGTCAGAGGATCTTCGCTTGGCTTTCAGATGCCTGGTCTGGGTTTGTTTTTCGGTGCCTCAGTCTGTTCTGTCATCCGTACTTTTGCCTTTTAGATTATCACTGACGCATGGCCAGGGGACTAATCGGCTTATATAGGCGGGGCCCGGGCCGCAAAGGGAGCGGCTACCCCTGGCCCTCGGGAAGGCCTGGGGCGACGGGGGAAAGAGGGTAGATTTGTGTTTCTTAGGGGTTGGTTAATCACAGATTGCAGCCGATCTACTAGGCCTAGGCCGATCGGGTTTAAACCAAATGAAACTTCAAGGAAAGGGCTTTTAAGGGATGTAGGTTGGAACTAAATCGGAGCTAGGGTTATTTTACTATGGACGTATAAACAGCTCTACCAGACAGCGTTTTGACGGTGACAAACCACAAAATCGCCAATTACACTGCTTCAAACCAAACATCTGCCACAAAACTAAACATATCTAAACAGATCTAACTTCGCTGGTTCCACTGGACTAATCAGTTTCTCCATAGGTTAATGCTACGGCGAGATATTTAATCTCAAAGTCCGAGCAGAAACACAACTAATTTCGGCTACTGTGAGCCATCATCAGGAACGACAATCACTGTGGAGTCTCAGGTTATGGTTCCTAGTCAAATGCACTGATAGCTAGCGGGTAAAAAGGGGTGACAAGGGTAGCTAGAGGGAAGGCGGGGCGAAAATAAAGGAAGGGAAAAAAAGAAGACAAATCCGGGAAAATATCAATGGGTAGGGGCCGAGTATACCCGGTCTCATCTAGATAATTCATTATGTGTTCTATGCTAGTACAGACTGAGTCCGTTTATGCGTTTCACACTAAGAGAACTGACAAGAGAACATCACAGGCCGACCGACCCTGTTCATATGACACTGAAGAAGGCAAAAAGAACTGACATGATGCTTTACTTGAGCTGCGTCAATCGCCTCTCTGAATCTCAATGCGATTTTTTAAAATAGTTTTACTCAAAACTTCTGGGTCCGCTTACGAGAGAAGAATTAAGAGACCGGACCGTTCATGCGTGATGAAAAGTTCACGTAGGTCGGACACGAGAATAACAGGTTATAAATTATGGTCAATTATTCATCGAGATGTTTCACATTATACTGATGTAACGACAAATAACGGGAATGCTGTAGAACTTGAAACTACGGATAGTGCGGCCGATCGGACAGCAGACCTCGTATAACGGATAACACACACGCACGCACTGATGCAACGCCCGTTGTAGTTCGGAAATAGATGTACATGTATATCGACCGAGATGTTATTCCACAACTGACTGTTGATACATTTGCCAACAGAATTGTAAAAGAATATAGGATAGGTATTGGGTGGCGCTGCACCGCGGCGACGCGCTTCCTCCGGGGAAAGCAGCCCGAATTTCCCGAAAGGGATAATGATGAAGTAAAAAAAAAAACAAAAAAAACACAAATATTTGTTTTCCATTACGTTTCACGGTGTGCTCACGGCCCCGAGGGATAAACTGGCAAGCAAATGAGCAATTTTACATGAACACCCAGCAGAACAATGAGCACCTTTTGCCGCAGTTGACGATACCGTGATCTGGCACGCGATGACAACCGAGGCTGGAACTGGTTACAGGCACAGCCTGGAAAGGGTGGGAGGGGCTTTAAACCTCGTGTGACTGAGCTGGGGGTATAACTTTATAACAATAACAACAACAACGACAACAACCAACAACAAATAAACCTGAGTTGGATTTGAAGTATTAAAGTCTTTCATAATTCCAAATCAACTTAAGGGTTTTGTTTTTGTTTGTTTGTTTTTAAATGTTTGAATATTTGTGTCCTTTGCTTTCCGGCTAGGTGTTTCAGGTTCCACGTACAAGTCGTTCCTTCCCTCTGTCGGCGCCTTTATTAGAACAGAAATCAGTCACGAAGCGTGACGCCATTTCTTTTCAGTCGGCCGAGTTTCTAGCGTGAAAATACATTTATACTGGGGACTGATACCGAAGTCGGTATTATTTTGGGAGTTCTAATTCACAGCTGTTCCCATCTGTTGTATTTCACATTAGATTACATACTAGTCAAGTTAGAACTTGCCGTGTGTTTTCAGTGACCTGGCAGCAACATGATGTTCTTCGCGTTTCCCAAGCATCACACGGTGATGTTTGCGGCTCGTGCCTGTTATTCGTAGTGCATGTACATCTCTTCTGTGTAGCGTACTAGCTTCCAAATGCAAAGGCTTACCAACTAAACCGCGTACAACTGACGCCGCGGCACGTGCCAGTGAACTGAAGTCTGAAGGTGGGAAGCAGGGTAGCTGAGATATTGGGTCACGACGTAGTGTTTTTGCAGGAAACGTAACTTGATGTGGAACACGCCAAAACTGAGTGACGGCATCCAGCTGTTCGCTTTCAATAGTTCCATTGTCGTATACTGCATTTTCATGCCTCCTCTGAAGTACCAACATGATTCAGTTTGTTGATGAATGATGTAACTAGTACCGCTGAAAAGTTCTGACTGGCCGAACTCAGTGCAATTCATTATTCGCGTGACTATACCGTACGCACATGTAGCAGGCTATACTGACATGATTATTTAAAAGACTGGCTGACTGACTGAAACTTTATTTTTCAAGGATGAGATAATAAACGCACAGGTCTCTCTTCCTATCTGTCCTTGCTACACTAATAAAACATACAGAATGCATCATCACTAAATATCAGTACACACACATACACGCACACACACACACCTATACACATCCACACTCGTGCTCGCGCTGACGACCAGCGCTTTCACGCTTTACAGCACATTTCACGAACATTACAGCAAGAGAGAGAGAGAGAGATCCCCATGGAAAAATACTATCCATTCTCGGCCCTCTCTTCAGTTTCTCATTTTTTTCACTTAACCGGGTACCAGTGCATGCCTACTGCCAAGAGGAAGACAAAAGGCGAGAGCAACCAGGGATGGCTTTATCACGGCAGTTATCAGTCGCAGGAAATGCTCTAGGCACCACGCCGTCAGCTCTGATACCGACCGGCAAGCAATCCAAAGAAACAAAGAAACGTTCGCAATGCAGTTGTCTGTATGACTACCACTCAGCTGTTGTCTAACACCGTAAAATATCAATGGAGGCCAAACTTTAAAAAAAAAAGTATCAAAACTGCCTTCACTGATGCTTTTTTCAAGTCTAGTGACTGAAAAACAACAAAAGGAACTTGAATCATTAGCAGAAATAATCAGTGACATTACTCACGTGGAAAAGTCAGCTCTGCAACTATCACAACCCTGTTCCATCGAACCACGTGACCTAATCCTTTCTAGAAATCGATAACTTGCTGTCGGAAGGGGAGACTGGAACAATGAACTGGTAACAGCCCGGCTCCGTACTCTAGCTGGCCTTAGCGGGTACGCCGACCTCGTCGGAACAGCAGACGACAATCTGCTCTCCAGGGCCCAGCGACGCGCGCGAAAAAACGGGATCAGGGCAGTGTGTCCGTTCTGCGCTCCCATTGGTCGGCCTGACCGCGCGCGCGAGGACAAGGGTTTCTATGACAACGCATGCGACACTTGAACAGGTGGAGAGGGCTGACAAATATCGTGGTAACATCCATAGTGTGCACGCCAATGACGCTTGTCTTTCAAAGCCGCTACCCGGCACCCCACATCCCCCACCGCACCCCATCCAATGTTAATGGGTACTTCAGTTGCCGTGCCGGTGTGACACATCATCCACGCCCCCAAGGCGACGCTTTGGTCTGTTGTGACTGGGACTTGTACAAACTCGAAGAGTTAACCTGACCTTAAGCTTGACCCTCCCCGTCAGTCATCCCCCCCCCGACACACACACACACACACACACACACACTGACTGACACAGACTCCGAGTCGGAGCCTCGGGGAGGGGAGGGGGGTGGGGAGGGAGAGAGAGAGAGAGAGAGAGAGAGAGAGAGAGAGAGAGAGAGAGAGCTGTAATATATATATGCGAACGACGCTGTTTGAACAAAGACTTTTGTGTCACTGGAAACTGAAACCATAGCCGAGGCTGTTTATCAACTCAGTAACACATTTCCTTATTGTTCTACATCACCCGCGTCGTATAATGAGGCTGCTGACGCATGCCACTTCAAATCATAACCGTTCTTTTCCTGTTTTGATTATTTCTGCGTTTCGTAATTGCCTGAAGGGAAGCGTGGTGTTCCTTTGATGATGGTCATGTTCACAGTCATAAAAGACAGCACACAAATCAGCTACGGTTGCTCACTGGAAAACATTGAAAAAGGAGATACATGCTGTAGTACATTAGGATACTGATGCTTGGTCTCAGAACGGTTTCGACAGGCAACCAAATAATGTGGGTGTTTTATGAGTTTGGTGAACTGTCTGTGTACTGGCAGTGACAAAAAAGCGTGTTTATGAGTGTCTGTGGTGTGTGTGTGTGTAATCATTAATAATAAAAAAAATAATCAATACACAACACTGAGACTGTGCAAAGCACTGCACAAACTTCTCTGCAGAAGTCAATAATCCCAACCCCTGAAATTTTAAATCTACGTTGATAGAGTGATGCACGAATGTGTGTATACATGTACAAGTGTATATAGTTTATTTTATGCGTGCCGCGGCAAAGTTCGTCAGTTTACACGCAGACACCCTTGACTGAAACTGAAAGGGTTTTCTGTCGCTCGGTCGGTTGAGTCAAAGTCAGACAGTGAAAGTTCCCCCCCGCTCATATATCTCCCGCTGATTTGTGAAGCCCACGAGTGTTGGACAACAACCATAATATATTATACACATAAGGTGCATATACGCAAGTGCATTGCCGAGCGCCGCAGGGGTTGAAACGCGCGTACGTTCAGACTTGTTTGCTGTGAAATAGTGCGTGCAATTTGACGACATGAAAAATGGAATCTGACAGTATCTTAAAGACTTGATAAATTTCGCACCCACCCAAATGCCTGTGAGTCGGCGTGACGTATTTTCAAAATAATTATGATAAATAGGACGAACGGTTTTGTTGCTCGAGACTGAAACGATGGTGATAAATCTGAGTTTATACTCTGCATCTTCGTTATTTAAACGGAGACGAATTCATCATGCGTGGAGGCCGCGGTACAGAAGGAAGGGGGTAGAAGCTAAAACTTGAACTAGCTGCGTCGAATTGAAAAAGAAAACCCCTTATCCCATTTACGTGCCAAAAAGTGTCAGGTGTACCGTGTTGAATTACACTTTTGCTGTCGTCTCCCTCTTTCAGCACAACATAATATAACTACCCCTCTTCGCTCTCATTCACGTGGACCCGGTTAACCCGTAATCCTCAGCTGTAATAACCCCCTGTCCCCTACAAACGAAACCTCCAAACTTGCAGCCACACAAAGAGAGGCGAGAACCGTTGTGTTCAGAAACGACCGGCATTCATCGGAGCAGATTACACCGATTATAAAGCCTCACTTGCACGGGCTTGATTCAGACTTGCCCGAGGCGCGCCAACACGCTCCCTATAAAATATTATCCTCAGCAAAGCTTTTTGGCGCTTCCAGTTCCACGTAATAAATAAGGTTAATTCTTTTACGACTTGACTCATGCAACAATCTTCGGTCAGTCAGTATGCAAATGATTTACACTCGTATAATTATGTAAAAGTACAAGCCTTTGTTAAATTCTAGGTCGAGGGTTCCACACGCGACAGTGGCGATTTCATGACCGTTTTATTGTAGTTTGTAATTAGGCGCTGATTCGGATCTCATCTGGCAAGACTCAGCAAGTCTTTCCATTGGCGTTAATCGCAATATTCCCCTTTGAGCTATGTAGAGCTCAGGATTACTTAGTGTACAGTGTATAGGTCATTGTAGTGGGAGTACGGTGCTTTACTATAAAATGGCATTTGTATCTAAGCGATGTACACAGACTGAAAACATATTTCATTGCCATTCATGACCATGGCTACACCACTTCAACGCCCTGATTGTGAAGGGCATTAGGGCAAGAGGACATATATGGATGTGTTCTGTATGTTGCTGCCCGTCTGACCATTACGCTAAATATTATTTGTCTAATGCGGTGCGTGTGTGTGACACAGAGCCGGAGAGAGAGAGAGAGAGAGCGCGCGCGCGTGTGTGTGTGTGTGTGTGTGTGCCACGGTGTGTGTGCCACGGTGTGTGTGTGTGCGCGTGAAAATGTGTGTGTGTGTGCCACGGTGTGTGTGTGTGTGTGTGTGTGTGAGAGAGAGAGAGAGCGCGCGCGCGCGCGTGTGTGTGTGTGTGTGTGCCACGGTGTGTGTGTGTGTGTGTGTGTGTGTGCCACGGTGTGTGTGTGCCACGGTGTGTGTGTGTGTGTGTGTGTGTGTGTGTGTGAGAGAGAGAGAGAGAGAGAGAGAGAGAGAGAGAAAGAGAGAGAGTTGTCGAAATGCCAAACAACCGGATACCCAGATACAGTATTAAACATCCTAATCTGGACTGAATTGGAACTAACAACACTGCCCATTTTTCCGTAACAAGGAAATTCATGGTTTGCGTTTCATGGGGAAAATGCCTGCTGTGATACGTACCCGATGGCTCGTGGACGGTTTAACCGGTATGAGGGACAAGCCCATTTCAAAGACTACCTGCTGTGTAATGCGGGATTTAAGTGCGAGGAGAACGATTTTCACTTGCGTAGAAAGCATAAAGTAACACACGAACAAAAATATTAAAATGCAAAGCCTGGATAAAGACGAACACAAAAATACTACGTTACGCGACTGCAGAATGTCCTTAACAAGGATTTGTTTTGTAAACATTCAAGTTTAAACTTGGTTTTGGCGTTTTACCTTAATTTCGATTTTTTTTCCCCAAAATCGCGTTCGGTTTCCGTTTTCAGTATTTGAGCGAGGATGGTTTGGGTGTTTTAAAATTTATTGCAGTAAGCTTTCGACTGAATTAAAGAGCAAGACTTTGAAATGATAATTCAAAATATGTGAGTGTTCAGTGAAGGCGGCATGACGAATAATTATGACTCACGAAACTGTCAGGTTTTATATCAACCCACCGGGCCTGACGCACGCTCAACTGTGTGCCCCTCACATCACAAAGCACAGAACCCAGACACACAAAGCACTAAATTGAAATAGTTTCTTCGTCATAGACAGTTAATCGTGAGTTTGCTATTAGTACAATGCCAGTGGAAACACTGACCTTCGGTCAGTTTGCTTCTGCGCGCAATACTGTCAGTGTTCCCGATTACGCGCAATACTGTCAGTGTTCCCGATTACGCGCAATACTGTCAGTGTTCCCGATTACGCGCAATACTGTCAGTGTTCCCGATTACGCGCAATACTGTCAGTGTTCCCGATTACGCGCAATACTGTCAGTGTTCCCGAGCGCGCGCAATACTGTCAGTGTTCCCGATCGCGCGCAATACTGTCAGTGTTCCCGATCGCGCGCAATACTGTCAGTGTTCCCGATCGCGCGCAATACTGTCAGTGTTCCCGATTACGCACAGATGTGCGTATTTGTACGCACAAAATTCTTAAGTTGACGCACAAATTTGAGAACAGCGTGTCACAGCGGACACCCGTTTTTTGGTCTCGCCATGACAAACAGTAGCTGTCTCCCGGAAACTCGATGAACAAAAAGCGATCTGTAGCTACTGAGTAGCGGACACTTGCAGCATTTCCGTGAGTAACAGACAGAATCTGACTGATGTATGGACAATCCAAGTTTGCAAAAGGATCCTAAAATATAGAGAGAGGCTCCCAAGGACCCTCATATTTTCGAATCACAGGGAACACTGAGTCCGAGTCGCGGCGTCAATCTTCCGTAAAATAGGTCGGCAACTTTCGGTTTATCCACACTGACTGATTTACGAGGGAAACCGGTTCAGTCAGACCACGCCGTCTAAACAAAAGAGTGCGGTAACGTTTTCAACTGACGGCTCTTGTGTAAATAAGGCTGTCCGACTGGAGAGATATTGTGACACAACAGCTGCCGTGACGCGGCGCCACTGAGTTTCAAATTTGAATTCAAGTTCTCACTGCAGCCTGCACTTGAACGCAGTAAACAAACCCAGTACTCAGTGACAGCGGTGATGGTAGCGCCGAGTTTCCAGTTACGTGCCTCGGTGATTTTTTTTTTTTTTTCACTTTCAGCTGTTGGTTTAGTTTCATACTGAGTCAATTCAGTACTGAGACAACTGAAACTGCTCAGTAACGCTATTAGAACTTTAAATTTCAAGACTACGATAATTGATGCAGAGACTGAGTGTCAGTCCAGTTGGCGACTGAAGTTGTTGACTAGTACTATATAGCTGTGAACAGCATCGCATAGAAACAACACCGTGCCCCCCCCCCCCCCCCCAACACACACACACCTTGACACTCGCTAGAGTCAGTAACTCTGGTTTCGCCGACAATGCTGTAACGCGGCAATCCTAGTGCTTGCTTTACATGGAAAAATCAGAAACGTACATTTCCGCTGGCATACTTGCCCCTGTGCCGGCTTTCACAGTGCGCCAACCGTAACGAGGACTTCCTCCTTTGGTGGGTTTTATCGGTGCTATCGTATATATTTTAAGTGGAGTGGTCATTAACACTGTTACAAATGAGTTTTCTTCTGGGTTTTTCTTTCGGTTACGATAAGCTAGTGAAGGAATGGGACAATAGGAATGGAGAGGTTTAACTGATGTACTTACTCCCTTTACTGAGGTAAAACAACACGGCTTCAGTGACAGTTACGATTTTTCATGAACTGCGAACTTTACGGACTAAGGGGCATTTTTCACGGTCCGTGAGAAGTCACAGTTGACTGGATCGTGCTGGTTTGCTTCAGATCCTGCTGGGGTTGTACTCATCGCGTTGCTACGGTAAACTCATAACATTGAGTGAAAGCAACTCAAACGCCACGCACGAATTACTTTTAATGGCCTTCCGAACAGAAGCTGCAACTACTGCTGATTTTCATGTGTTTTGTGAAATCTTTGGTATTCCATCCGTTCAGGAGGGCAATCCTATCTGGTTCATAAACTGATTTTCATCCAAGGCAAATCTAGCAACAACAACAACAACAAAACTGTGGTCAATCATTTACTGACTTTTGTGCGTGAGTCCACACTTGTTCTTTCGAAAAAGTGAAAGAGATCACAACCCCCCCCCCCCCCCCCCCTCCCTCCGCTGGTGTCCAGTCACTTAAAATTTTCCCCCATTGCGTCAGTGTTTTCCTCTTTCATTGTCTTGTCTTGCAGTGAAGCATCATCTACGAACAACCCCCCCCCCCCGCTCCCCCCAGCAATACGTGCGCATGTCTGTCACGCACTGACAGGATCACATCTGCTATTTCTCTCGATTTCCCGAAAGTGATCAAGTGTCCAAGGACCAAACTTGAATCTGTGGTTTGCTCATGACAGCTTGACAGCAACATTACTCGAAACAAACGTTTCTGCCATTTTCCATAGTCTCTTCAACTTGTTAGTGCGATTCAGCAACGTGTATGTCGGAGTCCGCTCAGTTACAGCTGTAACCCATGAGTGATCGGGGAAGTCACATCCTGGGGCACCATGACTGCTACAGCTGATACGTATATGATCGATTCACGAGACTAGATGTAAATTTTCATCACGGCGAACAAATAAAAACAAACAAACAAATCAATCAATCAATCAATCAATCAATCAAAAGTCCAATTAAATTGCACAATGTCAGTACATCATTTGAACAATCTACACTAAAATGATTGACCGACTGGTTTTCTTGATAACTGGTCAGTTGAACTTCATGGTGAACTTGATGTCAATCAGTTGTATGAACTGAGTGCTCAATGACACTTCAAAAACCGTAAATGATTCCAAACATCAATTAACTACTGACATCAGTCGATCATTTCATTTCTTACAATATTACTTCACCTCAGTGTTTCCTCGGTAGTGTACCAAATGAGGTTATTCAGTAATACACGGAAAGTCAGGTTGTTCACAAAAAGTGATTTTTTCGGAAAAGGCGGCACAGCCATCCCGCCACATTGCCGGCGGACACTGTGACATGTCAAGGTGTCCCGTGCACTCACTCTGAGCAATCCCGCCACCACTACATATTGATATCACTGAGCCGCATAGTCAGTAGTGATGCCGGCCCGGCCGGCGGCCCAATCGATTTTACTCACTTCAGCACAAGTTATCAGTAATTGTGTGCCGAGAGAGAAAAAGTACCAGTACCTGTGAAATCTGTGACAGTTTCAGAAAAGTTATATACTGACTGACAAACACACTGCACACCGTCTGACTATCTGATATTCGGTCAATCAGTGGCGAAATCAGTAATGAAGCACTGACGAACGTAGCCGCCGGTACGGTTACTGAGGCACGATCAACTTGAACTAAGAACTGTGATGATCCGTCAGTCACGGTAAAACTGATCAATGATGAGCGTGAGTGCTGGTGAACCGTTTACCGTGACGGCAGCACTGCCCGATTTGTAGTCAGTTGCGGTCATCAGTCAGTCAGTCAGTATTTCCGAGAGTTTGCTTAGTGAATGATCAGATTAGTGAGAAGACGGTCTTTGGTAAAATGTAACTTACCGCATGAAGAACAACTCGAACGGTATTTCTCTCGGCTTCACTGAGTAGCAAAACCGAGTCCCGGTCCGTCCCGCTTTTTCAGTCAGCCACAGTGCAGGCACCAATTGTTTTAGTCTACAGCGGCGGTCTCAGTGAGGTTCGCTGGCTGATTAGTGTCTGTCCGGACTCAGTGAAAAAAGTTCTCAGTCGGCCTCTTTGCACATCCCTCTAACACTAGTAACAGTCAAACGTCCACGGCAGTGATTTTATATGTACAGCGAAGAGACGATGTTTGTTACCAAGATGTAATTTTAGACGCTCAGGAAGGCAACCGTGTGTTGCTGTCAAGAGACGCACCAGTTGAATGTTGAATCTCGCGCGTCGGTTGTGACCCCAAGCGGCCGTAGCACGCGGGAAATCCTTCGGACGGAAATAGACAATCCTGAGGCCCCCTACAGAAACGCCTTAGGCCGTTCCTCCTACAGACGGGTAAGTGGTTTTACAGTTGAGTCCACTACTACGGCAGGGAGGAAGGATCGAAACCGTATCCCGCACATAGGCCGCAGCTTTCGAAAGTTGAAGATTAGCAGACGACAAAACTGGCCAATCGGGCGTGTTTATGGCCTACCCACCCCCTGAAAACAAGGGGTGGGACGCTACTTCTACGGGATACCAATGCAGTTTTCGAGAAAATGTAATATTTTATTGCGCGTACCCTATTTTTGGATGACATGGTACAAATTTTCAAACCGAGCGCCGGCGAGTTTGAGTTTGAATCGTTGGGTCAACACTAGAAGTGGGACGCTGATAAGCAAACAGGGTGCGCTGACCACGTGACGTTGCCCTGTCGGGGACAAAGGGGAATACGTTACCACCGCGGTGGCTTAGAGGTGTAAGATAAGCGTACCGTCGTCAGTGACGGAGTGTTATCAACAGTCAGTGCTGGAATAAATAATTCATAATAATTAAATGTAAAGGGTTTTGTGTTATGTTTTTCAGTGTTGTTTTTTCAATGCGTTTGCGCCCAATTACTACGTGATATTCACAAACACTTGACTCTGAAGTCACTGACTGACGGCCGCCGGACTGACTAGTCAGTCAGTGTGTCGGCCAGGCGGCCGGCAGTCGGTCAGTGAAGCCGGGCTCGGTCCGAAATTCGGCAACACTGACTGAAGGACACTAGGGTGCCGGCGTATCATCACTGAGTTTCACGCCACTGAGTAATCGATCGCACTCCACTGTGAAAATTAAGTGTTTTTTTTTTGGTTTTTTTTAAAGCGGCTTTCAATGTCTCAGTCTGACGCCGGCAGATTCAGTTAAAGTCCTTGTTTGCGTGGACTTTATTATCATTGTCATGCATTACTAACTGTAACTGAATCAGTAGGCTTCCAGCCTCAGTGAGTGCACACACGTCAGTTCAGGGCGCCGGCGCCCAGGTTTGTTCGTTGACTCAGCGAGGGCAGTTACTGATTCAAGTCCGCACTGCACTGAGTTCACTAAATAACGTCTTGTGCTGGCCTTTTTTCTCGTTGCCCCGTCTTTGATATCACCCTTATGTGGTGGAAAAGGACGTTAAACTCCCAAACACCCACCCCACCCACCCTCACTAAATAACGTCAACTGATACAGTAACGTCAGTCACGGTGTTAGTATACAAATAACTTGAAGCCAAATACTTATGAGCTATGCTAATACTGTACGTTGACCTGACTCGTCCAGTGAAAACAGTAATTGATACTGAAGTGAGAGTGCCGCATTCCGACTGAGTACTGACACTGACTTGATATCATGATGATAGCGGGCCCGGCTGTGTTACTGATTGTTACAAAATTGTCTGTTACAAGATTGTCTCAGTGTTACAAGATTCAGTCAGTGCCGCTGTTACAAGATTGTCGATGTTACTCAGTGTTACTAAATGTGCCAGTGAAACGGCTAACACAGGCTGTTACGACGTTACACCGGGTTTGAAGGGCACAAACCCGGCCGCGATGACTGACCGCTAGGATTGAGATGTGGCGGATAAAACAGCTTATACTGAGAAACTTGAACTTGAAAACTTGGTGACTAAGCCAGTAGCGTGTGAAAGTACTTGCAAAAACGTAAACTGACCCAGGGATGTTAGTTCTGGGATCGTCTTCGACGCGGGAGCAGTTTTAAACCACACTGACCGGGTCACCACTGACATCAGAACTTATATATGCTCAAGCCGGGAAAGTCAGTGACTGACATGATGACTCCCGATCAGTGTGGGAAACGTAAAGCGGCTATACTGACGGTGGAGACAGATATAAACCAGTATCAGTTCTCCACTGAGTTGAGCAAAAATAACGAACAAGCTAACTACTATGAAAGGGCTTCTGAAAACAACAGCAAAACCCAGTGCATCGCATGTCTTTATAATCCTCGACAATATAAACTCTGTTCCGATTTCACCGTTATTGAGTTCAGTGTTACATTGTCTTTCACGTTCAAGCACATCTGGGTATTCTTGACTTCTGCAATTTGATGCCATTGTTCTGATATTTCTGCCATTCGGACAGAGACATAAAGAATATCAGCGCTCCGTTGTTAATAGTTTTCACCCTGACCGCATAGCAAAATGAGGCACATCTGTTACGAGCGTGGCTGTGCCTTTTCTTTATATTTTGTTTGTAGGCTGTAGGATAACAGCTGTAATGTTGTTGTTGTTTTTTGTAGTTTAGTGAGACAGAGAAGTTGCTACGTTCATTTCATATTGTGTTTTAGTAATGTAGATCTGTTTCCCTTGATCCAGAAGTTTCTATTGTTATCACGAGTATTCGAGAAGTGGTGACCTTGTTTTGACGTTTTGACTGTAGCCGCTATTTTCGCCTCGGGCGAAAAGTATGCACTTAGGGCCTAGAGCTGAGTCGCTCGGAAATTTCGTGCAAATCGCTTTGTTGTCCACAATATGAAATGAACGTAGCAACTTCTCTGTCTCACTAAACTACCAACAACAAAAAAAAACTGAAAAAACAACAACATTACAGCTGTTATCCTACAGCATACAAACAAAGTATAAACAAAAGGCACAGCCACGCTCGTAACAACATCTAACATCAGGTTTGATAATGATAATAATAATAATAATAATAATAATAAAAGGATTTGAAGGGTTTGCAGTTTCAAGCCTGCATCAGTCGCGCTAGTTGCAACCCAGCCTCAATCCTCATAAAGAACCGACTTCCGCAGTGCCCCGTAGGCCGACTGAAAACCAGTCCGGCTTTTCCAGTTCAGCTGATGAATCATTCTTTTCCTCTTCCGTCCCGCCACATACTGTTCTGGGCACGCTTCCTCTTTAAAAATGACCCACATAAAACAACAACAACAACAACAAAATGGCGCTGACATCATTATTCATAAACTAGTACTGACGAAAGAAACTTACCTCTTTCACATTGACGGATTGTCCGATTTGGGTCCAGAAAAAGGAATTGGCACTGTCCAGCGATCAGTCTAAACAACACGGCACCTTTGTCCAATTACTGACCTACACTGACTTGTATTTCTCTCTGCGCTCAGAATAAATATGGGATATCATATGTTGTTCACCGGTATGATGTGATCACTCGGCTAACCGGAACCGGATAAAAAACGAAGTGTCCAAAACTTATTTCGGGCGTTTCTTCTGCGCTAAGAAGAAACGTGTCTGATATTTTTTTGTATCAGTTTCTTCCCGATCGTCACACCTTACAGCGCGGTCAGCACAAAGAGGAAGATGGTGTGAAATGTTTTCCTGGTTCAGTTTCTTCCCGATCGTCACACCTTACAGCGCGGTCAGCACAAAGAGGAAGATGGTGTGAAATGTTTTCCTGGTTCAGTTTCTTCCCGATCGTCACACCTTACAGCGCGGTCAGCACAAAGAGGAAGATGGTGTGAAATGTTTTCCTGGTTCAGTTTCTTCCCGATCGTCACACCTTACAGCGCGGTCAGCACAAAGAGGAAGATGGTGTGAAATGTTTTCCTGGTTCAGTTTCTTCCGGCCGATCGTCACACCTTACAGCGCGGTCAGCACAAAGAGGAAGATGGTGTGAAATGTTTTCCTGGTTCAGTTTCTTCCCGATCGTCACACCTTACAGCGCGGTCAGCACAAAGAGGAAGATGGTGTGAAATGTTTTCCTGGTTCAGTTTCTTCCCGATCGTCACACCTTACAGCGCGGTCAGCACAAAGAGGAAGATGGTGTGAAATGTTTTCCTGGTCCAGTTTCTTCCCGATCGTCACACCTTACAGCGCGGTCAGCACAAAGAGGAAGATGGTGTGAAATGTTTTCCTGGTTCAGTTTCTTCCCGATCGTCACACCTTACAGCGCGGTCAGCACAAAGAGGAAGATGGTGTGAAATGTTTTCCTGGTTCAGTTTCTTCCCGATCGTCACACCTTACAGCGCGGTCAGCACAAAGAGGAAGATGGTGTGAAATGTTTTCCTGGTTCAGTTTCTTCCCGATCGTCACACCTTACAGCGCGGTCAGCACAAAGAGGAAGATGGTGTGAAATGTTTTCCTGGTTCAGTTTCTTCCCGATCGTCACACCTTACAGCGCGGTCAGCACAAAGAGGAAGATGGTGTGAAATGTTTTCCTGGTTCAGTTTCTTCCCGATCGTCACACCTTACAGCGCGGTCAGCACAAAGAGGAAGATGGTGTGAAATGTTTTCCTGGTTCAGTTTCTTCCCGATCGTCACACCTTACAGCGCGGTCAGCACAAAGAGGAAGATGGTGTGAAATGTTTTCCTGGTTCAGTTTCTTCCCGATCGTCACACCTTACAGCGCGGTCAGCACAAAGAGGAAGATGGTGTGAAATGTTTTCCTGGTTCAGTTTCAGCCCATTTCCTTTCGGTTTCGTTCAAATTCCGTCTCAAAAACTGGGGAAGTCTGTTACATTCAAGTCCTGTAATTGAAAAGCCATTCTCAGAGGAAGGCCAAGAGAACGCGACACACCAAAGAGACGTATCAAATTAGTTGCACGTAGCCTGTGCCTGATGGACACTTCATTCACCAGTTCTGTGACAGTATAGTAGCCATGCGATGGTACTGCAAGTATAACAGTGAAAATGCAGTCTTTGTATAGTACATCTTCCTTGCAATCACACGTAACACGTGCTTGTCGCAATTCCGCCTCAGCTCAGTGCTATAAACTGCCTGAGTTATTTGTATTGGAAACTGATTACGTTGTCAGCAGTAACGAGACAACTTGCACTGATTTGCTGGTTGGATAAACGTCATCTACATCTAATAACCGAGACCTCTCTGGGTGTTTTCTTTACGCTGGTAGGTGCGAAGTGAATGGAATAGTGTCCATAACCGGCGAGTCAGCGAGGGTTACACTGGTTAAGTTTTCGTATCAGCGCGTGGCACTCCAGCGGAAAGTCTTGTTATAATGCAACACTGCGATAGGCAGAACGTGAGTTTTACGTTTCGTGAAAAGGTCCTCTCAAAGAATTGTGTCAGTGAATCTGTGATTTAATTTGTCAGACGATGTTTTCATACTGTTGTTCAAGCACACAGTAGAGAAGCGTGCGAGTAAAGGAGACTGGGCAGACGACAATAAAATACATCTCTCCCCCCCCCCCCCATGTGGTGGAAAAGGACGTTAAACCCCCAAACACCCACCCACCCACCCACTCTCTCTCTCTCTCTCTCTCTCTCTCGTTTTGTTTTTCTTTTTGTATCACGCGTTTCATGCCCTGTATTTACGTACAACAGCAAGTAAATGAAAATGTATTTACTTGTGCTGTACACACATACGACGGTGTAAAGCTATATATATATATATATATATATTACTTGTTTCATTGCTCTATGATTCATAATGTGATGTGTGTGTGTGTGTGTGTGTGCGTGTGTGCGTGTGTGTGTGTGTGTGTGTGTGTGTGTGTGTGTGTGTGTGTGCCGAGTTATGCAATTTGTAGATTAGCAAGGACGAGACTGAAGACAGGGCTGCGCTCTTGCTCTTTTATCCTTTGTTGGAAAATAAAGTTTCATTTCATCTCTCTGCCTAGTGTCTCTGTCTGTCTGTCTGTCTGTCTCTCTCTCTCTCTCTCTCTTTGAAATGAAATGGACCGCCGTCTCAAGTTCAACTGATAAATTCGATTCTTCCCCCCTCCTCCCTCCCCCGCCCCCCAACCGGTCTCTCTGGTTCCTCCTTGGTCCCGCGTCTTTCTAACCATTGCACCTCAAAACAAAATCATCGGTATTTTCCTAGAACGTGACCCATATTTTCGGTTTCCAATAGCGGAAATACCGCTGGTGAGTGGCGTTGGTGGGAGGGTGTGTGGAGGGGACGGCCGGCTTATCTGAATTTGAAATTGCGCGCTTTTCCTCTCATTGACTGACTGATAACGTGCTGTGTCACTGCTTGTGTCACCTTGGCACAGACTGATGTGACCGTTTGCTTGGGTGGTGGAGGTGGAGGTGGACGGCCGGCGGTGGTGGTGGTCACGGGTTGCCGGGGTGGACTGGTGTTTGTGTCTGTTGGTGTTGTTGTTGCCGATGTTGTTGTGGGTTGTTGTTTGTTAATCATCAGTATTTGTTTAGCGTCTGTTTAATAATAATAATAATGATGATAATAATAATAATAATAATTGAGTATTGTAGAGGCGCTTTACCCAATTTCTTGAATCGACTCAAAGCGCCGCGAACCGTGACTGAACCCAACACGCACGCTCACGCGAATCTCGCGCATTCTCTCACTGACACAGTGAACATTATTTTCTCCTAGAAATGGAATCAAGGTAGAGGATTTTTGGTCCACAACATACAGATAATAATTATTATAATAACTGAGTATTGTAGAGGCGCTTTACCCAATTTCTTGAATCGGCTCAAAGCGCCGCGAACTGAATCCAACACGCACGCTCACGCGAATCTCGCGCATTCTCTCACTGACACAGTGGACATTACAATCACGTGGTGCGAAGGGTCTGCTCAGCTATTTAAGTTTCGGAATTTAGAATTGCATTTATTTTCAAATTTTGTGGGCTGAACATTTCCAAAGTTCGGTTTATTCCATACGCAGATTCCATTTTATTTGGACTATTTTAGTGTTTCTTGTAGCATTTAGTAGCTGGTATCCGGCGGGGAGGATTTCCAAATGTCCCCCCAGGACACAAAAAACTCCACACCTCAATCCACGTTGACTACATACCGCAAACAGGCTGTGTATTATGGAGACCCGAGGTGTCAATGAACATAGGAAAAAGGTCTGGCGCCGCATAAGCTTGTGATCAGAAATATCTGACATTGTCAATAGCGTCAAACTCTTTAACGGTGAGCATGGACAATGACTGTATAGAACCCAAAGTGAAAAGCCGAAACCGCCCGATTCTAAAACTCCGCTTCGGACGGTGCCAGCTGGATTTCATTACATGGACCCTGTTCAAAGTGAGGACCCCCAACTCACAGGAGGCCATATCGAGGATTCCCTGTCAGAACGCGCTATCTCTGTTCTTTCTGTCTGTATCGATAGTGCCTTCTTGCAGGGAACCCTCAATGTGCCTCTTCAAAAAAAAAAAAAAAAAAAAGGTGCTTCGATGCCAACGTCGAAAGGCCCCACTACTGGGGGCCATGCTTTGGAATTGCTCAGCCCAGCAAATTTGAAAGATAAATGCAATTCTAAATTCCGAAATTTAAATAGCTGAGCTGACCCTTCGCACCACCGTGATTGTAATGTGTTTATGTCCAGTGTGTGAGAGAATGCGTGTGATTCACGTGAGCGTGCGTGTTGGCTTCAGTTCGCAGCGCTTTAAGCCGATTCATGAAACTGGGTAAAGCGCCTATACAATACTCATTATTATTATTATTATTATTATCCGTGTCGGTTTTACAGAGTCTGTGAAGCACGAACACTGAAGCTATGTGTCTGCCGATTAACTGTTGGTATCAGTGTAAACTGTTTTCATGGAAACGTTCAACCCTCAAGTGGCCACTGCACTGCATTGCATGACATGGACACAGAAGTAAAGACGTATTTGTCGTTCAGTTTATATGCAAGACTTGATTATTTTGATATGGTCTTTTCGCCCCGTTTTCTAATCACTCACGGACTTGAAGTGAAAATAGATTTGAAGGAAATCTGACCTGGAGACGAGCCAAAGTTATTCGGAGTAGTCTGTGTTGTTTATGGTGGCTCTCGTGACTTTTTTCCCCAAGTTCTATCTACGCAAGAGAGACTCTACTTTTTAGACACTCTTGAGGTCTTTCATGAAACAACAGTAAGAGGGAGTGCTGAATGTCAACAAAATTAGACCCTCTCAAAACATATTCTTTCGACAAAGAAATCATTTTCATCTTTTCAAATTTAATTTTATCGCTATCGTTCCCACAATCCGACTTTGAAATCACAATTGCCGAGAGACCAGTGGTCAAACCGTGTCCGCATCGCAGAGGCCATAACTGTTTTCGTAAAGACTGCGGTGTTTTTGTCAGCTAAAGTACATAAGCGCCGTTCTGGAGGAAGTCTTTTCGCGTTGCCACGTGACCACAGACGTCAGCGGATCCAAGCCCTTTCACTAGAGACGCTCTCTAGAAGCTAGTAGCGGTGACTGCTCACACACTGAGACTGTGTGGGGGAGACAAACAATAGAAACTGAGACGAAACACATGCGGTCAAAACAGAATACAACACAGAATAAGATCAAGAAACTTCAAAAACGGTTTTTGTGTAAGGTTAGTGCGGGGTTGTTTCCATCCCAAGACCAATTTCTGGTCGATGAAAAGTGCGCAAGACTTTGTGTCAGAGGTCGTGTTAAATCCCCCCGTCTTTTGTGTCCGCGTCAGTGTATAATTATGTGGACATACACAAGTATTTTTAGACGCGGGACATACACAAGTTTTCTTTTATTTTCGCCTGTACCTTTGACACAGCCACAATGCTAACAACGAAACCGAAATGTTTCAAAAGATACCTAAGTCGCAGTTCCTAATGATCAAGTGTCTATTGACAATACGCGTATACTACAGACTTCAACATAAGTCAAGGACCACTTGCAAATTTGGCTAAAATTCCTGGAAGATGTCCGTGCAGCACATGGTGGTTTTTTCAGCTTCAGCAAGCTTTGCAGGATGCATTGTTAACCCTTTAACACTTTCACAGCAAAAAATTTTGAAAGATTCCTTGATCTCTACTTTTTGTGAATTCTTAAAAATTAGACCTGTCTGTCAAGGTGGTCCTTGACTTATGTTGAAGTCTGTATATAGCTAGGTCAGTTTACTAATAACGTTGCTCCAACTTCACAGGCACTTTTACCACCCATAATTGTGCGTTTTATGAGTTCTCCTAAAGCTGGTATCAAGGGCAAGACTCTTCCTGGCCTATAGTCCACTTTTGCTGTAGATACCAGTCATAGTCATCTCCACAGTCAAGACTTGTCTACAGTACCCGTGCGGGCAGAAGTGATCCAGTAAGCGATCTCTCAGACCTGTTTCTTTGGATCAAACACAATGTTGTCAGCGGCAACCTCACTGGCCATCAATTGATGTATTGTTTACATTGTGTACCTGTTGACCGAAATCACACCTTTTTTGTAGACAGACATGAAGGTGACAGTTCGTAACACTAGCTTTGTTGGTAAGAAATGAGAAGTGCGTGACCGCACATAACACTCAGGTAAGTAATTTCTATAGTAAGCACCAACTCAGCAGCGTTTTTCCTGATACCTGTAGTGTATTGGAAAGGCCCACGTGTGGTTGTAGAAGATTAGCTAGTACAGGTACCAAAATGAGCGCTTGTACAATACTATTAAAATGTGTACAGAATGTTTTGGCCCACATGTATACCTTTGGCTTTGGCTGTAAAAAAAAATGATAGAATCAGTCTAAGCGTGACATTTGATAGCTTTTATCGGCAAAATTGTAAGGTGGCCCTTTGAGGCCGTGTAGGTGTTCCGTACACTAATGAGGCCGGTAAACGATTTACGAGCAGCACTTTTGTGCCGAGGATATGGCACAAAGTCTTTAAGGGCAAAACCTGGGGTGACCACATTGTACGGAACATATACAGCGATATGAGTCCTGGATGCCAAACTGAGACAAATTTCCACGGGATCGGGACGCATAACTTTTCTTATCGTATCCTCTGGAACTCATTACGAACATGAAGGCTTTAAACATCTAAACAACCAACCATCCAATGCCACTACCACTCCATAACCCCCCCCCCCCCCCTCCAAAAAAAAAAAAAGAAAAAAAAGAGAAAAAAAAGTTTCAAGTGGTGCGGTGGAGTAACTGTCACTGTACACAGAGAATACTGCGGTGTATATTGGCTGTATACAGAACTTTCTTTTGCGTCGCACACTTTGGTTATGTGCCAAGAATACAACAACCAGAAGAAGTCATCTGACACCAGTCCCAGTGTGAGAGTCTACTGAAACTACTGAGCTTTCTTCACGCATTAGGTTGGCAGTGGTTGACGGCAGTTGTATGTTAAAAAAATATAAAATCAACCACATGGAAGAGTAGCTTTAGCGTGGAAATAAAACGTGTATGATGTGTGACGAGTGTGATCGAACCAGGATGGTTCATTGTTAGGGGGTATTAATATCCTCTTCCACCAAGTCTACCGTAAAAACAAACAAACAAACAAACAAACAAACAAACAACAAAAACAAAACACCACTGATGGAACATGGATTTGATAAACAGTTAGGCCCTTTCTCCAGTTGTCAGGGAGATATCAAAGATGGGGTAACAAGGGTAAAAGGGCAGGGCAGACTTGATTGTTGGCTCAAAGCCGTGTCACGGTGTGTGTGTGTGTGTGTGTGTGTGTGTGTGTGTGTGTGTGTGTGTGTGTGTGTGTGTGTGTGTGTGTGTGTGGATGTGTGTGTGTGTGTGTGTGTGTGTGTGTGTGTGTGTGTGTGTGTGTGTGTGTGTGTGTGTTTTGTTTCTATGAGAGAGAGAGAAGAGACAGACAGAGAAGAGACAGACAGACAGACAGACAGACAGAGGAGTAACAACAAAGACGCTGATCAAACTGATACGAGGGGCCAGCGGACTACGGGGAGTGTGTGTGTGTCAGTGTGTGTGTGTGTGTGTGTGTGTGTGTGTGTGTGTGTGTGTGTGTGTGTCACGGTGTGTGTGTGTCACGGTGTGTGTGCTTGGAGGGGTTGGGGGGGGGGGGGGACTTTTCAAGTTCGGAATATATCATTGTACTAGCTTGTGACTCTCAGACGGCAGCGACAAGCTTCTATTATTATTATTATTATTAAATGGGAATTCCCGCTGCGTATTTATTTTGATCGCAATTTGAAATGGTTGACTAGGGCGACACCTCCTTCAGGCACTGGGTAAGCCGGCTTGCTTACGCGCCGCTGACCGACCTTGCTGCCCTCCGGCTCGGTGCTCGACGTCACAAGCGAGATGCGATACCGAATGTCAAGTGACTGTGTACAGGTGTCTACAGTCCATGGGCAATTTGCGTCAAAGGTATGTTGAAATTAACGTACGGTCATCAACCTGCCCCAGACTGAGGAGCCGTTCGCTTGGCTACGCCCCTGGCACACTAAACAGACAGTGCTGACGAAACTGTGCGCGCGCTACGCAGCCACTCATTTGAGTTTGCCAAATTTTCAACCGAAACCGCGTAAGGCGCTAAACTTACTTTTCGGGAAAACCCGATGCATGTGCGTCAGTGTGGCGGTAGATTGACGAAGGTAAATGGCAGAGGAGATACACATTGTAATTAAACGATCGGTATCAGTGGTTACTAGCGTGACAAGATGTACTAGGCTTTACAAATGGAATGCCGCTGGAAAGAGTTTGGCGTCATTTCTGACGCATGCATTGTCTGTATACCCGGACAGTACTGACGATGCAGTGATCCTGAAGTGGCCGCCGGTCACAGTCATACGGTAGTCAGTCTGTGATGACTGTTTCGTGTCAGTTGAAAATGGAATCCCAGTCATGACTGCATACGTTATGGCAGTCATATAGAAACGAAAACACCGTGACAGTCAAGACACACACGTCACAGAATCAGTTGTCCACAATATCATTCGGCCATTGCGGAATCATTGAGCGAAAACACAACTGATCACACACACACACACACACGTCACGGGCGCCGTCACAGAGAGGCTGTCCACACTGTCATTCCCGGGCAGCGCGTGAATCATCTCTCGAGCAGTCGATATTGATTACCGGGATGTGATCCCTGGGGTCACAGTGGCCGGGTCGACTGGGAGTCAGGAGCTGGGTGTCACGACCCTGCCAAGCACTCATTCGCTCGAAAACTTTGACATACACTCATCACACGCTATCACTCAAACAAACGAACATGGACCAATAATAACAGTTTCTACTCTTTATAAGCCATAGGATGGACGCAAAAACACACAAAGGTACAAAGGCGCGCTATGACAGTCGCGGTTACGCGAGTGTGTATACTGAAACTGAAGAACCGTAAGGTCCACCAAGACCGCCCAGAGCAGACGACGCTGACTTGAAGGTCTTGTCTTGTGGGTCGTAGTAGCCGCCGAACACCCGAACTTGGCCTGCCCGTGTGTCCCTAGGGCGCTGTCATCCACCGTCGCTGTGTGCGTGGACAACCCCGGCCGGTCATATGGAGCCCCGATCCAAAGGGCAAACAGCGGTTCCTTCTTAGTGCCACACGCTAGTTGTCTAGATGTGCTGCTGAATGAATGGCACCGTGGAAGGCTCTAACTAACAATAAATACCTGCCACTGCACAACTGAACACGGGTAGTGCGTGCAGATCATACTGCTCGCTACCTCCGTGCCTCAGTCTCCATTTCGTGAGACACACGCAAAAACGCTACACACGCAAAAACGAGTTAATTCGAGGGGCGAAATGTACATGGTATGTCAGAACACAGCTAGGGGATATTTGCATCAAACAATTTTTGCGTATTAACAAACTATTTGGGTTCTGACACTGGGATGCTGGGCCTACGGTTTTTAATTTTGTATATGTTTGTTTGTTTGTTTGTTTGTTTTTCTTTAACCTGTAACCGTGAGCACGGCGGAAGGTCAGTTTTTCTCTCCCCCAGGCTATTGATTGTCTCATTATAGCACCACACACTGTGACAGTTAGTTATACAGTCATCCGTTTTACATGACCCAGGCTAGCTGAGCTGCACCAATGACCGCATGAGTGAATGCGCGTGATTCCGTAAGTGTGCGTGCTATAGGTTCACGGCCTCGGCAGTCGCGGCTCCGCGCTTTTAACCAAGGATCTAGGAAGACGCCTTATGCTAATTCCAAATAGACACTGTAGCCATTGGACGACTGAGAGACAGCCATTTGTGCGTGTCAGTTTGTCACGAATACCCATCATTGTGGCCATAGAAGATATAGTTTTTGTCCTGTCTCTCCGCCGGCGTGACCCCGGCTATGACACGTATGTGATGAATTCAACTGCACGTGCTACCCGACCTGTAAATATTGTTGCCAGGAACACCCTATTGTGTCTGAGAGAATTGCGGAAAATGGCCTGTCCCTTTACGTTAGGATTTATGTTGGTGCCAGACAAAACATATCCTGGCCTCTATTTACAACGACACCCAGTGATCACATTCCGCCGTGTTAAGAGGATTCAAACGCTGGCCTTATCTTTTGTTCATTTCCTCCAGCTACACTTGCTGCCTATAAATCAGTGCAACCGTTGCGCCAAAAAAACGAGTCAAGATAGAGACGCTTCCTTTCTAAAGCATTCTTGTCCATTTTTACACCAACATTGATGGTATTAATTAAACATTCTCTTGCCAGTGCACGTGCAACGCGTGTGATGATCCTGCACCTGCGTGAGCTATCTCGCCTCTCCGTCTCATTAAATGTCAGGACATACTGTGAGAAATATTTACAGTTTCGAGTAGTGTCCTTTCAAATTCACCAAGATGTACAGAATTTCGTGCCGTTAGTTCAAAAGGTCGACCATTTGCTGCCAAAGCCATAAGACGGCGTGATGCAGAATGTAAAGCTCGACTTACTTGGAGGGCGAAACAAGGTTCCGGTCATTGTGACCTTCCGGCTCAAGGTCGGTTCTCTTGTACTGACGAGGGGCGATTCACGCACGATCGGTGCCCTTGGCTTCTCTTTCTCTGTGCGTGCGAGTTTTGTTGTTGTTGTTGTTGTTGTTTTTAGTTCCCTATTTTTTGTTATTACTTAAAACCTTTCACCACTGTTACAACACATGAACAGCCTGTCAGGTGCGAATTATCTCATGGAGATCATAGAGATTATGATCAGAGGAGTGAGTGAGTTTTTAGGGCTTAAAGCCGATCAAGCACCAAAAACAAATTCGCGGCTAGATTATGATCAGAGGCAATGAATCAGTGGTCTCCATGAGCTCCATGAACTTCATGAGATAAGTAGCTCTGTCCTTGCATTAAATTTTCTATGGTGCCTTGAAGAAGGCTTGTGAGCGAAATCTGTTTTGCCCATTGTCTTCTAAGCTTTGAGCCTTTCAGTACAATTTTCTGAAAATATCCAACATGTTTCGACAGGACATTTTGTACTATACCTAGGTGCTCTGAAGAAGGCTTTTGAGCCAAACATTTACGTATAAATCTGTTTTGCCCATTGTCTTCTAACCTTTGAGCCTTTCAGTACAATTTTCTGAAAATATCCAACATGTTTCGACAGGACATTTTGTACTATACCTAGGTGCTCCGAAGAAGGCTTTTGAGCCTAACATTTACGTATAAATCTGTTTTGCCCATTGTCTTCTAACCTTTGAGCCTTTCAGTACAATTTTCTGAAAATATCCAACATGTTTCGACAGGACATTTTGTACTATACCTAGGTGCTCTGAAGAAGGCTTTTGAGCCAAACATTTACGTATAAATCTGTTTTGCCCATTGTCTTCTAAGCTTTGAGCCTTTCAGTACAATTTTCTGAAAATATCCAACATGTTTCGACAGGACATTTTGTACTATACCTAGGTGCTCTGAAGAAGGCTTTTGAGCCTAACATTTACGTATAAATCTGTTTTGCTCATTGTCTTCTAACCTTTGAGCCTTTCAGTACAATTTTCTGAAAATATCCAACATGTTTCGACAGGACATTTTGTACTATACCTAGGTGCTCTGAAGAAGGCTTGTGAGCCAAACATTTACGAATAAATCTGTTTTGCCCATTGTCCTGTAAGCCTTGAGCTTTTCAATACATTTTTTCTGAAAATATCCAATGTGTTTCGACAGGGCAATTTGTACTAAACCTTGGTGCTCGGAAGAAGGCTTGTGAGCCAAACATTTGCGAATAAATCTGTTTTTACTATTGTCGTCTAAGCCCTGAGCCTTACATTTTTCTGAAAATATCTAATGTGTTGTTTCCGAGTCGACAGGATGTTTTGTGCTAAACCTAGGCGCTCTGAAGAAGGCTTGTGAGCCAAACATTTGCGAATAAATCTGTTTTGCACATTATCCCGGCTCTAAGCCCTGAGCCTTTCAGTACATTTTTTTCTGAAAATATCTAATGTGTTTCGACAGGACATTTGTACTAAAGGCATCCTGTAGAGGGACACCAGATCGGTCAACTCGCAACAGCTTCATGAAGGCAAATGCATGCTCGTGAACAGCAGGAAAGAACATCCACGGTGGTTTTATCTCATTTTGGCATCACACTTCAAAAAACAAACCCGGCAAAGAATCCGAAAGCTGGGAGAAAAATCTAGAGAGAAAAAATGCGGTCTGGTACGTGCTGACGTAAAAAAGCGACCAGACGTGCCACTAGTAATGTGACCTTCTGTGTGGGCCGTGGGTTGATGTCAACATGGCGTAGTCGTAAGCACGTCGGTCTGTCGCGCCAACGACCGGGGTTCCAATCCCTGGCCAAAAGGGGTGTTTTTTTTTTGGGGGGGGGGGGGAGGGAGGGAGGTGGGGGGGGGGGGAGTCCCCTCTCCATCGAGTGAAATATAGATTCGATTATCGTTGCCTGTTTTACCTTTTATGTACATCGTGTACAAGATACGTATCTAGAAATCGTGAGCATTGCAGGTCCGTATGTCCATCTTTCGAAGAGTAGCAAAGCTGTTGGAATGGAAGCCAAACTGCACGCACCACAGAAGACAACAGGTGGGTGGGAGCGTCCGGCGACACTGTCACGGTCGTAACCCGGCGGCTTCGTCGGGAGAGGCGGTCCGGTCTTCCGGGTGAGGCGAGCCGGGGTGGCCGAATGGTGGAGCGTTGGACTTCTAATGCTCGGGTTGTGAGTTCGTATCCCGGCTGGGGCCAAATATTTGTGCTGGCTTTTTCATCGTTGCCCCGTCTTTGATATCACCCGTATGTGGTGGAAAACGACGTTAAACTCCCAAACATCCACCCACCCACCCTGTCTTCCGGACAGAGCCCCAAAAAGTCATGATAGTGAGAAAAAATAAATAGGAGGGGAAGACGAATCTTATGTACAAATATGCGACCGTTTCTAAACAACTTGGTTTTTATTTAAACATTAGGATCCAGTGAGCTGCTGGGTAGCCTCCCACGTTCTGATTCAGTTGTTTGTCAGAGAGTAGTACAGTAGGTTTGCATATACTTTATGTATGCCAGTGGTGGCCAACTATACTGGTGTAATTATACAAAGCTTTTCAGATTCTGGAGAGGCTTATCTGCCGGACGGAAGAGTCACACATCATCACTGAAGTGAGTCAGCGTTATGTGGTCAAGGTCACTGAGTCAGTGTCTTCACTGAACACAATGCCACACTGTGGATGTCACGCTGTGGCCTGCTAGATCTCTATTAACCCCTCCTGGGGTAGGGCTGTCTCTCGGTCGCTGTTGACACTTCTGTATGTCACTGAGTAATCTCTCGTTGTCAGTTATAGAGTCAACAACTCAATTATGCGGCGCCAAAACAGAGATGACTCGAGTTTGCGACTTTCGTTTGCCCTATATAAAAATGCAGTGACGTAACCGATCCCCGTAGTGTAGTGGTTAGCACTTTGGACGGTGGACCGGGAGACCCGGTGTAGGATCCGGTCCGGTCCCCCCTCTGAAGCAGTCCCCCGGGGGACCAATTCGTGGCAAAAACTGCTCTATAATGGTCCCCCCTTAGACATCCAGCCTCGTTTTCGACTGGTCCCCCTGGGCGATTTTGGTCCCCCCTCGCATCCAAAGTAGGCCCCCTCTCGAACTGGTCCCCCTCTTTTCTAACCAATGTAGAGCTATGTCAGTATTTATTTTTAACTTTATTGTTATAGTGTGTGTCAACTCAGTAGAAAACGTGACTCTGGATCTCTCTCACACTCTCTCTCTCTCTCTCTCGCCCCCCACACTTTCTCTCCTCCCCCCATCTCTCAAACACACACACACACACATTATGCACGCACGCACGCACGCGTGCACACTCACTCACGCACGCACGCACGCAAACACACACGCGCACACACACACACACACACACACACACCTCTTTCGTTATATGTATAATTATTTTCATTTTTGTACAGAGATGTTATTCAAGATGATCTTGAACTGGGTCAAGGTTACAGTGTCAAATCTAAACTTTTAAAAGTGATTTAACTTCGTAGATTTGCCGTTCTATGTAGCCTATACTTTTGTTTTTTTTATTTTCTCTTTTTTTTTTTTTGTGGGATGAGGAAACGGTCGCCACTAAAAAACAAAAGTATAGGCTACATAGAACGGCAAATCTACGAAGTTAAATCACTTTTAAAAGTTTAGATTTGTTTTTTCTTTTCTTTTATTTATTTTTTTTGTGGGATGAGAAAACGGTCGCCACGCTTCTTGACACGTCACGTGACTCGTGTCAAACATGCCTATAATTATAAGTACACGACAATTCATTCCGTACTTGGGCCACCGAGGTTGAGATATTTGCTGCAGCCACCCTCTTGGACACGCCCGTGTATGTGTTCACAAGAGAGGCTCCAGGCCGACAACCTAGGTGGCTGAAATACGGGCCAGTTTGGCAATCGGCCCCATTGAAAACAGACAGAGTAATTTATATAATGAATCTTGGACATCACTTTGCTCCTGTTTTTTGTGTCACTCCTTAGACCAGAACTGTTAGTCTTCTGCTGTTTTTGTTGTTTCAAGGGTCATGATTTGAGACACTGGTACTCAGTCTTGACTGTCTACTTGAAGTACGCTGAAAGCCAAAGGTGGCAACTAGTTTTCATGTCATGGACACTTACTTAATTTTGAAGAAATATTTTTCTATGGCGTTGTATAGAAAATATTAGATACTTGGTCTTTGATGTTATTCTCTAAATGCTATTTCCAGTTTTAAAAAAATGACAGGAAATGTGGACAGCAAAAAACAACCAATGCAAAAAAACAACTGAAAGAAACAAGAACACAACCAAACAAATATATCTCACACACACAAAAATAACAACAAGCACATAAATCGGAAAAAAAGAAAAAAATGTTCCTATGGCCCTGTGCTTTTGGGGACAATAAAGTTTTGTAACAATAAAGTTAAAAATAAATACTGACATAGCTCTACATTGGTTAGAAAAGAGGGGGACCAGTTCGAGAGGGGGCCTATTTTGGATGCGAGGGGGGACCAAAATCGCCCAGGGGGACCAGTCGAAAACGAGGCTGGATGTCTAAGGGGGGGACCATTATAGAGCAGTTTTTGCCACGAATTGGTCCCCCGGGGGACTACTTCAGAGGGGGGACCGGACCGGATGCTACACCGGGTTCGAGTCCCAGCCGAGGCATGCGGGATTTTTCCTACCTAGGTACGCTTCTGTTGGCTCAGTGCCAGCATCACAGACACTGTCATTGTCCAGGTGACCATAGACACCACGAAAACAGCCCACGACGAGCAGTGAGCATAAAAACGGTAGCGTAAGCCCCTTCAAGATAACTGCTCAGCAGTGTGAGTGAATGACCGCACAAAATGCATTACGAGTCACTGAAACAAGCGTGATTTAATATTCCTCTTCGTGGGTGTTCCGTTTTGTGGCGTAGGAAGTGTACTTGTCGCCGATCAAGGGCACTGATGCTTGCCTGGGAGATAACTTGTCGTAATCCCTCCTTGTGGGTTTGTTTTGGTTCGTGGTGGGTTCTTAACATTCCTTTAAGGTTGCAGACGAGTATGGATGCCGTGTCTGGGCATGCAATGAAAACAGAATTTGAGAATCACACACACACACACACACACACACACACACACACACACACACACACACACACCGGAAACACACACACACACACACACACACACACACACACACACACACACACACACACACACACACACACACCGGAAACACACACACACACACACACACACACACACACACACACACACACACACACACACGCACACTGTAACATCCCCTCTTACATACAATTTGACAGTACAACGACTCATGGTACACACAACGGACAGACTCAACAGAGGTTTATCTATCAATACAACAATACGTTATCTGATGACAGTCCAGCTCAAAGTGCGTTGCCGTTATCACTTGCAACGTTAATTCAGACAAATCTAAATGGAGGCCTTCCTTATGTGACACTGTGTCAGCCTATCAGACACTCGGAAGCGAAACTAAATCCGGTTGCTGAACCTAGGAGTAGGAAGGAAATGAGTGGCTAGTTGAAAGACACATCAATGGTACATGGTGTATGTAGGATCTGTTGGCCTTGAGGTCACAGCAATAGACGACTCCACTCCTGTCGATCAAAAGGGGCAAGCCCCTTGAATTCAACCAGTTGCGTGCCGCGGCATAATGAGCACAATACGACATGGCATTGTTTGGCAACTTTCTTGCCAGACACTCCAAAGAGGGAAGCACACACACACACACACACACACACACACACACACACACACACACACATATATATATATATATGTGTGTGTGTGTGTGTGTGTGTGTGTGTGTGTGTGTGTGTGTGTGTGTGTGTGTATTTCGATATAACTGAAACATGGAAAGAAAGCAGTAAGTCCATTGACGTCACCTGAGGGAAAAAAAGACCATTACGTCAGTCTCTTTCATCTTGAAATCACTTCTTTGTCCATAAAATGACGTCATGGACGTACCGTGTTTTACCAATACACGGCAAAGTCAAGGAACGGGGCTTTGGCCTCGGGGGCTTGCCCGCCGAGTGGAGTCGTCTATTAATTACGCGTTGTTGATGAGCACAGGGGATCCAACACAAGGCTGATCAGTGGGTGTATAGGATGTCCACTTCACACACACTCTTAGAACTTTCCGTCCAACGTCCATTTCAATGTCCGCATTTAGAGATGAACAGGAAACATCAGTATACTCGGCTGGGCAGATCAAACGGGAAAAGAGGAATAAAATACTAGCACTGTTTGGCTTTGAACTGACTCATCAGCCGCCGTTATGTGGGTGATTGGCTTACATCGTCAACTATTTATCAGGGCTGAATTTAGCTACGGTTATTCTTAATTAGACTGAGAGGGTGGGGTGGGTGATGTACGGGAGTTAAACGGCCTTTTCTACCACGTATGGGTGATATAAAAGACGGGGCAACGAGAAAAAGGCCAGCACAAATATCTGGCCCCAGCCGGGATTCGAACTCATGACCCGAGCATTGAAAGTCCAACGCTCTACCATTTGGCTATTCCGGCTCCCAAATTAGACCGAGAATGGCAAGAATGTCATAATAGTTCTGTATGGTACTGCTGGACAAGTTGTGGATAACTTGCAGGTCGGGACATACCAATGTCATACAAAAATCTCACAGAATGACACCACTACATACAAACTAGTACATGGTATATGTAACAATGACATCATCGTGCATATCAGGCACAAGATATTACATCACAGTTAGAACACACAGCGGTGATAGAGAAAAGATATCAGTAAAAATTATACAAAGTAAAACCCCAGTGACACGGCAATTTCCTCCGAAACTGCATGGCTACATTTGTTTGCATGCTCTTGTCCACATCCGGCGGAGCTCCAAAAACACTATGGTTTCGCTAGCAATAAAACTTCGTTGCATCAGAGACTATATTTAAAAGGTGGGGTAAAAACCCACGCCGCCACACCTTATCATAATCAACTGCACGTGCATTCAAATTACTTTCGGTCTCGCCCAATGAAATTCAACGACAAACGACGAAGGCGTCTCGCCCAATGAAATGCAGTTTCACTTTCTGAAGGAGAGCTAACATATCATTTAGAGCAACAAGACAAACTCCGACGTAG